>OZ024742.1:83767971-83870471 GCA_964016885.1 Eledone cirrhosa
CATCGTCGGCATATGCTGACACGGATCTTCCGCATCCTAGTTCGCGCGGGACCCCCCTCAACGTCTCCAGTTTGTGCAGTCAATACGTACAATAGGGACGAGAGGGGACATCCTTGGCGGACCGAGCGCATGATGTTGAACGGTTCCGAAAGGTGACCGTTCACTCTCACTACAGAGTAGATGTCGCTGTGCATGGCAGCGATCCAGCCTCTGAAGACGGGCCCAAAGCCAGCCGCCCTCAGGACTGTCGCTAGGTAACGATGGTCGACCCTATCGAAGGCTTTCGACTGATCTAAACTGATCAAAGACCCACCCGTGCCAGGTTCCCTAGCTACCCTCTCTACGATGTATCGCATGAGGTGGAGGTTGTCGTGAATGGATCTGTCGGGAATGGCGCATGTCTGTGCCTCTCCCACCAGACCACCAACGACAAGCGCCAACCTCTTTGCTAGCACCTTGGCCAAAATCTTGAACTCTGTGTTTAGCAGAGTTATGGGCCTAAAATTATCTATGTTATCCCCCTTGTTCGGATCCTTTCTCAGCAGCGCCACCGCTCCTCGGCTCACAGAGCTGGGAATTCTCCCGTTCTGTTGCCAGTTGCAGTAGACGTCCGCCAAGAGGCCTCCGAACAAGTTTGGCATTTGTACGTAAAGTTCATAGGGCAGACCATCTAAACCAGGCGATTTACCCCTTGTGCAACTAGTCATTGCATCCCGTACTTCAGCGGTTGTTATCGGCTTTTCGCAACACTCCGCCTCAGTGGCCGAAAGCTGCGGCAGTCCGTCGAGGTAGACACTAAAGTCCATCCCTCGATCCGGCCCGCCACTGCCCCCGAACAGTTGAGCGAAGTGTCGCTGAAAAGCTTCACACATTTGCCCGGGATCGAGTAGCATGCGCCCGTCGTGGTCCACCAAAGACCGGATCGTGGCTTTGTTGCCACGATGCGCCTCCGCCACACGGGCCCATTGAACGGCTTTCGTCCCCTCGTGTCTGAGAGCACGCACCCTAGCTCTGACAACGCAGCCTTCGTGCTTTGCATTGAAGAATTGGTCAAGGGCCAATTTCGCCGCAAGCTCGTCGGTCGCGATGCCTTTGCTAAGCGCCTCGTCTAATTTTCTAACTAATTCTCCCTCTGCTCTATTTTTCTCTATTGCTAAAGCCTTACTAAACCTAATGGACTCTATTCTAATTGCTCTTTTCAGAGCAAACCACCACTTGTTGTTGACGATAGGCCCCCGTCAACGCCTGCTTAACTAGTTCGCTTATCCGGTCTCTGTAGGCCTTGCGCGCTGGTAAGGACGCGTTTAGCTTCCAGTAGCCGGGTCCTCCTCTATGAAGCCTATCTAAGTCAAGTACACAGATCACGAATTTGTGGTCCGTGTAGCTGACTATCTTGAATTGTGGACAGCCTATGCTAGACCTATATATTTCCCTACAAAATACTCTATCTAGATATGATCTGGATGACCCTATGCGATTTGTCCAAGTCCACATTGGCACATTCGGGAAATCCAATCCATACCTGTCAGACAGTTCAAAACGCCTAAGCAGGTTGGTGAGGCTCTTGCACCCTCCTCCCCTATCCGCTAATCCCACACAGTCCCAGCGTGCATCTAAGATCCCGTTCCAGTCGCCCACTAACACTAAAGAGCGGGACGTTCCAAGAAAGGTCTCCAGAGGCCGGAAGAAATCAGGCCGCCTTGCTCCTGTCGGGGCATAGACAGCCACTAGTCTGAAAGCTTGCCCGTCTCCGCTGGTCACGTCTAGCACCACCAACTTACCTTCTGGGTCCAGGAAGATGGCCCGTATGGCGAGATCCAAACTTCTCCGAAAAAGCACAGCAACTCCTCCCCCCGATCCAGGACGGCTGGGAGATGCGTACACATCGTAGCCGCCGAAGATCGGTGCGAAGGCCCCTGCTTCGGAGATTCTGGTCTCGCTGATGGCCACTACATCTATGTTTAGTGACCTGAGGTCGTTGAGCAGGTGGCCCTGCTTCCATGACGACCCCAAACCACGCGCATTTATGCTGCCTATTTTGAGTGAGGTCATGTTGAAATGGACTGGAAAAGATGGGAAAGACCACTTACCTTACTTCTCGTAGAGGAAGGATGGTTTGTCCATCCTTTTCACTGCTTGTGGCCTCCTCCGGAAGAATGTCCTTATAAATCCTCCTGGAGTGTGTTTGTCGGAAGTCTCCGATGTCTTTGGGGAATTTTTGTTTTAGTGTCGTGTACGTTTTCTGTGTGATGCAAGTGATTTGTATGTGTGGAGGTGGTGTGAACTTTTGGGTTGTTGTGTAGTCTTTTTCTGTGATGCTGGTGTTGTGTTGCATGTAGTGTAATAATTGGTTGTTCAAATTTAATGCTGTGTAGTGTGTATCGTTTTGGTTGTTTTGTTTTGTTTGCGTTTGTTGTGGGTTTGTTTCTGTTACGCTTTTTGGTGACTTTCGTGGTGTTGGTGATGGTGGTGTTGGGGTTAATGATGGTGATGGTGTTGGTGTTTGTGGTGATGGGGTTGGTGATGCTGGTGTGGATGGTGGCATATCTGTCTTAACTTTCTTGTTCGATAATTTATTTGTTTCCCTCTGTATTTTGTTTTTTTGAGGGGGAAGGAAGAGAATTTTATCTTTTTTGGTTTCTTTTTTTTTTCTTTTTTCCTGATACCGTTTCCCACTCCTCGTCGTCACAATCTGTCTCCAGTTTCGATAAGCCGGGGAGTGGAAAATCCCCCACCGGCGTTGGTTTTGGTTGTGGCGTGGTGGATGGTGTAAGCGCTGGTGCTAGTTCTGGGGCGTTGGGTGGTGGTGGTGTTGGTTTTGCTACTGTTGCTGGGGTTGTTGCTGTTACAGTTGCTTCTGTTGTTGGTGCTACAGTTGTTGCTGCTATTTCTGCTGCTGGTGGTGTTGATGGTTGAGTCACTGGGGTGGGTAAGAGAGGTGGCCTCAACCTTTTAGCCCGAGGGCAGAAAGCCCTTAGGTGGGTTCCTTCACCACAAACGACACACCTAGGTCTTCTGCCCTTGACGATTACGGTGAGGTGGCTGCCGTCAGTGAGGTCTATTACCTCTGGGATCTCTTCAATGCTTTTATGGTCCGCTTGGATCAGGAGCTCCATCCCAGATCCGGACCAGTTCTCCTGCTTTTCTTTTGCTATTTCTATTATTTTGGTGTTGGCCTCGATGCCGGCGAGGACGGCAGCCATTAGCCAGGGAATTTCGATGGCCGGTGGAACGTGGGTCCCCCTGATCTTCACAAGTCTCTGGCCACAATAGCTTGGGATGAGTGTGAAGTCGTCACTTCTTAATGGGGACATGGAGTGTTCTCTGGCCTCCTGTGGTGTTTCAAAGAACACGTCCACGGTTCCATACTTTTTCCCACGTCTGATGTGGGGTTTTTTTGCCCACACATGTCCTAAAGCTTTTTGGATTTGGGACTCAGATGCCCGTTCCACTCGGCGCGATTTTATGTTTATTGTCCGATAAGACACGGTGCATAGGCGACGTTGCTCCATTTTATTAGGTGGGGGGTGAGGCTGACCCTGTACCCATCTTTCTTTGCCATTCCTTTGGCTTCGTCTAATTCTTCTTGTGTTACCTGAATCGCTTCGCACGTTTTTGCTACTCTGGCAAAACTCAGGGTAGTTTTCTTAATTTCATTGTTGCTGTTATTATCGTTATTTTTGCTATTGTTAATTTTAGTTTCAGTTGTGGTGGTGGTGGCGTCAGTGGTGTTAGGTGTGGAATAGTTCATTT
The DNA here is from genome assembly GCA_964016885.1 of Eledone cirrhosa. Taxonomy (NCBI): domain Eukaryota; kingdom Metazoa; phylum Mollusca; class Cephalopoda; order Octopoda; family Eledonidae; genus Eledone; species Eledone cirrhosa. The sequence continues at coordinate 83,771,725 of OZ024742.1, forward strand.
TGGTTGAATTCATTTCGATATCATGAGTTAATTTTTTTTTTTTTTCTTTTGTTTCTGTTGTCGCTGTGGTGGTGGTGGGGGTGGGGGTTGTCGCGGTGGTGGTGGTGGTGATGGTGGTGGCGGCTTTAACACCTGCAGTCATTGATAATGGCGGGAAATGAACGTCTGCCTGAGACAAATTTAAAATATTGCTACTGCTTACAATTCCAGTGTTGGCAAACGTAGCAATGTTTACAATGGTGGTGTCGGTGTGAGGTGTTGGATTGTGAGGAAGGAGTGAATCTGAGTCATCCATTATTTTTCAAAGAAAAACTTTTTGTTTGATAATTATAAAAAGTCTAAATTTTGGGCTCAAGGCCCCAATATTTTTGAGTGTCCTTTTCAGAAATCAATGTATGTGCACTTATATATAGTTGACAATAAAATTTTTCCATAAATGGCTGAAAATAACAAACCTTTGCGGAGCTCACGATGATACGATTTACTACGTAGGTCGCCAATAATAATAATAATAATAATAATAATAATAATAATAATAATAATAACAATAATAATAATAATAATAATAATAATATCCTCAAAGCAACAGCAAATACGGTGAGGAAACTACTTGGTATAAAAGCGAGAGGAAACAACAGACAAGAAAGTGCAGAGCCTTGGTGGAAGAAACGACTGAGTGGTCAAATCAGGGAAATGAGAAATGACATTGGAAAGCTTGAGTCCCTACTGAATGGGACACTAAAAAACATAGACACTAAAAATAGACTGGAAATAAAGTACAAAACTAGGAGGAAAAAGCTAAATATTATCATAGAGGAACTGAAGCAACGCATTGTAGCAAAGAGTGCAAAAATCAGGCGATACGAGAACAGAGTCAGTCAGTATAGACAGAACCTCATGTTCGACAACAACCAGAAGATGCTGTTTGGACAGCTTGAAGGGGAAGAAAGAGGCAACGACTTGATCCCTGAGACGGGACAAACTAAAGCATTCTGGAGAGGAATATGGGAGCAGGATGTTAAACATAATGACCAGGCAGTGTGGATTGAGACAGTACAGAAGGAAATTAGTGAACAGGCACACCAACAAACTGATTTGAGTATCACAGTTGAAACTCTTAAGGGGCAGGCCAAAAAACTAACCAACTGGAAATCACCAGGCCCAGATGGTGTGCAGGGGTATTGGATTAAAAATATAACATCCCTCCACCCGAAACTGACAACCATGTTCAATGACTGCTTGATGTCAGGTGAGGTACCAGAGTGGTTGACAAAAGGTACCACAGTTCTGATAATGAAAGACCGAATCAAGGGTAATGATGTTACCAACTATAGACCTATCACATGTCTGTCCGTAATGTGGAAACTGTTGACAAGCATTATGTCTGAGGAAATCTACCATCACCTCCATACAAACAACTTGTTACCGGACGAACAGAAAGGATGCCGAAAGAAGTCACGTGGTACAAAAGACCAGTTACTTATTGATAAGATGGTAATGAGGAATTGCAAGAGGAGACACACTGGTCTTGCCATGGGATGGATAGACTACAAAAAGGCATTTGACATGGTGCCTCATTCTTGGATCACCAAAAGCCTGGAGATCTTCAAGGTGGCAGATAACATCAGACAGTTGTTTGGCAAAAGTATGAAGTCCTGGGAAACAGAGTTAACATCAACTGGAGAATCCTTGGGAAGCGTGAAGATCAAGAGAGGTATCTTCTAGGGAGATAGTCTGTCCCCTCTGTTGTTTGTCCTTGCCCTGATGCCCCTGACCAGTGTACTGCGAAAAGTGAGAGCAGGATACAGGTTGGGAAAGGGAGGGCTTACCATAAATCACCTCCTCTTCATGGACGATCTTAAGCTCTTCGGGAAGAGTGAGAAGGAGTTGGATGTGCTTGTTGACACTGTCCGTATTTTCAGCAATGATATATGTATGTAATTTGGTATTAGTAAGTGTGGAGTCATTGTGATGAAGAGGGGTAAGTTGAGCAGAAGTAACGGAATCCAGGTACCAACAGGTGAGATGATAAAAGAAATTGACTCTGAAGAAGGATACAAGTATTTGGGCGTTCTGGAGGCTGATGACATCAAGAACAAAAAAAAATGAAGGAATTGATAAGAACTGAATACATTCGGAGAGTAAGGAGCGTATTAAAGTCACATCTGAAAGAGTAGGAATGCCATAAGGGCAGTAAATTCCCGAGCTGTGTCTATTATTAGATACAGTGCGGGAATTCTGAGATGGAATGTTGCTGAACAAAAAGAAATGGATAGGAAGACTAGGAAGCTATTGACTATCTACAACTTGTTCCACAAGAGGAGTGATGTCGATAGACTCTACTTAAGGAGATCTGAAGGTGGAAGAGGTCTTATCAGCATAGAGGACTGTGTTCAGATGGAGAAAAACAACCTACACAAATACGTGACTGATAGTAAGGAGCCAATGCTCAGAACTGTACTGAAGGAGGGGACAATAGGCCAGGGGATGTCCAAGGAGGAAATAACATCAAGGAGAAAGAGCAGCCTTCAGGAAAAATCCCTTCATAGTACCTTCTTTGAAAAAACTGAATTTAGAGATCCACAGACATGGAACTGGTTGAAAAGAGAAGACCTTAAAAAGGCTACAAAAGGAATGTTAATGGGTTCGCGGGAGCAGGCCCTCAAAACGAAGTGGTTGAAACACCATATTTACAAGGAGGAAGCTAGTCCACCGTGCAGGATCTGTGGAGAGAGAGAGGAGACTGTGGCTCACATTGTATCCGAGTGTAAACACCTAGCCCAGACTCACTATAAGGGCTGGAGACATGATGTGATGGGCAGGGTGATCCACTGGCACCTATGCAAAGTAAACAATTTACCACATTCTGAGAAGTGGTATGAGCATAAGCCAGAGGCGGTGATAGAAAACGATCAGGTGAAGGTGCTGTGGGATTTTAGGATACAGACGGACAAGAAACTGGAACACAATAGACCTGACCTGGTGGTTGTGGACAAAGAAAAAAGATCGTGCCTGATTGTGGATGTGGCCTGCCCATTCGACACGAGAGTGCAAGAGAAGGAGAGGGAGAAAATTAACCGATACCAGGGCTTAAAGTGGGAGGTAAAAAGGATTTGGAACTGCCATGAAGTCAAAGTGATCCCGATTGTCATAGGCGCACTAGGGACTATCTCAAAAAGTTTCCAGGGATGGTTAAAGAAAATTGGCCCCTTCACGCTTTTTGGAACGCTTCAAAAGGCATGCTTGCTGGGAACAGCAAGAACCCTCCGATTCGTCCTGAATATCTCAGGCTGCAGGTAGGGGCTTGATATTCATTTCAACAAACTTTCCAGTTAACTAACATCAATGACTGAGACTCAAAGAGTAATAACAACAATAATAATAATAATAATAATAATAATAATGCTTTCTTTATTAACCACAAGGGTCTACATAAAGTAGACATTAAGGACAGTACAGGACAATACAGGGCGGTACAAATGGGCATTTCTGCGTGTAAAAATCAAGAAACAGAGGATGTAATAATAGAACAATGAAAAAATTCCCCAATAAGGGGGAGACTTCCGAGGGACATTCGTGGAGAAAGCCCATTAAAAAGCCACAGTGACCCTGGCCACCAGGGCAAGTGCCCTCTCCCAGTTTTCCACCTTTAATTTACAGACACATACTCAGAGTAGGCCCATTTACTCGGGCCATTCTTGCCTCTCTCACCCATCTTTCAACAAAATGCTGGGAAGAGAGCACTTCCCTTTCTACCCTGATTTTCCTTTTCAAATGAAATTTGAAAAAGTTAATCAGGGCATCACCGAAGAGGTAAGTGCTCGTCTTCAGCCCTTTCAAACGTGTCCACCAAACTATCTCTTTCGCCATGGCCACCAGACAGATAAAAACTGCCTGCCCTTCCCGGCTAAAGGAAGGGGGCGGGGCAATCCTCACGATGGACTCAGCTGATAGCTGGATCCGTCCTACACGCGACAGCAAGTGTTCGACATAAACACACAAGTCAGCAATGCTCGGACACTGGACGAGTGCGTGCAGGACGGTTTCGTCGCCCTGCGCGCATCTCGGATATGCCCGCTGACGGCACCTCCATGCCTGCAGAGTTTATCCCGAACTGGCAAGGCTCCTCGGAATAATAATAATTCTGAGAAGTGGTATGAGCATAAGCCAGAGTCGGTGATAGTAAATGATCAGGTGAAGGTGTTGTGGGATTTTAGGATACACTCCTCATTGTTATTATTATAAAAATATTTACACGCACAAAACCCAAATCGTACCGTCCTGTGCCGTCTGTAATGTTTTTTCTTGATGTCAGCCCTAGTGGCCAATAAAGAAATCATTATTATTATAATTATTATTATTATTATTATTATTATTATTATTATTATTATTATTGTTCTTTGAGTCTCAGTCATTGATGTAGTTAACTGGAAAGTTTGTTGAAATGAATATCAAGCCATTACCTGCAGCCTCAGATATTCAGGACGTTCGGAGGGTTCTTGCTGTTCCCAGCAAGCATGCCTTTTGAAGTGTTCCAAAAAGCGGGGCGGGGCCAATTTTCTTTAACCATCCCTGGAAACTTTTTGAGATAGTACCTAGTGCGCCTATGACAATCGGGACCACTTTGACTTCATGGCAGTTCCAAATCCTTTTTACCTCCCACTTTAAGTCCTGGTATCGGTTAATTTTCTCCCTCTCCTTCTCTTGCACTCTCGTGTCGAATGGGCAGGCCACATCCACAATCAGGCACGATCTTTTTTCCTTGTCCCAAACCACCAGGTCAGGTCTATTGTGTTCCAGTTTCTTGTCCGTCTGTATCCTAAAATCCCACAGTACCTTCACCTGATCGTTTTCTATCACCGAATCTGGCTTATGCTCATACCACTTCTCAGTACTTTGCATAGGTGCCAGTGGATCACCCTGCCCATCACATCATGTCTCCAGCCTTTATAGTGAGTCTGGGCTAGGTGTTTACACTCGGATACAATGTGAGCCACAGTCTCCTCTCTCTCTCCACAGATCCTGCACAGTGGGCTAGCCTCCTCCTTGTAAATATGGTGTTTCAACCACTTCGTTTTGAGGGCCTGCTCTTGCGCAGCCATTAGCATTCCTTCTGTAGCCTTTTTAAGGTCTCCTCTTTTCAACCAGTTCCATGTCTGTGGATCTCTGAATTCAGTTTTCTCAAAGAAGATACTATGCTCATTTGTTCAACACTGACAAAGGAACGCTGTACTAGTTTCAAGCTTATTAGCTATCGTCAGCAACGTATGCCTTCCTGCCAGATGATTGAACGTCTGAAATTATATACTTTCCTTATGCATATTAACGGCTGAGCAGCCTAATTTGCATATCGAGTGGGTTAATCGGCCGGGCGCACCGAAAACGATAAATTGAACAAATGAGAAACGATGGTTGCTAGACACTGTACGGATTAATTCGGGATGTTTGTTTACAAACACACCGAGCATTATAATAAATGTTCGGTGAATCCATACGTACATATATATATATGTGTGCATGTATGTATATATACATACTACTGTACGTCTGTATACATATATGTATGTACGTATACATACTTATATTTAAGTAACAGCCGTACCAAGAGTGAGAAACGAAATTTCGTTTCATTTTTTCCGTTTATCGTTTTCGGAGCGCCCGGCCGATTAACTCACTCGATATGCAAATTAGGCTGCTCAGCCGTTAATATGCATAAGGAAAGTATATACTTTCAGACGTTCAATCATCTGGCAGGAAGGTATACGTTGGTGACGATAGCTAATAAGCTTGAAACTAGTACAGCGTTCCTTTGTCAGTGTTGAACAAATGAGAAACGATGGTTGCTAGACACTGTACGGCTTAATTCGGGATATTTGTTTACAAACACACCGATCATTATAATAAATGTTCGGTGAATCCATACGTACATATATATATATGTGTGCATGTATGTATATATATATATATACATAATACTGTACGTCTGTATACATATATGTATGTACGTATACATATTTATATATATATATATATATATATATATATATATATAAATATTTACACATACACCAATTAAACAAAATCACAGGTACATACGTGTTTTTGCAACTATTCACGATGTGGCTCAATGAAGAATTAATAAATTAAATAATCAGAGCAAAATACTATAGAGTAGAGCATGTCCAGAGAAATAGTTGCCAAAACACATATATACCTGTGACTTTGTTTAATTGGTGTATGTGTAAATATTTATATTTAATAATCTCCCATAAGGTTGAGATACAATTTGGGCGATATTGGGCTGCGCTTTCTAGCGACCAACCCACTCGCCGTAAGCAACCAATCACACCCTTCCTGACTTGACCACTGCCACGTTCACGTCACAGCCATTTTGAATTCGTGTTTGGCGGGGGCCACTTCGGAAAAAGATCTGTCCTAGCGAGTTTGTCCCCTGAAGAGCTCTAAACTCGAGATTCATCCTTAATAAGATATCTCAAAATGTGAGCGAAACCCATGGGTGGGGATTTAGTGATTTAATCCTAGTATGTATATAAGTATTTCTAACTTTAATTTTTACCTAATTATGTATGGTTGACCGTATATTTAATTAATTTCCAAATGGTGTTGAAATGTTGGGTAAATATTCTATAGCGGTTGGACGCAAAGACGCTGCTGTGGCGTATTTATTTACTGTTTCTTCATAGGTGCCTTTTATTCTTATAGCCTGGTCTAATTGATTTTTTGTGTGGTTAATTATGCTGATTGGTAGTAGAGATGATGTATATATATTATCAAATAATTTTCTGGACATGCTTTACTCTATAGTATATATATATATATATATATATATATATATATATATATATATATATATATATATATATATATATATATATATATATATATATATATATATATATATATATATATATATATATACATATATATATTATATATATATATATATATATATATAGAAGTGGCTACACAACAGTTAGTTCACCATAAGGAGAACAATTGTTTCACCTTAGCGGATCCTCAGCTCGTAATAGACATGGTTATACGGAACAGGAAGGACAACCATACGAACGCCTTGGTACCGTTGCCCTTCCTGTTCCGTATAACCATGTCCATTACGAGCTGAGGATCCGCTAAGGTGAAACAATTGTTCTCGGTATGGTGAACTAACTGTTGTGTAACCACTTCTACCTAACTCGTCCCATGGACTGAGTGCTCTACCACTACGAATATTACCTTCCAGTGTTCTACCATTATATATATATATATATATATATATATATATATATATATATATATATATATATATTCGTTTATTACTGCTATATATATTTCAGTGACAGCCATCTTTGGCTGTGACCTCTTCAGGCAGTTTGAATTAGTATATATATATATATATATATATATATATACTGTATATATATATATATATATATATATATATATATATATATATATATATGGACTGAGTGCTCTACCACTACGAATATTACCTTCCAGTGTTCTACCATTATGTATATATATATATATATACTGTATATATATATATATATATATATATATATATATATATGTGTGTGTGTGTGTGTGTGTGTGTGTGTGTGTGTATATATATATAAATGGAATAGAATGAAACGAAATTTCATTTCTAACTCTTAGTACGGCACTTACTTAAATGTAAGTATGTGGCGTATTTATTTACTGTTTCTTCATAGGTGTCTTTTATTCTTATAGCCTGGTCTAATTGATTTTTTGTGTGGTTAATTATGCTGATTGGTAGTAGAGATGATGTATATATATTATCAAATAATTCTCTGGACATGCTTTACTCTATAGTATATATATATATATAGATAGATAGATAAACGGAAAAAATGGAACGAAATTTCATTTCCCACTCTTAGTACGGCTGTTACTTAAATATAAGTATATATACGTACATACATATATGTATACAGACGTACAGTAGTATGTATATATATATATATATACATACATGCACACATATATATATGTACGTATGGATTCACCGAACATTTATTATAATGCTCGGTGTGTTTGTAAACAAACATCCCGTATTAAGCCGTAGTGTCTAGCAACCATCGTTGCTCGTTTGTTCAACACTGACAAAGGAACGCTGTACTAGTTTCAAGCTTATTAGCTATCGTCTCCAACGTATACCTTCCTGCCAGATGATTGAACGTCTGAAAGTATATACTTTCCTTATGCATATTAACGGCTGAGTATCCCAATTTGCATATCGAGTGGGTTAATCGGCCGGGTGCACCGAAAACGATAAACGGAAAAAATGAAACGAAAATATATATATATATATATATATATATATATATATATATATAGAGAGAGAGAGAGAGAGAGAGAGAGAGAGAGAGAGAGAGAGAGAGAGAGAGAGAGAGAGAGAGAGAGAGAGAGAGAGAGAGTGTGTGTGTGTGAAACAGAGAGTGGAAGCGAGAGAGAAAGTCTTAAATCTCGTAACTTCCTAAGTTACCATGTGCACAACTTTCCTGTCGTAAGACTTTCTTTACGTAAATGTTTACGTACTCGTTCTGGTGCCCTCGTCGAAAGACGCTCTGTTGTTTTCCTTTATATCTACATTGTTGCGCGAGTTATCTCCCGTAACATATTCATAAGTGATCTTCTATTCTGAAGACCTCTGCTATCCAGCCTTCCCAAGATTTACTTATCACTATTATGTTACCACAACCAGCATCAACACCACAACAGATACCACAGATACCAACAAGATCATCCCAAACAAAACAAAACCCGCAACAAAACCAGCAACAACAACAAACGCAAACCCGACAAAAGAAATCAACCGCACAAATTGCCCAGCCATAAATACAAACAAGGTTAGCTTAGCCTTTCATCCCTACGGGATTGATAGAATAAAGTACCAGTAACACACTGAGATCAATTAAATCTAATTTCCTCTTCCCTTCGAAAATCCTGGTCTTATGCCAAATATAGCAACTATTATCATAGTTGTTGAACTATTTCCAGCAAGTTGAATGACCATGTAAAACAGACATAATATGTTTCCAAACTGTATTAATTATTAATCATTTACACTAAGTATGTAAAAGTTGCAAAGCTTTTACTTGCGGAGAAGAGGAGAAATTTTGTGTTCGAATATTGATTCGAAGCTAAAAAAAAAAATGATCAGGGGAGATAATAGCACCTTAAATAGTTATATAGTTAGAGTTTCCTCCCTTAACATGTACATAAAATCTGCTAAAAGTTCTGAGACTTCAGAAAACCCATTTATATTATGTCTATCGAAAGCTATTTTAGCTTTATAAATATATTGCTGTTGTCGTCGTTGTTGTTTAACCCACCAAACATCTCACTCTCCCACAGTTTCCTATAAAATGAAGCATAAAACTTCACCGATATTCCGTCAAACTTTTCTTAAATTACAAGTGTACGCATAAAGATTTTTAAAAAAAAATAGAAAAATAGCTATGTCCTGTCAAATCATTTCAAAATAAAACAACAAATTCTTCCAGATACACTAGATTCTGCGTTTTCCTGTTCGTGGATAGTTTATGAAGATTTCTAGGTGTTCCCACTCGTGAACAACCTACATGTAACTGTCCATGGTTAAAAATCGGTTCTCTCATATTCAATCCTACAACTTTGAGAATTTGACCCTGACGTTTATTTATGGTCATAGCAAACCTAGCTCTAACAGGGAACTGAAGTTTTGAGAATTAGAACGGCAGCTCGGTAGATAGAGAAAGGGATGAAAGAAATCTTGGGAATAAATATATTTTCTCCTTGATGATTGCCTCCGAGAATAGTGACCTCTAGGAGATGGTTCAACATCCGCCTGACTGATAAGCGTGTGTCATCGCTTAGAGGTGGTGGGTCCAGGTCTCTCAAAAGGATGATGGGGGTTCCAATCTTTTATATTATATGTAAATATAGACATAAATATAGATAAGTATATATAAATGCGTGGGGGTTGTAAACCAGCGTTCGAATCTACGGAGACGCTGGCCGCAAAACATGATCATCGCTGACAACGCAGACAGAATTAATTTTGGTTATTCCCAACCTGCGAGAAATAGCAGCTGGGTTGGTTAGCATGATCGGTATGTTTTTCTTCTTCTTTGATGTTATAAAATAAGCATTAATAAACCTTTCTGTGTACAACCTTATTGCACTCGTATTCTTACATTTGATTGCTAGTTTTCGTTTTTGTGTGATCCGTTAAGACACCAACTAACAAGCATCTATCTTTTATATTGCATATAGATAAACTATATATATATAATTTTATCCCGGGTTCAATTGGGGGTAACCACAGTAAGTAAGGTACTCAATACACAGCAGAGTATAAATATTTAATATAGAAATGGCTATAAATAGGTTTATTATTCACGTGTGAGAATACTTAGAAATTTTGATATAGTATGCCCGAACGGTAAAACGAAGAATCTGGTGTATCTAGAAGAATTTGACTATTGTTTTTATGTTACACACACACACACACACACACACACACACACACACACACACACACACACACACACACACACACACACACACACACACACACACACACACACACACACACATACACGCACGCACACGCATACACACACACACACACACACACACAAACACACACGCACACATACACACAGACACACAGACATACACACACATACACACACACACAAACAAACACACACACACACACACACAGACAGACACACACACATACATACACAGACACACAGACACACACACACACACACACACACACACACACACACACACACACAAACAAACACGCCTTGTCATAACTACGCCACTGGGTTGTGAGTTTCTTGAGGGCTACAAGTGTCACCCATTGTTCCATCTCCCGTAGTAGTTCACCGCTGTTGGCCCGGGGTCGCTTATTCGTCCGTTTACATCGCAACAAGCCATCATATTTGGTGGTCTTATCGCTATCCGCTACCTGCGACCAGTTCTCTAGCAGGTGGGAGGGGTGAGTACTCTCTCAGAGGCTAAGATCACAAGAGCAGTTAGCGAGCTCAAATGTGTCAAGGCTGTTGCATTAAAAGCCTAAAATAGAAAAGCTATTCTTTGGCTGACTCGTGTGTACCGGGTGGCCTGGATCTTTGAAAGGCACCTAAACAATGGCAATCGGGAAAGATAAACCCAATTTTTAAAGAATGGAGACAAGAGAGATTGTTCCAATTACAGAGGGCACTCTTTGCTAAGCCTCCACAATAAAGTCTATGCTAAGTGTCTGGCAAAGAGATGCAGGGAGATTGTCAAGTCCAAGATAGCTGATGAACAGTGTGGCTTTCGCCCCCGACACAGCACAGCCGACCAAATATTCACACTGTGGTAGTGCTTCGAGAAATAGTGAGAGTATTGCTAAAACCTTGTCTGGACCAGCTGCATTTCCGTTTGGTGTTGTTTTCAATACCTTTAACAGTTCTTCATAACAGTTTTCATAACAAATGCAAAAATGTTCACACGCACAGAGCAGTCACAACTCTATGCTCAGGTACAAAACCAGCGATTGACATGGATTGGTCATCAAAGCCGGCATCTAATTAGTAACTTCCTTGCTGAGTGTCTTCTGCTACATCAACTATCAGGAGGTAGCTGCAAGAAACAAAGACTGAAGGCCACATTCCAAAGAATGGTCACAAAAAACTGAATGCAAAAGTCACCGCAATTCAAGAAAAAGCCAATGATAGAAACGCTTGGGCAGCTCTTATTTTATCTCCCCCGTGCCAGTATGACATTATTTTAATATGGCTTATATATATATATATATATATATATATATATATATATATATATATATATATATATATATATATATATATATATACATATATATATATATATATATATATATATATATATATATATGTGTGTGTGTGTGTGTGTGTGTGTGTGTGTGTGTGTGTGTGTGTGTGTGTGTGTGTGTAAACAAATAGTAGAAAGGAAAAAACAATTTTTCAGTAGAAAATGTTGAAGAGATTTTTTCTGTGAGATATCAAAACATTAATTTATTTACAATACCGGTTTCAGCATTATATGTATTGTCAATTGCGGATATGCAGAATATTGTTAAGTTGCGTATTTGTACAAGTAGTGATAATAATAATAATAATAAGAAGAAGAAGAAGAAGAAGAAGAAGAAGAAGAAGAAGAAGAAGAAGAAGAAGAAGAAGAAGAAGAAGAAGAAGAAGAAGAAGAAGAAGAAGAAGAAGAAGAAGAAGAAGAAGAAGAAGAATATGTATGCGTGCGTGTGTGTATCCCGGGTTCAATCGGGGGTAACCACAGTAAGTAAGGTACTCAATACACAGCAGAGTATAAATATTTAATATAGAAATGGCTTCTACAGGACTAGAACAGTTTCATTTGAAGGAAATCATCAGTTTATATTCTCCATCCCATCCCATTTCTAGGTGAGAGTGGCCACCCTGCTCGTCACCTCGTCCCAGTTTTTATCCATCTGGAGGTGCAGACCAAACCAGACCCCGATCTAATCACACAGAGCTCACTATAAGAAAACATTAAGGACGGCACAGGACAACATAAGCTGGCACATGGCTATACAGTGTGGGGTTTTGCGTGTAAAGACATTCAAAGAAAGTCGACAAAAGCTTCAGTTACCCTGACCTTTCGGGTACATACTCAGTCATGGATGTTGCTTTCACTCACTCTTCAACAAATTGTGTTGGAAGGTAGTACATCCCACACACATTCAATAATATCCATACCTGCAAACACACGCTCGCATACAGACATGCATACACATCTACCTAGTTGATGTTGTCTAAATTCCAATGAAAGATGCTTATGTCTAGGTTAGAAACCGACTCTCTCTCTATTGGTAAAAAATTTATAAAATTATAAAACCAGATGAATGTACATACATACATACATACATACATACATACATACATACATACATACATACATACATACATACATACATACATACATACATACATACATGATGGCTGCAAACTCTGCTAAGTGTACTGCAATTGCTTGGAGGATTATAGAGTTTGGTGCACTTTTAGGCTACGGCCAGTCACACAAACCTGTAATATATCCTGAACAAGCAATGCCTGTGCTTTGAATGTTTTTAAAGTGGGGAAAAGCCTTGCACTAGACCAATCCCACTCTCTGAGCATTTAAAACACTACCCGAAAAGGAGAACTGGTCAACATCGTCGGATGCTTCCGAAGCCGCATGTTTTGTTGTTTTTGTTTTGTTTTTTCAGAGTTTCCCTCTCCTAGAAAGGTGTGACAACTGAGGGCTTTTCACTCCCAGGTAAAAAAAAAAATTTGGATGGCCGTTGACTCTGCTGAGTTCCTCTGCCCTTTACCGGGTCTTGTATTTCATCCTGCATGGTGTCCAAATATCACCCTCCCCACCAAGCTTGCTTGGTGGGGTTGCCGGTTTAGTCGCCGACAACCCGACCATAAGACAAGTTGTACTGGGATACATGTTACCAGTAGCACTCCAGAGCGACCTGACATACATACATGCATACATACATACATGGTGGCTGCCAACTCGTTTTCGAGTACGGCCACTACTTTATATCCATGTAGGAGAATCCCTACCGATGCGCTAAACGAGTGTGACTTTTTAGTCCAGCCAGCGACTTGTAAACTCTGGTACAAACACTACACTTGTGACAATTATTGACACATAGTGCTGGGCCCATAGTACCATGTGACGACAAGTGCAGAGAGATCTCTAGATATAAAGCAATGCCTGTGCCGTGAAGCTTTTATGGTGAGCAAAGGCACTGCACAAAGCCAGTCCCACTCTCTTAACCAAGATGATATTTACCAAAAAGAAGAACAAGTCAACATTATTGGATGCCATCAGAGTTGCAGGTGTTATATCAGAGTTTTCCTTCTCCTAGAATTCTGCCTTGAGAAAGGCTAAGGGGTCATCTCTCCCGGTGATTTTGGATGGCCATTGACTCTTAAGAGCTCCTTTGCCCTTTGACAGGTTTTGTTTTTAGTCCTGCAATATGTCCAAAGTCACCCTCCTCACCAAAAAACCTTGGTGGGGTTACCAGTTTAGTCGCCAACTACCCGACCATGAGACAGGTTGTACTGGGATACATGTTACCAGTAGCACCAACTGGTGACCTGACATACATACATACATACATACATACATACATACATACATACATACATACATACATACATACATACATACATACATACATACATACATACATACATACATACGTGTGTTCGATCATTAAACATGCTAGAAATTCAGAGTTACATCCCTTAACAAAAAGATATGTATGAGTTATGTCCCTCCTGGTCGTTTGCAACCCAAACGTAACAGCCCAAACTTTCTCCTACCTCGGGGTTTCAAAACCTTGAAAAATATATCAGATTCTTTCATTCATCAAAAGCTACAAAGAGAAAGAGAATTGTTGAAAGCGTGGCATCAAGGATGCTAGTGCCTCAGCGTTAACCGCAACAAACAAAGAACAAGATTGCATGACGCTACATTACATATTAAAAGTGCACATGTAATATATAATGTCAATATATATATACACGGGTGGGAACTGGGGGTACATCCCCCCCCCCCATCCCCCAATAATTATACTTTTCTCCCCAAACTACCAAAAACACACATCTCTTAGTATATGCACTACAATTGATGTACATGTTATATTTATTGCATATCGAAGTTTTTTATATCTTGGTTCATATTTGGGAATATATTATAACATTCATAGTAATTTTTTAGTCATTTTACTGCTTTTTCTACACATATCATTATTTGCCAAATGCTCGTATGTGTATTCAGAGACAGATTTCATAGGTCATTTTGCTATAATCATTTTATAATCATTAAAAGCAATAAATGTAATATGACCTCCTTGAACTCAAATTGTATTTTCTTACCATTTTAGTGTGCAAAGAGCTAAATTAATCACTCCAACTAAATTGACCAAATTTGACCCAACCGATTTAGAAATGGTTCCACTGCCCCTGTGTATATATATAGATATATATATATCCTCTTGTCACAAATAATTGGGTGTTGGAATAAGCGGGGCGGGCGAGCATTTGCTTAAATTCCTATAAGCGCGGGTGGGTATAGTGTACATTCGCAAATATGGGATTTCTTGTAATGTTCTTTTTTTTCTTTTTTGTCATATATAATGTACTAGCTGACGGACACAGCTTAGCAGATAATAAGAGAAGACAGGTAGAAGAGAAAGCGACTGTATTGGATGGGAGTGTCTGGTTTACAGTATGAGGTGAGACCGTGGTGCGTGTGTATGACAAAAAAAAACAGTAAAACGTCTCCCAGATACACCAGATTCTTCGTTGTACTGTTCGTGCATAGTATATGAAGATTTCTAGGTGTTCCCACTCGTGAACAACCTACATATAACTGTTCATGGGCAAAACGTGATTCCTTTGTATTCGATTCTACAACTTTGAAACGCTGAGCCTAAGCTTTATTTATGGTCATAGCAAACCTGGCTCTAACAGGGAACTGAAGTCTTGAGAATGGCACCTCGGTAGAAGAAGGGAAAAGACGAATATTGGGAATAAATGCATTTTCTCCTTGATTGCCACCGAGAATAGTGACCTCTAGGAGATGCTTCATCATCCAACTGAATGTAAACATGAATAAATTGGGTATAATACCAGTTTCTTACAAATCTCGATATATTAACACATAAGGAAAGGATAGAGACCATATTTTTTTTTATTATATATATATATATATATATATATATATATATATATATATATAATATTTTTAAAATATGTTCTGTATCCTTTCCTTAGGTATATATATATATATATATATATATATATATATATATATATATATATATATATATATATATATATATATATATATATATATATATATATATATATATATATATATATACAGGAGCAGTGGAATTGGAGGGGGGTACACCACCACCACCAATAATTATATTTTTCTCCACAAACTACCAAAACACACATCTATTTGGATATGCCCTACAATTTATGTACATGTTATGTTTATTGCCTATCAAAGTTTTCTGACCAAATTAGAGTGCAAAAAGCTCAACTAATCACTACAACAAAATGATCTAATTGCACCACCGCCCCTATTCAGAAGTGTTTCCTCTGCCCCTGTTATATACATATATATATTATAGTAAAGAGATCGCATGTCGCCTGTCAACTATCGTCCAGTCAGTCTTACTAGCTGCATCACCAAACAGATAGAATCCTGAGTCAGAGAAATACTCTGGAATTCTCACAGCCTTATCTGACCCTCGCATTTTGGATTTATCCCCAACTCCAGTGATCGCGCCAAAAATAGATTAAAAAATGGCTAAGAATCGTGACGTGGCAGTGGTCAAGTTAGAAAGAATGTGATTAGTTGCTTACGGCGGGTAGGCTTGTTGTTAGAAAGCGCAGCCCAATATCGCCCAATTGTATCTCAACCTAACGGGAGATTATTAAATATGGTAGAGATGTATGTACGCATTTCTTCTAAGTTCGAATTTACACCTAATTGTGTATGGTTGACGGTATATTTAGTCAATTTCTACATGCTGTTGAAATGTTGGATAAATACTCTATCGGGGCCACCGCGAAGAGGCCACTTTCGGTTATTTGTCTGAAATTTCTTCATAGGAGCCTTTATTCTTATAGCTTGGTCTAATTGATTTTTTATATGGTTAATTATGCTAATTGGTAGAGGAAATGGTATATATTTTATCTGATAATTCTAAAGACATGATTTATGATATATTGCTCTGATTATTGGCAGTATCGGTAGAGGGTCGTAACTATGCTTTCCAGCATAGTTACGTCCCTTTACGATCTGAGTTCAAATCCCGCCGAGGTTGACTTTGCCTTTCATCCTTACGGGGTCGATAAAATAAAGTACCAGTAATGCACTGGTTAATTGCTGGCCTTGTGCCTAAAGTAGAAACAATTATTTAATTTATTAATTCTTCATTGAGCCACAACGTGACCGGTTGCAAAACATATATATCTATGACTTTATGTTTATGTATATGTAAATCTTTATATATATATATATATATATATATATATATATATATATATATATATATATATATATATATATATATATATATATATATACGTAGTTCCACAACAGTTAGTTCACTATACCGAGAACAAGAGTTTCACCTTTTGCAGATCTTCAGTTCGGTTTGAATGAATATATATTATATATATATATATATATATATGGAGAAGAAGTTTATGAAATGGAAATGCGGGTATAAAGAATTTATTAGGTAACAATTGTTTCTATAGTGTATGGGTTACCTATACCTCGCTATTTGAATAATATAAAAATATTATCATAAACCGAAGGTACACTGTAATCAAACACACCATGTCATCAGACCTTTGTATTGGAATGATATGAAAATATTTTATACACTAGATAAAAGAGAAAGAAGGAGGTAGGAAGAGAAGGGAAGAGGGAAGTGAGTAAGGTGGAGGGAGTTCTAAGATTTAAGACTGTCAGACTAGTAGAGATTGTAAGGAGAGAATGTTTTGGCAGCAGTTAGCTTAATGAGGCGTGTTAGGGTTGGCGGGGGAAGTAAATTCTTCTAGTGGTGTTGTTCGGACAAAATTTAGTTAAAGGGGTCAAAGTGGTACAGAGTTACAGACAAGTTATTGGGGCTATTATAGTAGCAGGTTATTTCTAAAGGGGTCCAGAAAACAGTGTTTAGTACTATTATTGCCGAGGTTGACTTTGCCTTTCATCCTTACGGGGTCGATAAAATAAAGTACCAGTGATGCACTGGGTAATTGCTGGCCTTGTGCCTAAAGTAGAAACAATTATTATAGAAAGCCATATCTTGTGTATAAACATATAAAACAGAAATTTGCAAACGGTGGTGTAAAAAGGTAACATTATATGTATTTAAAAAAGAAAAAGTCGTTTTCAAACGATGGTTACAGTATAGTGAACGTTCAATTTTGCTGTTCAAAAGTTTGTTTACCGACGTTAAAATGCAGTATAATGCAAATAAGGAAGTCAAGTATGTTATAGATCAGTAAATAGCTGCTCCGAAGAATCCAAACCTCGGTTTGGAGGAAACAATTGTAAGCAAATAAATGACTTAAACTGAACTTTGATTACTGTAATCTCTCTCTCTATATATATATATATATATACAGTGGTGGGCTGGCCAGGTCGTCAGTTTGCCTGATGGGAAGTGGACCCCTCGGTGGTCTACGGTAGTACTTTAGTGGTCAATGCCAAAACTTTGCTTTCAAACAAAATATCAAAATTCCTAGAGAAAGAATAATAAATTAAGAAAAAAAAGAAAAACAATTAGGATCGAGTATATATATACATATATATATGTGTGTGTGTGTGGAGATGGGTAGGGGTGGGTGTGAGTGAGTGTGTGTGTGTGTGTAAACAATATACGAAGCCGAATTTTTGGTTTTTGAAGCGCTGAGATTATATGTAATTATATGAATATAAAGAAAGCGCTTAAGCGCAGAAATGCTATAAAGATAGCTCATAAAATGGGGTGAAAACCGTTAAAGGAAGGAAAAAGAATTTGCCAACGACCGCTATGAGGAATTGAACACCATACTCTTCAGGTACAGGCGAGAAGATATCTGGAAGATTCCTCATAGCGGTCGTTGACAAAATCCTTTTCCGTCTTCACCCTATTTTATAAGGTATCTTTATAAGATTTCTGCGCTTGGGCACTTTCTTTATACTCATATATATATATATATATATGTGTGTGTGTATAAACAACTATATATATATATATATATATATATATATATATATATATATATATATATATATATATATATATATATATATGTATATATATATATATATATATATATATGTGTGTGTGTGTGTGTGTGTGTGTGTGTGTGTGTGTATGTATATATATATATATGTGTGTGTATATATATATATATAAAATGTGTGTGTATATATATATAAACGAAGCCGGTATGTAAGGATATTTAATGAAAGCAGGAAAGACGATAATGTTTTCAAAGATGAATGTTTACAATATGAATTTTTAAAAACTGGTAGTTTATTTTGTCAACCCCGGAAGGATGAGAGGGCGACCCAAGCAAAATTGAACTTGAATATCTATTAAGTGCGGTTATGCAATGTGATGCTGAGAAGGTTTAGGTGGGGTGATAATTTTTTCAGTATTTCCATTATTAGAAACTAGGTTTATTTACCTTAGCCATAAAAAGATCAACTCGTGGTGTGGAAGGAAGATTGGCTGATCAGAGAAGCAGAGGTCGGCAACCAAAACGATGGCTTGACAATGTCAACTTATGGACTGGACTTGATCTTTGCTCTTTGAACTCTGCTGCTAGTGATCGAACATTGTGGAGAGGGATATCAGATGTTGATGCGCAGTCTGCAACTGGCGGAGTTTAGCGTCACAAGGGACCTTAGCCATTGTATTTCGCTATATTATGTGTGGTAGACATACATATATATTTTTATATTCTTCTAGTTACTAAAAGTGATATTGTCAGATTTCAAGAAGTCTTCAAGGAAACTGTCTTCCAGTTGCAAAGTAAGGCTAAAATGCATGAGGAAAGGAGATCATGTATATGTATATTGGGCTGTATTTGTAAAACACGCACGAGCGTATCTATGAATATATGTGTAGGCATGTCAATGTCAATGTCTCTCTCTCTCTCTCTCTCCCTCCCTCCCTCCCCCTCTCTCTCTCTCTCTCTCTCTCTCTCTCTCTCTCTCTCTCTCTCTCTCTCTCTCTCTCTCTTCCGACGACTATTTCAGTCCAGAAATAGCCGTCGAATCGGCTTGAACATTTTTCCTATATATCTATACTATAAAGCTGACGGCCGTATGTAGGTAACAAACTTTCCGCCAAACGGCTGGACCAAACAGCATCAAATTTGCACAATAGGTGTAACTTTTTCCAAGTAAAAAAGTGAGGGTATTTTCGTCTACTGAATTTTGTTAAAAGATTAAAGACATTATTTAAATATTCACTTCTTTAAAATTTTCAAATGTCAACACTTCCTGTTATACGACATTCCTAACGTCTTCACGAACCAAAGTATCATCTTCCTGTTTTCTTACGGTTGCAACGTTTTCCGAAATATTTACTTCTGCGTTCACAGATTGATTTTTTTAGTTTCAGAAGATCCCGTTAAGGGTGAAAGCAGCAATTCTTTGCTTAAACTTTAATCTGTTATTTTAATATATATATATATATAATTATATATTCATGTACAGATATTTTTGCATACACAAAAACAAAATATAAACAAACGTATTTATTTCACGAAAGCACAGACCGCTTATCGTCATTGTTACTGCCGATATGCCACCCAAAAAGTCCTAGCCTGGCCGCAAGATCAGATTTTCCAGAAGAAAAAATGTTACTAGAGCAACAGAGAGACTAAGCCTCGCGATTACTATCAACAAAGCTCAGGGTCAAACCTTAAAAGTGGCTGGCCTTCATCTGGGAAAACCATGGTCAATTGTATGTAGGATGCTCTAGAGTGAGCTAAGGAAGAGGAGAGGAAGGAGAGAAGGAGAAAAGAAACCTACAATGAAAGAACATCTTAAAGTTTACCCAAGGCAAATGTTGTATTTATTAACATTTCTATACGCAGGTTCTTAGCAAGCTTACTGGCGATTTAGTATGGTATTCAATTCTCATATCGTTTTTGATTGATATGGTGCATATATCGCAGCTATTCATATGTTTTAAACATTATATAACGATTGATGATGTATATTGTATGACAGAATTAGCTGAAAAATATTTTGAATAAACAAATAAAAGAGATATAAAAGAGAGATGTTTGTTGGTTGGTTTCTTCGCGTATCACACGAAAAAAACGAAAAGTGACAATCGGAAAGTATGTACAGGATTCGGATGAAAGTTTATTGATACTAATTTTATAACACCAAAGAAGAAGAAAGACATACCACGTATGCTAACCAACCTGATTGTTACTTCTGGCAGGTTGGGAATCAACCAGAAGAGATTCTCTCTGCGAATTCGTTGTCAGTGATGATCGTGTTTCGCGGCCTATGTCTCCGATTCCAACGGTGGTTTACACACACACACACACACACACGAACACTCACACAGGCACACACACATATATACACACACACACACACACACACACACACACACACACACACACACACACACACGAACGCTCACACACACATCATCATCATCATCATCATCATCATCATCATCATCATCATCATCATCGTCGTCGTCGTTTAACGTCTATCTTCCACGCTAGCATGAGTTTAGACGGGAATTGTCCCACTTGATGCAAGATTGGTTGTCTCGCTCGTATGGGACTGTCTGGCAGGTTTTCTATGGCTGGATGCCCTTCCTAACACCAACCACGTTTACAGTGTGGACTGGGAGGTTTTTACCGTGTTACCTACACGGCCACATTACAGCGTGGACTGTGTGTTTTTTTGTCGTGACACCTACACGACCTCATTTATTTAGGACTGGATGTTGTGGCACCAACATAACTTTACAGAGAAAGGGGTGGTGTTGATGTGGGTGGAGGAGTTGGGGTAGTGGGAGGGGGTGTATATTTGATTAAGAGGTGCCTACTGACTGAAGGTTTCGCTTTGTACTTAGGCAAGGCTGGTTTTCTATATTACTGCGTGGCGCCAAAGATCTCGGTCCAGTGACAGTCTTAGAGAGATGTAAGTGTGTAAGGTCGGAATTTATCAAATCGTCCCATATATATATATATATATATATATACAAACACACACACACACACACACACACACACACACACACACACACACACACACACACACACACACACACACACACACACACACACACACATACACACACACACAATACACACACTGTAAACAAGACAATGCATTCAATACAGACGTTTTCTCTTCTGCCGGTCTTCTCTTATCATTTGTTAACCTTGGCGAAGGTGGGTACCTCAGTTATATATAAAGTGACAATAAGAATTGCAGCTTTTTGTAAACTTTATTACATATTACAATTTGTTTCCATATCGATCAGCTCGGGTTTGAAACATGGGATCGGATCCCAATTCTTAATCGACACTTCTTCAGATATGAGAGTTTACATGGATGGTCCCATATATATATAATATAATATAATATAATATAAAAGAAAGATATTTATTGGTTGGTTGACTGGTTGGTTGAATCACACGAAAACAACACACGAAAACAACACACGAAAACAACACACACACATACCACGCACACACACAGAAATACATACATACACACACATCCAAAGAGAAAAGCACAGAGGGAGAGGCAGAAAGAGAGAGTTAGGTCGTTATACAGAGAGAGATACATTTAAAGTGTTAGATATTCACAGAGAGAGAGAAACGTCCCACGAAAGTCTAGAATCGGGTTAAACTATAGATACTTTAATCTTAGAATTTGCATCACCAGTCTGGAACCCCTATCTTGCTCAGAACATTGACCGCCTGGAAACTGTTCAGAGACGTGCAACCAGGCGAATACCCTCCATCAGGCATCTACCATACTCTGAACGCCTTGCTTCCCTGGGCATGGATATATTGAAGCTCCGACGTTAACCAACTTGCCAACAACAACCCTGAGTTCCTTTTTGATTTCCATGTGTCTAACACACGTGGACATGCCCACAAAGCCAGAAAACAGCACAGTTCCCATGACTTTCGGAAACATTTTTTCACGTTCAGAGTTGCTGAAGCATGGAACAAACTACCTGCATCAGTTGTTAGCTGTCGAGACACTGCATCCTTTAAAACCTCCATGCTTCCCGAGATTCGCCAACACTACACCTAATGTTCCCCCTCCATACACATACACACATGTATATCATGACTCACACACTATTTACTTCCCTGACATTTGTATATTATTCTATGTACTATACATGCACCTTTGACGAGTTGTAATGCACCTGAGCACTTTACACAATAATTTCATTATTTATTATTATTATTTTTCATTATTATCTATAGGAAGGTTTAACAATATTGCGTTAGCTTTTATAAATTCGTTTTACAGTCATTGATTTTAAAGAGCAAAGAAAAATTGATACTATATGAAATTAATTTACCCTCCAGCTTTTATCTATATACTACTTACAGACGGTACTAATGAAGCAAATCACTTCAGAACCAATGTTATGCGGTATATTGCGGTGTTTCAGATGACGTCCTTTGGAGCTGAAAAAGATCATACTGACTATGGTTATTTCACAACATTTAAAATCCAAGGCCTATGTTACAATTTAATCGGCAATTTTGTTGACAGAAGAATAATGTTATTGAAAAATATGTTTATATTGATAAATAAATATATCTTTCTATCTGTCATATTCAGTTTTGTTTTATTTGTCATTGAAAAATAGAACAGATCTTCCGTTACAGATGTGTGTGTGTAAATGAAAGAGGCAGAAAGAGAGAGAGGGCGGAGAAAAGCAATGTTATAAACCTATTTTATAAGAGCGCTGTCTGTCTGTCTGTCCGTCCGTCCGTCACTCTCACTTTATATAGTGAGGCAGAGCGCCAAGCGGAAGAGAGGTGTACAGACAGAGAAAAAGAACGCCATTTGTTTAGTGTATATGTGTGTGTGGATGTGTGTGAGAGAGAGAGTGTGTGTGTGTGACAGGAAGAGGGAGAAGACTAAGTCACCCTCATCTTGTATAAATAATTGTTTCTACTTTTGGCACAAGGCCAGCCATTATCTCAGTGTATTACTGGTACTTTATTTTATCTTGTATAAATAATTGTTTCTACTTTAGGCACAAGGCCAGCAATTACCCAGTACATTACTGGTATTTTATTTTATCGACCCCGTAAGGATGAAAGGCAAAGTTAACCTCGGCGGGATTTGAACTCAGACTGTAAAGGGACGTAACTATGCATAAATAATGCAGAATAGAAGTTGAGATATTGAACACAATTTGGAGCGATTCGCCGCACGAGCAGCAAAACTAAATCCTGCTTCAAGAACTTGGACAGAAGTAATATAGAAATAAACTGATATAGAAATAAAATATGTCTTTATATATTTTAAACAAATTACACGTTAGACGAGTTGGAATGCAACCAACAAATGGGGCGGGAGCTTAGATTGGTTGGAATGGCATTGTTTAAGATTTGTTTCGTTAAAAAGGTAATGCAAAAGAATTCGCTGAATATTTAAGAAAACAACCATCTAGAAAGCAAAAACTCTTCCAAACCTTGGATTTTATTTCAAAATATATATTTCTAAACAAAATAATTATATATATATTCCCCATAACTGAAATTAATTCACTATTTCCAAAGTGCCGAGAGGTATTAAAATCCTGTTTATAAATCAATTTGAATAAATTAGTTTTGACTGTGGTATAAAAAATAATTATCGTTATCTATATTTATTTACTTATCGCACTTACGTCTCACACGACAAACCTCGAATGAATTTTCAACGTGGAGATGCGACAGCTGCCTTTTCCCCAATAATGCGTAGCGGCAGACGTCCAACACTAACCAAGACGAGACTTTGATGTTCAAGCCTCGTTTCGCTGCTCAATATCGCTCGATTCAGGTGGTTTCGGAGGGCCCTTCTCGCTTGCCTCGACCCCGATCGTTCGTTCTCTGGGTGTCTTCTGTTAGGCGAGCACTGGCACAGAACGATACATTGTGGGTGCTTTCGTGTAAAAAGACGTCTAAAAACAACAAACGTAAATAATTCAAACAAAGCAATTTACGCAATAGGGGCAAGACTCGAGCGTAACTCGTGGAGAAACCCCACAAAAAGCCACGGTCAACCTGTATGCTAGGGCAAGTGCCCCTTCCCAGTTGTCAATCTCCAATCTAATGGTGCATACTGAGATAATGACTGTTCACTCTCACCATGTTTAGCACTCACATGCACTTCGCAACAAACTGGTTCGAAGGCAGTACATCCCTCCCCACCTTTACTTCTTCAAGTAAAATTCGAAGAAGTTATTCAGGGCTTCACCGAAGAGTAATGATCCTGTCCTGAACCCTTTCAAGCGCATACACCACGCAGCCCCTTTCTCTCTGGCCACATAATATCCCCTAAGTTTCAATTCCAGGAGGCCCTAGGCACCTGGGAAATTTTTAAATTGTAATTTCATGGGATCCTAGTCTCTTAGGAGATCCCATAAGTTTCAGTTTCATATGGACATAGTCTGTTTCGAAATTTCAGTTTTATGGGCCATTGGTTACTTGGGAAATTCCCTAAGTTTTAGTTTCATGGAGCCCTCGTCTCTTGTAAAATCCCCTTTGTTGCAGTTGCCTGGAGCACTAGTCTTTGGGGAAATCCTCCAAGCTGCAGTTTCATGGGGACCTAGTCACCTGAGAAATCCCTTAAATTTCAGTTTCGTGAGGGCCTGGTTACTTAGGGAATACACTAAGTTTCAGGGCTTCTTATCAGTAACCATTTCATTATATAATGGATTCATTTCAATAGAATGCATAAAAATAGACGCAATTAATATTTTTCTAAAGGAGAAAAAATAAATGGTAAAAAACATGCACTCTCACTCACTCGCTACAAGGGGCGCTGGAGTTTCTCTCTAATCTGTTTTTAGGCAAATCGACACACATTCACAGCATTGCCACGGGTGATAGCGTGGTTAAAACGCCAGAATAATCAATTGGTTCTAGTGTATTAAGATATGTATAGTCAATTTTAGAGGAATAGTTATATTTATCGGGATATGAAGACACAAACTATGCGCGAAACAATTATTGTCTGGAGTTCTACTGCTGTCAAACTATTTTGCAAGGAGTTAATTTATAAGGGAAATTACTATGCTCTAAGTTAACTCCCTTTACAGCTGAAATTATCATCCATATTACGTCGTTTTACTTTTGACTTCAAACAAGGCACATATAATTGGTGATTCTTTTTTTTTTCGGCTAGTCTTTTAAAAATAAGCTCAGAAAAAACCAATAGTAAATAAATTTCAAATGCAATAAATAACAAATAATTATGTTTAAATTATAACGTGAAAACCGATGATGACGTTTTCACAATATTGCAAATGCAATTTTTTAACCCAAGTTTGTAGAGGTGTTCGACTGCTGTGTGTGTAGTGAAGAGATTCTGTTAGTTGAAAGTTGTTCATAACGTTGATCATGAAACAAGTAGTATCTTAGGTCTGGTTTCAATAAACAAAACCATAAATTTAAGTCGCTTAAATTGCATCATATGGAGTAAACTCTATGATCGGAACAAGTAAATGATGGTTTTCGTTGATAGTGTGTGTAAACAGTTCAAATGTAGTCTAAATAGCGAGACGTGAGGAAGAGAAAAAGTCTAACAGCTTGAGTATGACGTTTCATGGGGAGTAATGCTTTTGATGGTAAATAATAGATGGACTAATACTAGGTGGTTGGGGGAGAAGGAATAGTGAAGAATACAAAAGAGGGAGATCACTACGTGTCACATGTTCGACAACGGTCAAAGAGGGGAGATAATCAATGAGGGTCGTGGCAAAATTGGAAAACGAAGAGAGAAGGCCGTATTTGGACCTTACAAAATATCGATAATTATTGGGTTTATAAAAAGAAAAACCCAATCATCCTGTTATTTTACGAATATAATTTCTTTTTATTTATTTATCTATTTGTTTATTTATTTCGATATGTGTAGATGTTGGATTACTGTAATTTATATGCTGTTCATCTATCTATCTCTATATATATATATTACTAAAAGTCTGATTGCTTGCTTGCTTGTCTGTATTGTAATACAGCCAAAAGGGTGCATAATGGA
Organism: Eledone cirrhosa; assembly: GCA_964016885.1. Lineage (NCBI taxonomy): Eukaryota > Metazoa > Mollusca > Cephalopoda > Octopoda > Eledonidae > Eledone > Eledone cirrhosa. The sequence goes on from OZ024742.1 coordinate 83,798,614, forward strand.
AAAATACTTTCAAATGAAGTTGACCCTGAAATGGGAGTACAAATGGAATAAAACAAATTTCGCATAAATTGAAGCACAGGTTCCCCAGATATGGGGTTTTCTGGGTATTTTCATAAACAGAGAGAAGAAGGATAGAGAGAAAGAGATAGTGGTGTGAGAGAGTAGATTGAAAGAGAGACAAAGAAAGAGGGAGAGGAGACAAAGAAGGAGAATGGAAGAGAGAGAGATAGCTGGTGGTGTTGTTGTGTATATATATATGTGTGTGTGTGTGTGGTGTCTATGACCAGTATATATAGATCACAGACACCCTCATATGTATATATACACACACACATATATACATGTATACAAACACACACATTTATATATATATATATATATATACATACATACACACACACACATATATATATATGGGCCTTCCAGTTTCATTTCATATTATATACATGTCTGTATATTTTAATTATTTAAAATTATTTTTAAGTGAACATGATTTTTTTTTAATATTTTGAAGCAAACATGGCCCAACAGGTCACGGATGGTCTAGTAATTAATAGAAGTGAAAGAATACTTTTAAAAAATGTTTATCAATTACACTGCATGACAAAATAAAAAAAAAGTTTCTTTCGGAGGAGATAATTAAGGTGATTTTATGGTGCTCTTTCTGCTCCATCACATCTAGGTTTTGATCTACAAAGTTCCCCCCCCCCCTCATATATCAAATTCATAGAAATGTAATCTAACATGTCACGTGTTCCCATTTGTTGTTTAAGAATGCCTTTGATTATTCCTTTTGTGACAACCTTTATAGGGAGAGCTGTAAAAGTAAATATAACACATATTAAGATCATGTTTATGTTTAGATGTTATTGTGACTTGTATCATATTGATAATTGTTCACTGTGGACTTATTTTTTTTATTTCTCTACTTCAATTTGCATGGCTTCAAGATATGTATGTCACAATGACTCGGATCACTTTTGCTACATCTGTGGGTAATATGGATTCAAGGACTGTAGGAGAAACATCATAACACCCATACAAGCATAATACAAAATGAAACTTGGCAACCCAGATAAATGTTTTGCTCCACATATTGTATGCAGAAGTTGCAGTGATCTACTTTCCTTGTGGTTCAGTGGCAAGCTGAAGCAATCCTTGATTGAGTACTGATTGGTCTGTGATGACATGTCCAACCCTTCTTAGAACAGATGTTACATGCTGCTGCTACTGATGATGATGATATATCATCATAATCTAATGTCTATTTTTTTTATGGGTTATCACAGATCACATTAGTACTTAATTGGAGCTACTAACCTCTACTAACCTCTAAGACAAGCCAGAAACATACATCTCACATACAATAAAACACTCTATAGAGTGCAGTGGGGGCATTCTATCATGGCACCTGCACTTGGGTGGGTGTTATGCCTTGGACATATGCCCCTTTGTTTGGAAAATGTTCTACAGCTGGATATCCTTCCTATCACAAACCACTTTACAGAGTGTACTGGGTACATTTATCATGTATACGTATAAAGACTTTAAAACCAATAGCTTTGACTCAATGAACCATCATTGAATTCCTACTGATTACTACCTCAATTATTCTGCTGATTACTACCTCAATTATTCTTAATATCGTAAGAGGAAAAATGGCGACAAGGAAGGTCGCTTGACCACGTCTTGACCAAACAAAATATAATATTTTCACCAAAAACTGCCCTTTAAACACATGTCAGATGGATTACAATATTCATTATCACAATTACTTTCACTGTTCCCTGACAACTAGTACCAGTTTCAAGATAGAATTATCTTAACGAAGTATATATAATTTGACTTGATTTTCGCCAACGAACCACGTGTGGACATGGACGGGGAAAAAAGGAAAAAAAACAAAACAAATCACTACATCCCTTAAGGATCGCAGTAAGTACTCCACAAAACATATAAACAACAATATAACGCAGATTTATATACAGATACATACCATATGCATATACACACACGTGAAAAGAAACCACACTATTGCGTGTGAGACACTATACCGGCCAATTTTACCAATTTACATTGGTAAAATATTTCTTAACATTGACTTCGCTTCTAACCCACATACACCTTTTAATTATATATATATACTAGCAGCTGAAAGTTAATAATTTGAAAAAAAAATATTATTGAAAGTTTACTATAAAGAAGCAGTATCAGGGGAAAAAAAAAACAAAAAAAACGTTATTCGCTGTTAATAAACAACTGCCTTCTACAGTACGTTTCATTTAACTTACGCAGCATATTTATTTGTTTACATGCACAGACTCTTCTACACACACACAACATTTAGGAAAACGGAAACAAAATACACAAAAAAACAGACATTTTATTTCTATCGTAATCAAGTGCGCTAAACCTATATTGTTTACATTCTGTGTTTTTCTACGGATGGGTAGAAATAACAAAATTGCCATGGTGATATCCATCGATGAAATTTGCGACAAAACTGGTCGATGTCCAAAAATAGAACATTGCCCGGAAGATCACACCTGCCATATCTGTACGGAACCCGAAAACTCGTTCCGTAATCGTTGGGTCGAATGTGGAACCTGTCGCATCTATGTCTGCCTTCAATGCGTCACAGGCTTCCGGAAGATCCCAGGCCAAAATAAGAAACATCACATTGCTACGATGGATAGACTCTGGGAGATGGTCCAGCTAACAAACTGGTCCTTTCAGTGCCTGGACTGTATGCCTGCTTCTCCCATTGCTGCGGAACAACAACAAAGACCGAAGATCGTGTCTTCTACCATTGTTCCTGAACAACAACAACAAAAACCGAGGATCGTGTCTTCCTCTACCATTGTCGCTGAACAACAGCAAAAACCAACGACCGTAGCTTCTGCTACTACCCCCGTTGAAGGACTTCATCAACAACAGCAACCTATGTCTTCCTCACCCGTTACTTTTCAACAACAACAACCGACGACTGTGTCTTCTACCATGCCTGTTGAAGGAGAAGAACAACAACAAAAACCGACCGTCAATACGGAGTTTGAGGAAATACGGCAAATGATTTCCGCTTTAAGTCAAGAAATAGCGGAAATAAAATCAAGCGTTCGTGTAGAACCCCACAATGAGGGATCTTACCGGAGTGCCTTGTTAAAAAATCTCTGCGTACCTCATGTTGAACCTAGACGCATTGAGAATGCCACTGAATCTGCAAACCACGAAGTGATTGCCATTGGTGTGCCGGAAGACATAGTTGATCTTCAGGCATTTGCTGCCAGTTCATCCAAAGACCTGGGCTGTGCTCCCGCAAAGGGTGCTCTACGCCTTGGCCGACCAGCCCCGAAACCCAGGTTATTTAGACTGTCGTTTTCAAACTCGGCTGAGGCACGTTCATACCTTGTAGCCTCTGATAAAGCTAGGCGTGAAAGTCGGATTGCTTTCCGAACACGTCCTGGTCTTCCACCTGATGTCCGCCCAAAGTTGCGTGCTGCAGCTTCCCTAAACCGCAGCTCGGCAGAACATGAAAGCTTCAGCCTATGAGATGATGGGCAGATATGGAAGTTTGTTAAGGCTGGCGAATCATGGAAAAGAGACACCAGCTGGTCTGAAAACAGTGTACCCACAACAACTGACAATAAAGAAACTGAAAAAACTCTGGGAAACTAAATCAGAACAACCTGCCATCCCCTGCACATAATCATAGACTGGAATCAAAGTACAAACTGTTGTCCTTGAATGCACGTAGTCTATGCAATAAGATTCATCTTTTTGACTCCTACGTCAAAAGTATCAACCCGGACTTCATTACAGTCACGGAAACTTGGGCACATCCCTTACTCTGTGATGGGGTTTTCAGCATGACTGGCTACAACCTGTTTCGTAAAGACCGTATTAATCGTCGTGGTGGTGGTGTAATGGTCTACGTTCGGTCAAATCTGTCGGCAATTCCTTGTGCTGATTTGAACCAATCACAGCAGGAAGTTTTTTTCTGCGATATATGTATGACCATGTCAACACTGCTACTTGGAGTCGTTTACCGTCCCCCAAATTACCATCAGGACACTCAACTTTGTGATATCCTCAGAGCTGCTGCCTGGAAGACAGCCACTTATGTTTTCATTGCAGGTGACTTCAATCACCCTGAGATTGACTGGGAGACCTTTCGTTGGCCGCCAAGTGCAAATGACTTCCTTGAGCTGGTGCTGGACTCGAGTTGGTCCCAGGTGGTCACCTCCCCAACGAGAGGTGACAACACTTTGGACCTACTCTTCACCACTACTCCTGAAACGGTCATTAGTGTTACTGCTGAGGAACCTTTAGGTGACTCTGATCATGCTATGATCATTGCCAATCTATCCCTCATGGGCAGTAACAAGAACCACAACCATCTCCAAACTGCTCACTTTGACTGGAATAAAGCAGACTGGAACTGTTACTGCACCGAGTTGCAACGGCCAAACTGGCTTGAGTTCTATGACTCTGGAGATGTCAACACTGTACTCCAGAACATCCTGAGCTCAATATGGACAGCATGTGCAGCATCGGTGCCACGTAAGCGGAAAAAACATCCTAAAAGCGCAATTTGGGAGACTGCAGCAGTCCATCTTGCCAGAAAAGAACGGCGCAATGCTGAACGTGAGTACAAACTTCACAAATCAGACATTAATAGGAAGAGGCGAAATAAATCGTCCAACCACCTCAAACAGGTGACAAAAAAGGCAGTGCTTCAATTTGAGCAGCGCATAGCAACCAGCCCTGACAGTAAGGTGTTCTGGAAGTATGTTCACTCAAAGCAGAGGCCTCACTCTCCAGTTGGTCCTCTTCGCAATCCCCACACAAGCCAGGTTACTGACGACCCCAAGGAATGCGCAGAGCTCATTGCTGAATGCTATGCAGGCATTTTCACCATTGAAGACCAGAGTGTACCATCTCCACCACCTATGACACCGGACTCTATTACAACCATGGAATTTACACCTGCAATGCTGCGACGTCACCTAAAAAATAAACGCAACCATGCCTCTCCTGGTCTTGATGGTGTTACGTACCTGCTTCTTAAACGTGGTGGGTACTTCCTTCTACACCAGTTATCACGCTTCTTCCAATTCTGTCTGAACAACAGTGCTACTCCAGAACAGTGGAAAACTGCCAGTGTCATTCCTCTGTTCAAAAAGGGTGACCGCACATCACCTGTGAACTATCGTCCAGTCAGTCTTACTAGTTGCATCGCCAAACTGATGGAATCCTGTGTCAGAGAAACACTTTGGAACTTCTGGAGCTCTCAGTCTTATCCGGCCCTCGCAATTTGGATTTATCCCCAACTCCAGCTGCTGTGATCAACTTATAGAGTTTCTTGATGGCGGCTCATGGGTGGATGTTGTTTACCTTGACTTTGCGAAGGCCTTCAATTCTGTGCCACACAAAAGGCTTATGGCAAAACTCTCTGCAATGGGTGTGAAGGATGATCTTTTTAACTGGTTGAAGTCCTTCATTCTCAGTCGAAGAGAGGTAGTCACGGTTCTGGGACAGCATTCCTCACCATATGAGATGTCATCTGGTGTACCTCAGGGATCTGTTCTTGCCCCCCTTTTGTTTGTGGCATATATTAATGACATAGATGCCAACTTAAGGAATGCCACAGTACTAAAGTACGCAGACGACATCAAGCTGTACCTTGAGATAAAAAGGACAGATCCTGAACACTATAGATCTTGCTTGCAGTCTGACCTGGACACAATGCAACAGTGGATCTCAGACTGGCAACTCAAGCTAGCTGTGGACAAGTGCACCACCATGCATTTTGGGAGTAAAAACCCAGCGTCCACATACTCCCTCCACAGCACTAATATCAAGAAGTCTTCCTGTGAACGTGACCTGGGCATTACGGTCAGCAGCGATTTGCGTTGGACGAGGCACGTCTCTAAAATTGTCAAGAGGGCCGAGGGTGTCTTAGCATCACTCAGCAAGACCTTTGTCAGCCGCTCTCCAGATATCTATTTAAGGCTGTATACAGCTATGGTGCGACCACACTTAGAATTTGCATCACCAGTCTGGAACCCCTATCTTGCTCAGGACATTGACCGCCTGGAAACTGTTCAGAGACGTGCAACCAAGCGAATACCCTCCATCAGGCATCTACCATACTCTGAGCGCCTTGCTTCCCTGGGCATGGATTCATTGAAGCTCCGACGCCTGGCAACTGACTTGGTAAACACCCACAAAATTGTTAACCATGTTGCCAACAACAACCCTGAGTGCCTTTTCGATTTCCATGTGTCTAACACACGTGGACATGCCCACAAAGTAAGAAAACAGCACAGTTCCCATGACTTTCGGAAACATTTTTTCACGCTCAGAGTTGCTGAAACATGGAACAAACTACCTGCATCAGTTGTTAGCTGTCGAGACACTGCATCCTTTAAGGCCTCCATGCTTCCCGAGATCCGCCAACACTACAGCTAACACATACAAACATGTACTTCCCTGACATTTGTGTATTATTCTATGTACTATATTGACGAGTTGTAGTGCACCTGAGCACTTTACACAATAATTTCATTATTATTATCCTTCTCTCTTCTTAGCTGGCTTCAACCTGAGCTGATGAGAATGGTCTAATCCAAAGGTTCTCAACGGGGGGGCATATGCACCCCCAGGGGGCGTTTCGGAAATCCAGGGAGGCGTTTGGGAGCAAGGGGGCATTAGGGGGGGGGGGGGTGGAGCTTTGGAGTGCACTGGAAGGATCTTTACTTTGGTAAGTTTTATAAGCCATATTTGTATGTCTTTGAGACAGCCAGTGTGAATGCATTTGAATGAGCATGCAGACAGCATAACTATGGTCTGACCGCAGCTGTGAGCAGGTGTGCAGGCGTGTTTAGACATTAACCGGCAATTGAGAATCTAACAATGGAGAAACCCACAGTCAACTGGGTCAAGGACACTTCAATCGCAGCCAGTTAGAATCTTGTCTTTCCTTCACCGATAACAATGTATTTCATGTCTGAAATTATTGACTCAACCGTAATGAGTTAACACTATGTAGATCTATTTTATTTCCTATTGTATAAATAATATTACAAATAAAAAAAAATTTTTTAAACACAGAAGCGGGTAGCACACACATCTAGGACCACATACAACACATAATCAGATAATACACACATCTAGGACCACATACAACACATAAGCAGGTAATACACACATCTAGGACCACATACAACACATAAGCAGGTAATACACACATCTAGGACTACATGCAACACATAAGGAGGTAGCACACACATCTAGGACCACATACAACATACAGGAAAGTAATACATACATTTAGGACCACATACAACACATAAGCAGGTAATACAAACATCTAGGACCACATACAACACATAATCAGGTAATACAAACATCTAGGACCACATACAACACATAATCAGGTAATACATACATCTAGGACCACATGCAATACATAAGCAGGTAATACATACATCTAGGACTACCTACAACACACAGGCAGGTAATACATACATCTAGGACCAAATACAACACACATTGTATCATGTGCTACGGACGACGCTAGAACAATGGTCGGCCAACATAAGGGTTTCGTCACTCCTCTGAAGAGAGAAAATCTATCTGTATTTGTTGTTTATTGTGTCATTCATAGACAACACTTGGCTGTGAAGAAACTCAGCAAGCCACTGAGCAAGTCCTTGCAGGTGGCCCTTGATGTCATCAATTTTATCAAACGGCATTCCCTCAATGAACGAATTTTCCGGCAACTGTGCCAAGATAATGACGAAGAATTCGTCAAGTTGCTCCTTCATAATGAAGTGAGGTGGCTTTCAAAGGGCAAGTGCCTTACTCACTTCTTTGAACTGTTTGACTCATTGAGTTTCTGCGAGGACGCAACACAGAACTGTACAAGAGAACCCTCGGTGTGAGGCAAAACTGCGCTTACCTCACCGACATCATCGACAAATGCAATAGCGTCATTTTGGCTTTGCAGGGGAAGAAGATCACCTTGCTTAAAGCAAGGAGTGCTGTGAAAACATTCCTGGCCAAATTGAATGTCATCGAAAGGAATCTTTGTTGACGGGAATTCTATAATTTTCCTAGTGTCGCCAATGTTCAAAACATTGTAAGCGATGACCAACTCCAAATTTATACCGCTCACCTCCGTGCGCTACAAGACAACATAAGAGAACGGTTTGTCGACCTTTTGCTGATGGAATCCCAATGTGGGTAGCAGATCCCCTCACAGCTAACGTCGATGATTTGGACATTATATTTCAGGATGAATTCATTGAACTTCAAGCAGATGACATGATCAAAATTAGATTTCCCACAATCGGTGAACCCCTTTTTTGGATGCAAGAGGAAATTCAGCATCGATTTCCACACCTACATGCAGAAGCTAAGAGATTTGCTCTGCCTTTTCCAAGCTCATACTTAGTCAAGAGGAGGTTTGGTGCTGTTTCCAGACTGCACAGTAAGGCTCGCAACCGCTTCAATGTAATTACATGTGGAGATCTCCGGCTACATCTTACGAAAATCCAGCCTGACATCAAAGAGTTAGCTAGACTCCATAAAGTTCAAGGGTCCCATTGAAATGAGGTCAAAGTTAAAGTAAGTTGATTTATCCGAAAACTTAGATATGCTATTGTTACAAAGCAAACTAACAATTTTTTTTATTTGTAGTTGCAGTCTGACTGGACTGGAAACCATCTACTACAATTCACTTACTCATTTGTTGTATATATTTTACCATTTACTAATAAATATACCCTCCCGCATGGTCATGGAAACCCTCTTCTGTGGTCTCTAAGCTCACAAAGCAGAGGGGACATCAAGTTAGATATCAACATTTATTCTGTCTGTTTCATTAAAGGGAAAATTGGAAAGCTTTGAAATGATATAATTGCCACTTTCTTCCAGATAAGAGCGCACTCTTTGGATAAACAGAGTTGCTCTTGTATAAATGTTCAAAATAGTTGGTATCGCCTGGTGGGAATATAACAAATTCAACTGGTCCTTATTCATAAAAAAGAACATTTATGTTCCTTATTTTGAAATGTATATATTTCCTTTCAAGGAATGAATGTATTTATACTCTCAGCTGCCTGCAATGGTATCTTTGGAATATTGTTAATCAATTTTTTAGTAATCTACAGATATCAAAATCAGTAGTATATTGAAAAATGGAAAAATAGGATGGGGGGGGGGGGGGGGGGGGATTTCGAGGGACAAAAGGGGGCGTTTGGCCTAAATGGATTGAGAACCCGTGGTCTAATGCCACTCTATAATACCCGTGGAATAGGCATGAATGTAGCAATCTTATTTCCTGAAGTTAAGAATATTAGTCATACATTGATGTATATTTAGGTATATGAAATATGAAGCAATAGATTCTGTGCATGACACGTGAGATATATAAATTTTTATTCATATTATTAAGTTGATATAAAAGACCTTAGAATGTCAATATTTTAAGATATTTCAGACACAAGAATTTAAGAGATGAACATATTGCAAATAAACTGAGATGGAGATGCAAAAACAATTATTAAAATCAAAGAGCCTCAGATAGAGGAGTTGATAAGGTAGTGGGTTATGGGTTGAAGATCAATAATTCTTGTTACATCACTAATACTGCAGTTTGTCTATGGTTAGGGCTGGTTTAAGACCTTTAGGAGCCCTGAGCACTGTAAAGATTATTGTATCCCCATATACTGAATATGGAAAAAACTTCCTGTATGCTATACTAGAAAAATAATCTCTATAGGGCCCTTCTTCACTTGGGGCTTAATTTGCTGAATGATTTATCTATGACTGTCTATGGATGAGTTACAAATGTCACATAATATAAAGATGTAAATATTAAACAAGGATAGGCACAGGTTGATGCTGCATGCAGAGTTCCTTATGTTATTGTTAGGTTGCAGCCTGCAGAGAGATAGGCTCTATCACCCAAGCTGACTTGTCCAAGATATATTATGAGAAGTGTTCAGGAATGTCCCAATGAATTACAAAACATTGAAATCTTTCTAGATTTCTATACTTTTACATACATATTCACCTTATGTCCTATAAGTCTGACAAGTATTTAACCCTTTCTATACCAACCAGCCAAAAACTGCATCAGATTCTATGACACAAAACCACCCCTTTACTTGAATTGAAACCTTCCAACATAATTTTATATAAAAACATTTTGTTATTTTACAAATATCCATCATAATGAAATTATAATTTGAGTAAATACTTCCTAAATTGTTCAGTAATTAATTAGAGTACAAAATATTTTATTAGATATATTATAATTGTTTCTACTATTGGCACAAGGCCAGCAATTACCCAGTACATTACTGGTACTTTATTTTATCGTCCCCGTAAGGATGAAAGGCGTAGTTAACCTCGGCGGGATTTGAACTCAGAATGGCAAGGGCCGTAACTCTATGCGTCAAAGCATGGCATCCGACCCTCTACCGATACTGCCAATTCACCGCCCATTAGATATATTATAATGGTTTCTGATTTAGGCACAAGGCCAACAATTTTTGGAAAGGAGAAGTTTATTAAATCTACCCTACTAGAAGGCTTGATGCTTTAGACAATATTATATATTGTGCTTTATTAACCATGCAAGAATTAAAGGCAAAGCTAATTGCAGCAGGATTAGAACTTAGAATGTAAAGGGATGTAATTTGAAATATGATAATAAAAGTGTTAAGCATGTTTAAATAATGAAATTATTGTGTATAGTGCTCAGGTGCACTACAACCCATCAAAGGTGCATGTATAGATCATAGAATAATGTACAAATGCCAGGAAAGTGAGCAGTGTATGATTCATCATATACATGTGTGCATGTGTATGGAGGGGGGATATCAGGTGTAGTGTTGGCGAATTTCAGGAAGCATGGAGGTTTTAAAGGATGCAGTGTCCTGACAACTAACAACCGATGCAGGTAATTTGTTCCATGCTTCAAAAACTCTGAGCATGAAAAAATGTTTCCGAAAGTCATGGGAGCTGTGTTGTTTTCTGACTTTGTAGGCATGTCCATGGGTGTCAGGCAAGATAGTTAATAATTTTGTGGGTGTTTACCAAGTCAGTTGCCAGATGTTAGAACTTCAGTGTATCCATGCTCAGGGAAGTAAATGATGTACTACTTTATGTGTATTCTGTATACATGTGTTTTTATGTTTGTGTGTAAGAGAGAGAGAGAGAGAGAGAATGTTAGAGTGAGGGTGGACAAATACAATGGTTGGCTGAAAAGTTCATAGGCTATGAAGGAGTAATGCTAGTGCTGTGAAATCTTAATTTCATCTCTTCTTATTAATAACTGCACTGTTTCTTTCTAGGGACTATGTTGGAAAGTAAATCTCATTCCATGAGAGTATCTTGGTCAGCCTATAAACCTTTCAGCCAACCCTCATATTTCAGTAGTGTAAAGTAAAATAAATAGTTAGGAACTGTTCTGAGCAAGTTATCCAATACTTGCTCTCATGGAGAAATAGATGTAAAAGGATATAAAAATGATGATGATGATGATGAATTCCTTAGAGAGTCTTGGAGGCAGAGACATCAAACATTGTTATTTATATAATATATCTGTTTATGAATTTGTTGATATTTGCAGAAAATGTTATTGATAAATAAATTTTCGAATTGACACAATCTATCCAATATTTTGTGTAGTTTAAATTTATTTTATTATTTTTTTGTGCATACAATGTCAAGTATATAATTTTTGTCAGAGTAAAACATTTGTAGTGTCAGTGTTGGTTGATTCAATTTCAAACAATGTTTCTTTGAAATATATTCTCAGCCTGTTTTGTTGATGAAACTTAAGAACTTATCAATGTTTCTGTGTGTAATTTTTTCTCTTTTCTCCAAGAATCTGAGAAGACCTGATGCTTTAGATAATATTATATAATGTTTAAAGAGATTTAAAGTAAGAACTAACAATTAAATTTATTGTTACAAAAGCTAGATAATCTTTGAATAATGTAGATTCTGTATTGTTTGCTTATTTTTCTTAAATTTTGTTATGTTTATACAAAAGAAAAAAATCTTTTCCTTTCAAAGATACTCATAAAATGAAATGAATTAAAAAAAAATGAAATGTTAATGCCACAGACTGGGAAAGAGACAAACACTGTCGTCATTTTAATGTCCGCTTTCCCTGCTAGGAAGGGTTGCACAGGTCTATACAAACCAAGTCAGCACTTAAGCGGAGCCACTGACCTCCCAAGCAGGCCAGGGATCTGTGCCTTGCTTATGTTTGAACTCAAATTTGTTTTAATTCATTTTAGGAGTTTTAATGCTAGAAAGTAATTTTATCTATTCTTGAAAATACAGCTATATACTTGTTTTCATTGGTCAGAATAGGTCCATAGATCTTAATTCTCTTAATATTTTGAGCATATGGATTTTTTTTATTCATCTAATATTTTCTAAAGCAATTGGACCAAGTAAATTATAAATTTGCTTGGTTTCTCTTTTTCTTTTGTTCATTTGCAGCTCTGTATATATAGGACTCTTATGAACTTACCCCACATTAATTTTGCCAGTTCACTGGAGTTTCTTTTTAGTTTTTTTTACATTGGACTCAATTACAGCACTTTGCAATAACCTTATTATTAATGGGGCTCATGGAAAAGGGACAATTTAAACTGAAAACACAAAGAGCCAAAACAGATGCCTCAAGGCATCTGTTTTTTCTTCTTCTCCTTCTTCCAGTTATTCCTGAATGGGTCATGGGTGTAATGTCCTTAAGCACGTCTTCCAAAGAATCCTATCAGAAGCAACCATCTCTAATTGATCGAGCTGGATCCCCAAGCGAGACCACCCAAGCTCAGATGTTATCCAACCATCTTGCTTAGCGTCACCCATAAGTCTCCTTATATTCGAGATGTGATCTCTAAATTTGGAGAAGTAGTGGCTCTACTTAGAGTGGAGTGACTCTCTGGTTGACAAGCTAAACACTCTATTGAGTAACATTACTCCAAAGACCATTCAGAAGAAGCGCATTTCAGTTGCTTGCATTTGCGATAATTTTCTTTTAATCATTACCCATATCACAGATAGCTGGTAGGTTTGCTGAAGTTTGTGTTGCAAATGTTTGGATCAATTGCATCACAGAATTCTAGGAGCCTCATTCCCTCTTCATTTCTTGAGCCATAGCCATAATCACTGTGTACACAAGTGTAGCCATCCTTGTGTTGTTCAACATGTCCGTTGAAATTGCCTGCTATGATAATGAGGTCATAAGTTACTGAAGCTGCCTGTAAAAGTTACTTACAAAAACAGTCCTTTTGTTCCTTACTTAGTCCTGCTTGTGGTTCATAGCTAGAGATAATTCTTGTCATTCTATTGCCTATGACTATTCTCAGTTTGATAATCCTGTCGCTAATCTAACTATTTCAATTACATTATCTATCCATTTCTCAGTTAGCAGAATGCCTACTTCACCCACCCCCTCTTCATTACCTATCCAGAAGAGCTTGTATCTAAGTTGCTTGCCAGGGAGAAGTCTTGCAGAAGCGCCTCTCTATCACACATCCTGAACATGGCTTACAGCCATTTGTTGCCTCTCAACCAACTCCACAATTTTGCCCGATCTACCTTTTAGTGTGCCTACATTACATGTAGCAGTTCTGAGATGAGTTACCTTGTAATGGTGCTTAGTCCTTTTTTAGTTCTTTGTACATGACAGGGAATAAGGGTATACAATTGTTTGATGATGTTGAAGGAGTTTTCACACATGTCTAAGTTAGCCACGCCACTACTGTGTGCAGCACTAACATGATTAGTGTTAGTGCTCTATGTATTAATGAGATTTATGTGTTGTACTTTGCATATTTTTGAGAAGGCTTTACTGACTAGATATCCTTCCTATCACCAACCAGGTGGTGTGCAGGAGAGAAGACTCCTACAGACATGTGATGTGCATGGATGATGATAGATGGGTGAAGAAGACCCAGGAAATACCAGTAGAAGGAAGCCACAGTAGAGTTAGACCAAGGAAGACCTGGACATTGGTGGTGAGAGCTAACCTTAAATCACAGAGACTCACAAAAGAGTTGATGAAGGAACACGATGAGTGGAGAGATGCTGTGTTGAGAAAAAAAACCCCATCCAACACATGCAAGCATGGAAAAAATAGATGTAAAAACGATGATGACGATGATGTGTATATATATATATATATATGTAAGAGTCTTAAAGTATACACGTCTATTAGACATTTCATGATGGAATTCAGTATAATTATATATATACACACATATATATAAGTGTGTGTGTGTATATTTATTTTATATAGAAATGACTTCTCCAAGACTGGAAGTGAAAGTGCTAACACTGTAAAAATAATTTCTATATAAAATAAATATGCTTATTCTCAACTAACATATTGCATATCTTATTTAACTGTTGCTATTTCCTGATCTCCTTTGAGATACCATCCTTAATTATCTGTCTATCTATCAATATATATATATATAGGAAAAGAGTCAGGACCCCGACGGCTGAGCTCTGGCTGTTTCGACAGCTAGATCCGAATGGTTTAGATCTAGCTGTTGAAACAGCTGGAGCTCAGCCGTTGGGGTCCTGACTATTTTCCTATCACCCACTCTACTACCGTAAGTATCAAGTACTCTGGTGTGTTGTGGTCCACCTGGTTTCTTACCACACTTTCTTTGTTATATATATATATATATAAATAACATGGTTATTGTTCTTTGGCTGGTTCGTGGTCTTTTGGGACTGGATTGATGCCCTGCCTATGGTCAACATTAGTGGTCTTCTCAGTCAGGACGAGCTCCGCATTTCCATTGTACTTTGAATGAGAGCCAATATCTATTGGGGTCGGAGATGTTGCTGAGGTAGGTTCCTCGACTCTGCAGGCCTTCATGGTTTGTCCTAATGCCTGAATACTGGTCACTTCACATGTCTTACCAAGCTAAACTTGATCATTAAGAGGGCCTGAGCTTGGGTAAATATTCCCTCACTTCTGAAGCCGGCTGGATTATCTAGAAGTGATGGGAAGAGACCAGATGGTTTTACCCTTAGTCCTTGGGTAAGAGGCATATGTGTCATCTTGGACGCCAGTCAGTAACACTTTTGCTCTCTCCCACATCATCTATGCCATGGTAAATGTGAGGGTCATTGCTTCCATTGCCGAACGGAATAAAATCCTTAAATACCGGGAACTATTAAATAATTATTTTTTCCAGCCTATGGAGTTGGAGATGGTTGGTGGAGCTGGGCTGCTGACAGTGAAGATCTTGTTATTTTTGGCAGCCAGTGTGCAGTGATGTCTGTCAGAGTGGCTGGTTGTTACAGCACCTTAGCCTTACCACCACCCACGGTTTGCTCGAAGTGTGTTTGGTTGCCTCAAAATTTCCTGTTGACCCTTGTGACGTGCGGCCGATTGTCGCACTTAGTGGTGAATTAATGATTGTCTTTTTTCTTTCCTTTTCTTTTTCTCTCGTTTTGATCATATACTTATGTACATTATATTGGTGAGGTTCCAAGCAATAATTAATTGTATTTATTATAAGTGTTAATATTTTTATTCGGTAAGAATTATAAATAATTTGTAATGTTATTTATACAACTGTAAATAATAACAAAAATTCCTATATATAACTTAAGTTGAATTCTACAGGTGAGTAAGCCATTTCTAGATGCATCCATTTGTTGCGTCATCTGAGCAACTCACCATTTTGGTTCGTTCTAGAATCAATTAGTAAAGGAGTGTATGTATAGATAGGAAAGAAATTAACTCTGACTAATAAATGCATCAAACACAGAATTGTAACAAATCATTTTTCGAAACGGAAACCAAATCGACATAATGCGTCATCTATAGTACAGAGAATATTAAATATTAAGACTATTTTAGTAATTTAAACTAGATTTATAAACATTTCTCTATGTAAAGATTTTATAAAATCTACATTTAAAAAAAAAATCATTTAATGGAAAAATAAAAAAAATGTTAGTTTTGCGAAAAGACCCGAAGATGACGTCAATGTGAATGAGGAGGGAGGAGGATAAGCGAATAATATTCACAGTGATGTGACGTCATGTTGAATATGGCGCTTGTTGTTTTTACATGTGATCCTAAGAGATCCGAATTTAATTTTGGGGTCTTTCGTAACTGGCTGATTTCGAAAGGTTAGTGGAAAACTAATTTCTTTTTAAATATTTTATATATTTATTCTGTTGGTTTAGTCTAAAGTAAGGGACCTTCCGCCATAATCATAGTGTATGAGCTTTATTTATAGTTACTCTGATATAGACACACAGACACATATAGGATGACAGAGAGAAAAATATTTAAGTGATGAAATATATATATACACACACACATATATTTCATCACTTAAATATTTTTCTCTCTGTCATCCTATATGTTTATAAAAATAGATGAGTTATTGCGTATTTCTACAGAGCTCTTCTGTCAAATTCTAACGTTGTAACTAATGTTGCTGCTGCCCTGCTTTGTTTTGCTCATGGTCGACAAGGTTAACTCGTCAGAATTGTTTACTTTATAAATGCAAATTACATCAACACTGCTTAATATCCAAGGCCCATATTTTTTAGCGGTCTCTCTCACGATATATATTACATTTTCAGAGATTTTTGTTCTTTCTCCTCCAAAATAAAAAATTGTTCAAAAATGGATGTTGAGTACATCCCAAGATTAATCACATATATATATACATTTGTATCCACGTCGATCACCTAGAGTAGTCATAAGTAAATTTTATAGCAGAAAACACAAGGCACGTGTATACACGTTTGAAAGATTTAGTATATTGAAAACAAAACACCAATCTCTCTCTCTACATATATATATATATATATATATTAAAATGTTAAACAATATTCAAAGAGTATGTCAAAGAATGAGTTTTACAGTAGATTGGAAGCACTCTACGGTAAAAATAATTTTCAGGAGTTATTAATATTAAAATATATATACATACATACATGTGTGTATATATATATACACACTGTATATTGTGTGTGTATATATATATGTATAAACTGAACACAATTTCCACATTTATATACACGTAAAAAAAATAACTTAAAATAATCTATCAATTTGACCACCGCTTTCGCATTATATTTTAGTATTTTAATGCTTTGCAGCAAAGAGTTACGGCCCTTTATGGTCTGAGTTCAAATCCCGCCGAGGTTAACTTTGCCTTTCATCCTTACGGAGTCGATAAAATAAAGTACCAGTAATGCACTGAGATAATAGCTGGCCTTGTTCCAAAAGTAGAAACAATTATTTTAGTATTTTAAAACTTCTCTGCAAAACTAAAATTAATCTAACTATTCTAACTAATACAAACGAAAGTTGAAAGATTTCTATTATTGTGTTCCACACTTTCGGACATATGCGACTGTCGGCTAAAAAGTTTATAGGTTGACCAAGATAGTCTCATAAAATTATCAAATGAGGTTTATATTTCAACATAGTCCCTGGAAGGAAACAATGCAGTTCCCTGGAAGGAAACAATGCAGTTATTAATAAGAAGAGTTTAAATTAATGCATGTAAGATTTCACAGCTCAGGCATCACTCCTCCATAGTCAGGCTATGAAATTTTCTGCTGACCCTCGTATATACCAATACTATTTAATAATAGTTCTACTTTAATTCACAAAAACAAACTAGCCAGTCGTCTTCTCAAGCAAGTCATATTTATTTTAAGTTAAAATCTAAAGAGATTTAATTAAAAAAGATGTGAAACTAACATTAAAGCGATATCTCAGGACAACAAAAATTGCAACATGACTTAGCAAAATCTTTCCATAACCTTGTTATAGATATAAGTACTCGCCTGTAATCACTTGTACTTTTGTACGATTGTGTGTATTTTATCTAGTGATTTAAACATTTTCATTTTATTTATCTTTAACTTTTTAACTTTGACCTTTCTTAATTTAACTTGTACAAAAGCCTCTTTTTTATTTATTAATATTGTTTGAACCACTTCTCATCGTTTCTATCGGAGAACTTTTCCACCTAGTGGGTTCTATAGAAAGTATAGCTGGTATAATGTTCAGCTTACTTTAATGAGATTGTAGCTTCAGTTTCAGTTCTTTGGTGGCGCATTGTGTCCTTGAGCAAGTCGTTTTATTTTACGTTGCTTCAGTCCACTCAGCTGGGAAAAAATTTAATGAAAACTGATTCAAAGGGCCAGCTTTGTCACACATTGTTACTTTGAATCTTCATGAGAAGTATATTAATGGTGAATGTGTCTGTGGAATACTCAGCTACTTGCACGTTAATTTCACAAACAAGTTAGCTGTTTCGTTGGTCGAACAACCGGAACCCCCTCCCCCCATTTACATATAGCTTCTGCATGATCGATCATCCTACTAAAAATAGCAGTCATATCTCCTTCAGTTCACACCCTTGAATAATGGAAAGGCACTTTCAGTAATGTATTAGAAGCCTCAAAAAAAGATGGGGTAGTCTTGGTTGAAACGCCTTTGATCATTGGTCAGCTCGATTAGATCTTTTCTGGGTCGACTCCCCGCCAAAACCCCTTTAGTAGTGTGTTTTCATTAGATACGCACAATTGTTTTTATGTAATGAAATAGTTCCATTCTAATCACATGTCCGTAATATCGGAGCTGTGATCTCACAAACTTCTTAGAAAATAACGTCTTTAAGGTTGAAAAAAAAAATCAATGAAATTGATGTGGAAGGAGAAACTGACATTGAGAGAAAAGAAGCAACATTCTAGAATTTTAGTCATTTTTAACCACACGGCCACATGAACACTAGGTTAATTTTGCAAGACAATTTCTGAATAAATAGACTTATGGTCAAAAGCTATCCAGCCATGACGATCGTGTCAGAAAAGGCTTGTGTAGGATTAAATTATTAATTATTTTATTTTTTAGACGGTAAGATGTGATATTAGGGAGATTTGGCTGTTGCTGCTTCTTAGCAGGGAAAGGGCTCCCGTAAAATGAATTCATCTTGATATGACAATAACTAGTTGGAAGGGGTGACAGCCGTGACCATTTCTAATTTTATTGATGTGTTTTAAGTAAAACTGTATTTCCAACGTGTCTTTTTGTTCTTCTAGTACTGTATATGGACCCCCACACACACATACATACATGGTAGATATGTGTGTAGCTATAGTTACAGGCGATACTGGGGTTGCGGTTGACAGAAAATGTGTCCTTACGTGTGCTATCACTCAGGTCATGGCTAGTGTGGGTGTTTGGGTTGCTATCAACAAGCGTGTATAATGCAGCGCTATCTGTCTTATGCCAAGTCGTGGCTATATTTAGACGTAACTAACCGGGCACCCAGGTGGTCACCATGACCGTTAAGGCCAGTAGTTGGTGCGTGACCCTGCGTCCGTTTTAGTTTAGGGCTCATTCTGTTGGGTTTTGGTGTGCCTGCAGCCAAAGGGTACCCGCCGCGCGCAGTTATATCACCGTCACCATGTGACGGATCTCCGAATATCCGGCTTTAGCTAGTGTTGCGTTGTAATGCTCGACTTGCTGGTTGCATATTTCCTCGCTAGTGGATAGTGGATACTCTGTTGGAGACAATATTAACTATGGAGTTAAGGATGGCTCGGAGTGGTTAGAGTATCTATTAACGTACCTGGAGGCACTGATCTTGCTTGTGAAAAGGTCGGTACGAGCCGATGTCCAGCTTGAGGGTCACGTCGAGGAAATTAGCCGTCTTTATATTGCTGTCGAATTTACTGTCAACCCGTGGTTCTTAAAGTCGTTTCCTCGTCCTATCTAGTTGGCTGTCGGTGGAATGTCTCCAATTCCTGCCCCGCCCCAGCTAATGCAGGAAGTAAAAAAAAAAAGCCCGTTACCTGCACCGAATCGCTGGAGCCCATTGTGATATCAAATTTGTCAAAGCGTCAAGTCTACTTACCCTTTCAGAGTTTTCCCTCGAAATCTATAAGCGTTTTCCTAACTGATATATATTTAGAGGTGCATAGGAAATGAAATTGTAACATTTGTCCCAAAGTTATTCGACGTTAGCGAATAGAAACCGACTCATTGAAAGCTATCTTCTAGTTTATTTTTAATAGAAACACAGAGCCCATTTTGTATGAAATGACGAGTATTGATCAATTGAATTCTCTAGCATATTCACCATTGTTTGCTGGTGTGTGATGATACGGTCCTCAGCTAGGAGACATGCTATATTTGAAACAAAAGAGCTGTGGGGCGCACCTAGTCGTTCGACCAACTACCTGCTGCCATAAGCTTTGTCTGGGGCTACACAATACCGATTACAGAGGAACTCCTTGCATCATTTAAGACACTAAATTAGAAACAATTAAGGTGTCTAAAACGTCAGCATCTTAATCTCGTGGTACACGATCTTGATTTACTACGAAATTTATAATAAACATTGTTTTCGTCATCTTCACTGTCACACGTGGCAAGATTATAATTAAATATTTATAAGATAAATATGTTTAATATATACTATTTTCTTATTAATTCTATATTTTTCTTCACTTTACAATCATCGTTCTCCTAATGCTTTGATATTTCTCTTCGCCTTTACTAATCATCGCTGACTAACCAAGTAGTCGATCGCCAGTAAACAATGTCTGAAATCAATAACAATATCATTCAGCCTCCTGTTGGCCTCATCAATGAAAAGACTGACAGTAACAGCAGGAACGTTAGTACTATTAGCAGTCTGGGCGGCGGTGTGACAGCGGCGGCGGCAAACAACACAATCATTGGTAATTCATCCACTGCAACTGAAACAACTACAACAGCAGCAGCAGCAACAACTACTACCACTACTACTACTACAACTACTACTACGAGTGTTACCACTGCTACGAATAACAATAACAACAACAACAACACTAACACTTCCACTAGCAGCAATATCAACAACAGCAATTGTAAAAACAATAACAGTACCGTTGCAGATATTCAGAATGATTTTAGCAACTCCGATCTTGGATTACACAATGCTTTCGAACTGTTGGAGCTCGACTCCAAAACCTGGTAAATATCCCACAATTTTCTTTAACTTTTTGTTTTAATTTCCTTATGAGTTATTTTATTAATAATTTAAATTCTAAAATTCACTACTGATTATTGATTAATTCACTCTTTTTTTCTCTCTCTCCATAAAATCCAATCTAAAAATAGTCTCCGTCGTCGCTTCTTCCACCACCACTATTCATCATCATCATTATCAATCGAATGCAATGATGTAATCAACGCCTACACTCAACCTTTGATGTAGCGTTACAGCAAATATTTCATGTGACGCTGAATCGATCCATTCAAAACTGGATTCCTATTACCTATAACGATTTGCTATTTTTGAAAGCGTAGATGATACTCTTCAATCTATTTATATAGCTTAACCATTCTTTTATAAACACTCACACACATATATATATATATGCATTTATATCTTAAACATGCAAATACTTTCAATGGTTACATTTACTATTTATTTCATGGATCTAAACTTAGTGTTTCATTTCGAAAACTCGTTTTTCAACTAAAGATCTAATTAACATTTTAAATTATTTTTTTTTCTATGCCAGGTTGTTAGAAAATATTAATGATTTTTATTTTTAGATAGGTAATTGAAACGTTAACATTTTCAAAGTGTTAAATCTAAGGGAGATAAATGCAATATTTTGATTTACAATTGAGATTTTATAAAGTTCAACAGTTGAGTATGAGAAAGCTGGTGTTGGCAAATAGTTAGTAAGTACAAAAAGTTTGCAAAAGTGGCATGAATAATTTTGTTTTGAGAAGTAGATTAGTCTAGTATTCCGACAACCCCATTCATCTAAGCCCTGAACGATAGATTTCTTGTGATAAAATTCCCTTCAGTATTCTTTAATCAATTTAAAAAGGACAGTATCGTTAGGAACCCTAGCTAACGTTCGGAGAGGCATAATTCTCTTCTTTGTTAAATTCTTGCAAATATTATCCCCGCCCATTGTTTTAAAAAAAGAATTTACAAATTTAAACGCTCCCTCGATTCACAAATATTTTTTAGGATTTCCCATAGTAGGATTAGGACTATATAGGCTGGAATAAAGTGCTTTCAGTGTCTTTCACGATTTCCTTGAACTACAACCTCGTCTTATGTGCCAATTCAGTTTGGATTGATTGGCTGATGTCTACTGCTTCTGCGAGAACTGAAATCATGTCTCACCTACAATTTAAGAACTTGTCTTTGGCATAATTGGGATTTACCATATGAAGTTCTACTGATTCCACTAGTGATTCGACTTTTGAATTATGTACACACCTACGCAAATATTCTGCACCAGTCTTGAAACGTCAAGTGGGAAGTGTTGATCTGGAAGTTTTTTCGAGAAAATAAGAGAAACTTTTCATGAGATATCTCGATGGTAGCTGTACATAGCACGCATCCAGCAACATGGTCCCTCATTGCGAAATGTTTAACTTTTTTACTTTCAATGACTGACAATATAGTACTAGATTATCCATTATTCCTGTCGTACTGCAACTTCTCTAAGGGATTATATGGCATCATACAGCTATTTAGAAACTATTTCAACTCAGAAGACAAAAACGTTTTCCTATTAGAATAAATGATGACATTGCAATAATAGAAAAGAAATGAGTTAGTCACTTCGTAACAGTAAAAGTACTTATATTATAATGGGGCTAGATGATAATCGATTATAATAGATATATATTCCAGTTAGACCAAGAAAATGTCCTTAAAGTTTATTGACAATCATTCACATGCTTTTAAGGCATTTGGTGTAGACACACCATACTTCTTCAACAGAAAACGGTAGGTTACATATTTTTATAAAATGAAACATTCTTCTTATACCAGGATGTACTAATGAATTATATAGTAATATTAAATTTAAAGTTGTAGTAGTACAAGTACAAGATAGATAATTAGCTGAAGGATTCTCTGAGCCAGATCTATAGTTTATATAGTGTATGATAGGGGCAAGTTTGTTTCTCCAGTGATAAGTGTTTAGATCAATTTTGCTAGATTTATGCCTGGATTATTCAGCCGATTATATGGGGAAGTGGATAATAGCCAAGCTCTGTAAAACAGTTATCTTGAGATCTACTCAAAGACTGTTTTTTTACTGGAAATTTATGTCCCTGAAACTAGTAAAAGAATTGATCTATGATATGACCCATAGATGTTAACAGTGATATGTTTTACATTTCACATTTATACATTTTAGTCTGGCTGTAGTCATTGTACTGGTAATGTTTAACCCATTCTAGCAGGGAAAATGGATGTTAAATGACAGTGATGATGGTGATTGTCTAGATAGATACTGATTGCATTATCAAAGTGAAGTAATGTTTTACAATTACACAGTTGCTTTTAAATTCGTGTTAAAATATTTAATGCAGTCAGCATTAGAAAGTTACTTAGAAATAATTACGTGGTGAGGAAAAGACAATATTATTCAGTGCCTAATGTTTGAATGTTTCCATTAAGTATGAGATACAATTTTGAGATATGTTTTTAGTTTCTCAGTGAAGCAACTCTAGTGTGGGTTGGATAGGTAATTTGATAAAATATTTTATAGTTAAATAGCATTTCCGAGGCCAATCATGTTAAGTGTAAATAGTACATACTTTCACTTATTGAAAAGTGTAGTGCTGATGCAACAAACTGTATTGTGGTAGTGCTGTTGCCATGATAAAAAGCACCGTCAAGTAGTAGAGGTGGTGTCAATAAAACTCACCTGGTACACACTTTGAAGGGTTTTATATTAGGAAGGGCATATAGCGGTTGGAACCATACCAGAATGGAATATATGTGCGAAAGTCGGTCATTAATCTGTCTAGCCTCTGAATGTGACGACCCTTCTATCCCATGCAAGCATGGAAAATAAACATATGTTGATTGACTAATGCAGATTAGGTGTTTGAATCTAAAGGAGAATAATGCTAGCAGAGTGTAACCAGTGACCATTAGCAGTTATCAGTTCAATACTGCTCGTTTCATTTTCAAGTCTTGATTAAATATATTTTAATATCAGATTTGATAGTTATTATATAATGTAATATAATACTTTCTAGTTCCAATATTGTTTTTTTCCAAGTGAATACTGTCTGTTTGTTTGAATTGGTTTCACGTGGAAGAAATTATTCCATTATGGCACAATATAGTCTATTGTAAGACAAAATATTTAGGAATGTTCTACAATCCTGTATTCCAAGCATGTCCTGTTCTGTTTGGTTCAGAATTACACTACATTTGTTTGGTTAATTTATTTGATATATTTTAGAACAATGTTAAACAAAACTTATTCAGCTGATATTAATATTATTGGGTGTAATTTTTACATCATTGTCAGTCAACATTATAGAATATATTTTTCCAAGCTGGCATGGTCTTTAATACACAATTTTTCTGAAGAATTAAATTCTGTGTAATGTTCTCAGGTCTGACTTATCTCATGGTTTTGTCTATTTTTTCTGTTATTGCCATTTACCTCACCAATGAAGTCACTTGAACTGCTAAAATAAGTATCCATGTCAACCTCAAATCACATCCTACTATATCGAAAATGGAAAGATACTGTACTCATCATCGACTTTCCCTGTTAGAAAGAGTTGGATGGGTCTACATAGACTAAGCCAATACTGAAGCGGTGGCTACTGATCTCCCAGATAAGCCAGGGATCTGTCATTTCGCTTATGTACAGTCCACGTTCTACCAAGTGCACAGGGGACGGTTGTTGTGTCTTTGACACCACTAAGGGTTCTCCCAACCCTTTATTTGGCAAGCTTTCTACAGCTGGATGCCCGCCCTTCCTGTTACCAACCATGGTTACAGTGTGTAAGTGTAGATCACTCGTGCCTTGACACAAGTGAAGGGTCTTCCCAACTCTTTGTTTCACAAGCCCTCCACAGTTGAATGCCCTTCTCATCACAAACCACAAGGGAGCAGCAGCTAGGCGCATGTGTGGGGAGGGGGCATGGGGTGTGTGCAGTGAGGGGGTGTAGTGGTGTTTAGGATAGCTGTTAGTGACCTGTGGTGGAAAGGGGGTGGGGGTCAGACCATATGTACCATCTTGAAAAAATAAACACATGATCAACACTTGAATGCTATTTATCATTAACTCTTTCATTTACATATTTCTAATGAAAGACACTGCTTAGGATTTTGAAAATAATCAAATTTAGAGGAATTTGGTAATATAACTAAGTTTCTCATTATTAAGCTGGTACTTGAAGTATAATGTAAAGGTTCTTTTATAGAATTATGATAAAAGGTTTTTAGATAAATGTAAGCACTTCAAAAATGTTTTGTATTGTTGAACCAAGGTTGTTACAGGGTGTTTGGTATTGAAATGGTTAATATATTTGATGCATTCATTTTATTGTGAGCATTCAGATCGGGTCTATTTACAGTAGAATGAATGTTTGTTAAAGGAATCCAAGGATGAGGTGGTATTGTTAAGCTGGGTGACAGATTAAGTTTATCATTCAAGATCAAGTACAATCTGTCTGACACATTTCTGCACAGTTTCTGTCAATCTAATTTCTCTCTAGGCTTAGGTTAAGGTTATATGAAAAGAACTTGTCCAAGGTGCCACACTGGTATTGGACCCAGAACTATGTGATTGCAAAACAAACTTCTTCACTGCATAGTGATGACAGCACTCATGTCATAGCTTAGTCTATTTGTCCTCATTGTGTATCTGTTTGCCTTCTACTCCATACTTGCACACAGTTATCATCATCATCATTTTAATGTCCACTTTCACTGCTAGCATATTTTGAATGGGTCTACATAGACCAACTCGGTACTGAAGTGGTGCTACTGATTTCTCTTCAAAATGGCTTTGACAAAGTTGCTTTATTTTATGAATTTGAATGTTAGTATCCCTCTGAATAATCATTGTTTTACATCAGTTTTGGTTAAGCAGACTTATAATAATTAGAGGCATTCCAGCTATGACTATCTTTAATTTTCTATATCAGGAACTATCTTGTCCGAATGTGTCCTGTTTTTAAAACAATGTGTGATTTGAAGGAATTTGGCTGTTATTTCTACCACATCAAGTGACTATATAGAGGCTCCTTTGTTGGTTTAATGGCATATACTGTTTAACCCTTTCATTACTATATTTCTAATAAAAGTTGCTGCCTATGATTCTCAAATAATCAAGAATTCT
The DNA here is from genome assembly GCA_964016885.1 of Eledone cirrhosa. Lineage (NCBI taxonomy): Eukaryota > Metazoa > Mollusca > Cephalopoda > Octopoda > Eledonidae > Eledone > Eledone cirrhosa. Next base: position 83,824,825 of record OZ024742.1, read on the forward strand.
AAGGTAATTAGTAATATAACTTAGTCCACACTGTAAAGTGGTTGTGTAGGAGACATGGTAAAAAGGCTCTCAGTCCACACTGTAAATGTGGTTGGGGTTAGGTAGGGCATCCAGCCATAGAAAACCTGCCAGAAACAATTCTGTACAAGTGAGACATGGTCTCCCGATCAATCTCGCCTCAAGTGAGACAACACTGTCCAACCCACGCTAACGTGGAAGATGGACGTTAAACTATGATGATGATGATAACTCACTGTGACTGGTGTTTGGAACATAACTTTACAAAAATTCTTACATAAATTTATGATAGAGAAAATGTTTAGATAAATATGTATACTTTGAAATAAACAGTTTTTCATCATAAATAAAACCCTGGCTGGTTTCAGGTGATTTGCTATCAAACAGGCTAATGCTAGCCAGAAACAGCAGACTTATTTTCCCCAAATGACAACCTATCTTCCATCTTCAAAAAGAAAGACCACATTGATCTTTATAGCTGCAATGCCTTTGATCATGTTTCTTCTCAATTAAAGTTTTTCTGAGATATGTATTATTATTTAAAAGGAAACATTTCCAGAAAGATTTCTGTATTATAACTTTTGTCAAAGATAGTGTTTAGAGAACACTTTACTCCTGCTGAGGGTGTAATGATCTCCCTAGTGCTGGTGGCATGATAAATAAACAACCCAAGTACAGTTAGTAAAGTGGTTAGAACTAGGAAGGATATCCAGCTGTAGAAACCATGCCAAAAACTGAACATATGAGTGGGATGTGTTTCTCCAAGGTGTTCCAGCTTAGATTATCCCATCTTTTGTATATCCAGGACTCTACTGTCAGGTGTATCCTTTCTTTTTGAATATAGTTGGGTCCAATTTGAGGGATATTTAACTACAATTTCTGGCAAGTTAAGTGACTACATATAAGCTACCCCATCAGATTATCTAAGGATTTATCAATTTCTGTAGTTTTATTTCAATGTTAAGTTTATGATTTTAATCAAATAACATTTTGTGGGTATCATTATTAAGGATTATGTTTATGTGCATTTATTTTGCACTTTCAATATTTTGAAGATGATTGTCAAACCTTTATTTGTGATGTAATTCTCCTTTTAATATTCAAAGAAATTTGAAACTTAAGTTGTATAAAACATTGATGTTTTAGAGAGAGTCAAAAATAGTAATGCGTGCAGTATACATCTACAGGGAAGTGTGTAATGCTTGGAGTGTGTATATATGAAATTTGGCTCACTATTAGGGATTACTAAGTAGACAAACCTAGCCAAATATTAGGTTCAAAGGATTAATGGTTCTTGAGATATGGTTCTTGAAATTTGGGTAAGAATACCGTATTTGACATTCCAAGTAGTCATTTTAAATTTTCTTGCATTTATAAATTTCAAGGTTTTTTCACTTCTAGTTCCCCAATCACTATGGAAATTGCTACATAAACTAATTTTCAGGTGAGAAATCTAGAAGTTAAAAACTACTAAAAATATACTAGGAGCAAACATTTTCAAACGCACAGAGCAGTCACAACTCTATGCTCAGGTACAAAACCAGCGATTGACATGGATTGGTCATCAAAGCCAGCATCTAATTGTCATGTGCTTTTTCATGATAAATGCATTTAAATTTCAAGTTTACCAAACCATTAATAAACCTTTCTGTGTACAACCTTATTGCACTGGTATTCTTACATTTGTGATCCGTTAAGACACCAACTAACAAGCATCTATCTTTTATATTGCATAAACTATATATATATATAATTTTATCCCGGGTTCAATTGGGGGTAACCACAGTAAGTAAGGTACTCAATACACAGCAGAGTATAAATATTTAATATAGAAATGGCTATAAATAGGTTGATTATTCACGTGTGAGAATACCTAGAAATCTTGATATAGTATGCCCGAACGGTAAAACGAAGAATCTGGTGTATCTAGAAGAATTTGACTATTGTTTTTATGTTACACACACACACACACACACACACACGCGCACACGCATACCTCATAATGCATTGAATACAGGCGTTTACTCTTCTACCAGTTTTCTCTTATCAACTATTTACCCGCGCGAAGAATGATGCAGTATGGTTCTTTTTTGTTTTCCTCAACGTATTGCTACATTTTCGGTGGTCATATTCACGCCAGCCACCAATCGGGTACTGTAAAACCCGCGAACACTAGGCTTTTTTAGAGGCGGTCTTTACTCGCCTTGTCATAACTACGCCACTGGGTTGTGAGTTTCTTGAGGGCTACAAGTGTCACCCAGTGTTCCATCTCCCGTAGTAGTTCACCGCTGTTGGCCCGGGTTCGCTTATTCGTCCGCTTACATCGCAACAAGCCATCATATTTGGTGGTCTTATCGCTATCCGCTACCTGCGACCAGTTCTCTAGCAGGTGGGAGGGGTGAGTACTCTCTCAGAGGCTAAGATCACAAGAGCAGTTAGCGAGCTCAAATGTGTCAAGGCTGTTGCATATGAAATCCACTCCGAGATGTTAAAAGCCTTAAATAGAAAAGCTATTCTTTGGCTGACTCGTGTGTACCGGGTGGCCTGGATCTTTGGAAAGGCACCTAAACAATGGCAATCGGGAAAGATAAACCCAATTTTTAAAGAATGGAGACAAGAGAGATTGTTCCAATTACAGAGGGCTCTCTTTGCTAAGCCTCCACAGTAAAGTCTATGCTAAGTGTCTGGCAAAGAGATGCAGGGAGATTGTCAAGTCCAAGATAGCTGATGAACAGTGTGGCTTTCGCCCCCGACACAGCACAGCCGACCAAATATTCACACTGTGGTAGTGCTTCGAGAAATAGTGAGAGTATTGCTAAAACCTTGTCTGGACCAGCTGCATTTCCGTTTGGTGTTGTTTTCAATACCTTTAACAGTTCTTCATAACGGTTTTCATAACAAATGCAAACATTTTCACACGCACAGAGCAGTCACAACTCTATGCTCAGGTACAAAACTAGCGATTGACATGGATTGGTCATCAAAGCCAGCATCTAATTAGTAACTTCCTTGCTGAGTGTCTTCTGCTACATCAACTATCAGGAGGTAGCTGCAAGAAACAAAGACTGAAGGCCACATTCCAAAGAATGGTCACAAAAAACTGAATGCAAAAGTCACCGCAATTCAAGAAAAAGCCAATGATAGAAACGCTTGGGCAGCTCTTATTTTATCTCCCCCATGCCATTATGACATTATTTTAATATGGCTTATATATATATATTAAATTATCTATATATATATATATATATATATATATATGTGTGTGTGTGTGTGTGTGTGTAAACAAATAGTAGAAAGGAAAAAACAATTTTTCAGTAGAAAATGTTGAAGAGATTTTTTCTGTGAGATATCAAAACATTAATTTATTTACAATACCGGTTTCAGCATTATATGTATTGTCAATTGCGGATATGCAGAATATTGTTAAGTTGCATATTTGTACAAGTAGTGATAATAATAATAATAATAATAATAAGAAGAAGAAGAATATGTGTGTGTGCGTGTGTGTATCCCGGGTTTAATCGGGGGTAACCACAGTAAGTAAGGTACTCAATACACAGCAGAGTTTAAATATTTAATATAGAAATGGCTTCTACAGGACTAGAACAGTTTCATTTGAAGGAAATCATCAGTTTATATTCTCCATCCCATCCCATTTCTAGGTGAGAGTGGCCACCCTGCTCGTCACCTCGTCCCAGTTTTTATCCATCTGGAGGGGCAGACCAAACCAGACCCCGATCTAATCACACAGAGCTCACTATAAGAAAACATTAAGGACGGCACAGGACAACATAAGCTGGCACATGGCTATACAGTGTGGGGTTTTGCGTGTAAAGACATTCAAAGAAAGTCGACAAAAGCTTCAGTTACCCTGACCTTTCGGGTACATACTCAGTCATGGATGTTGCTTTCACTCACTCTTCAGCAAATTGTGTTGGAAGGTAGTACATCCCACACACATTCAATAATATCCATACCTGCAAACACACGCTCGCATACAGACAGACATGCATACACATCTACCTAGTTGATGTTGTCTAAATTCCAATGAAAGATGCTTATGTCTAGGTTAGAAATCGATTCTCTCTATTGGTAAAAAATTTATAAAATTATAAAACCAGATGAATGTACATACATACATACATACATACTACATACATACATACATACATGGCAGCCACCATGCATGGTGGCTGCCAACTCGTTTTCGAGTACGGCCACTACTTTATATCCATGTAGGAGAACCCCTACCGATGCGCTGAACGAGTGTGACTTTTTAGTCCAGCCAGCGACTTGAAAACTCTGGTATAAACACTACACCTTTGACAATTATTGACACACAGTGCTGGGCCCATAGTACCATGTGATGACAAGTGCAGAGAGATCTCCAGATATAAAGCAATGCCTGTGCCGTGAAGCTTTTATAGTGAGCAAAGGCACTGCACAAAGCCAGTCCCACTCTTAACCAAGATGATATTTACCAAAAAGAAGAACAAGTCAACATCATTGGATACCATCAGGGTTGCAGGTGTTATATCAGAGTTTTCTTTCTCCTAGAATTCTGCCTTGACAAAGGCTAAGGGGTCATCTCTCCCGGTGATTTTGGATGACCATTGACTCTCAAGAGCTCCTTTGCCCTTTGACAGGTTTTGTTTTTAGTCCTGCAGGATGTCCAAAGTCACCCTCCTCACCAAGAAACCTTGGTGGGGTTGTACTGGGATACATGTTACCAGTAGCACCAACTGGTGACCTGACATACATACATGCACACACACACGCACACACATCACATACATACATACAAAAGTACGTACATACATACGTGTGTTCAATCATTAAACATGCTAGAAATTCAGAGTTACATCCCTTAACAAAAAGATATGTATGAGTTATGTCCCTCCTGGTCGCTTGCAACCCAAACGTAACAGCCCAATCTTTCTCCTACCTCGGGGTTTCAAAACCTTGAAAAATATATCAGATTCTTTCATTCATCAAAAGCTACAAAGAGAAAGAGAATTGTTGAAAGCGTGGCATCAAGGATGCTAGTGCCTCAGCGTTAACCGCAACAAATAAAGAACAAGATTGCATGACGCTACATTACATATTAAAAGTGCACATGTAATATATAATGTCAATATATATATATACACGGGTGGGAACTGGGGGTACATCCCCCCCCCCATCCCCCAATAATTATACTTTTCTCCCCAAACTACCAAAAACACACAACTCTTAGTATATGCACTACAATTTATGTACATGTTATATTTATTGCATATCGAAGTTTTTTATATCTTGGTTCATATTTGGGAATATATTATAACATTCATAGTAATTTTTTAGTCATTTTATTGCTTTTTCTACACATATCACTATTTGCCAAATGCTCGTATGTGTATTCAGAGACAGATTTCATAGGTCATTTTGCTATAATCATTTTATAATCATTAAAAGCAATAAATGTAATATGACCTCCTTGAACTCAAATTGTATTTTCTTACCATTTTAGTGTGCAAAGAGCTAAATTAATCACTCCAACTAAATTGACCAAATTTGACCCAACCGATTTAGAAATGGTTCCACTGCTCCTGTGTGTATATATATATATATATATATCCTCTTGTCCCAAATAATGGGGTGTTGGAATAAGCGGGGCGGGCGAGCATTTGCTTAAATTCCTATAAGCGCGGGTGGGTATAGTGTACATTCGCAAATATGGGATTTCTTGTAATGTTCTTTTTTTTCTTTTTTGTCATATATAATGTACTAGCTGACGGACACAGCTTAGCAGATAATAAGAGAAGACAGGTAGAAGAGAAAGCGACTGTATTGGATGGGAGTGTCTGGTTTACAGTATGAGGTGAGACCGTGGTGCGTGTGTATGACAAAAAAAAACAGTAAAACGTCTCCCAGATACACCAGATTCTTCGTTGTACTGTTCGTGCATAGTATATGAAGATTTCTAGGTGTTCCCACTCGTGAACAACCTACATATAACTGTTCATGGGCAAAACGTGATTCCTTTGTATTCGATTCTACAACTTTGAAACGCTGAGCCTAAGCTTTATTTATGGTCATAGCAAACCTGGCTCTAACAGGGAACTGAAGTCTTGAGAATGGCACCTCGGTAGAAGAAGGGAAAAGACGAATCTTGGGAATAAATGCATTTTCTCCTTGATTGCCACCGTATAATACCAGTTTCTTACAAATAACGAAGAATCTCGATATATTAACACATAAGGAAAGGATAGAGACCATTTTTTTTTTTTTATTATATACATCATCATCATCATCATCATCAACGTTTAACGTCCGTGTTCCACGCTTGCATGGGTTTGGACGGGGGTAGTCCCACTTGAGGCAAGAGTGATTGTCTTGCTCGCATAGGACTGTCTGGCAGGTTTTCTACAGTTGGATGCCCTTCCTAACACCAACCACATTTACAGTGTGGGTCTGGGAGGTTTTTACCGTGTTGCCTACACGGCCACATTACAGCGTGGACTGTGTGTTTTTTTGTCGTGACACCTACACGATCTCATTTGTTTCGGCCTCGATGGCGCGGCACCAACATAACTTTACATAGAACGGGGTGGTGTGGATCGGGTGGGGGTGGTGGGACGGGGTGTATTTGTTAGAGATGCCTACTGGCTGGAGTAGGTTTTACTATATATTTAGGTAAGGCGGGTCTTCTCTGTTACTGAGTACCGCCAAAGGTCTCGGTCCAGTGACATTGTCTTGGAGAGGTGTAAGTGTGTGATGTCGGAGTTTATCAGCTCGTCCCAGGTTTTTCTAGGTCTGCCTATTCCGTGACTACCGTCTATCTTTATTGCCCTGCACTTTGTTATACAGCTATCGACTTTCATGCGCATCACGTGTCCATACCAACGTAGCCTTCTCTCGAGTAGACAACATCTGATCCCTCTTATCTCTAATTTATTCCTTAGTTCGTTTATGCTTTGCCGTTCACGTATATTACTGTTACACATCCAGCGGAGCATGCAAGCTTCGTTCCTCTCTAGTCTGCGTATATCCTCTGCACACAATGCCCAGGTCTCACTGCCATGCAGCATTGCTGTTCGTATGCAGGCATCGTACAACCTGCCTTTCATTTTTAGTGAGAACCCTTTAGCAGCTAATAGTGGTATAAGCTCTCTGAACTTTTTCCAACCAGTTCTGACTCTAGCTACAGTACTTTCAGAGCACCCTCCCCCACTGCTGATTTTATCGCCATATATATATAATAAAAAAAAAATATGGTCTCTATCCTTTCCTTATGTGTTAATATATCGAGATTCTTCGCTATTTGTAAGAAACTGGTATATATATATACCCAAGGAAAGGATACAGAACATATTTTTTAAAAATTATATATATATATATATATATAAAGGACGTAAAATAAGAAAATATTTTTTTAAAAAAATTTAAAAAAAATTTTTTTCTCTTACTTAAATTTTCACTCCAACTAATTAGTTTCTGCAATGGGATAAAGACAGTTACGTAATCCAACTGTCGAGAATTCATTGCGTCATCAGGAAGTCTATTCTCAGTTAAGTCTCCAGGCAATGCGCGGACACTGGCGGCTCATATAAAAATAATAATAATTCGGTAGATTGAACAGCTTGCGAGGACTGGATTCTATGTACCGAAATTCTCACTGCTTCAAGTCAAATGGCCGTTTCTAAAGAATCAATCACGTGACACAGAGGCTAGTTAGAAGGAATGGGATGGTAAGATGACTGACGCCTACTAACACCCCAAAAAAAAAAAATTTTTTTAGAAGTGGTTTTGACAAGTTTGCTCGACAAATCAGTGATTTGGAGATAAATATAGATAATTAATATATCAACTAACATAAGCGCACAGATGCACGCCCATGCCAGCAAATATACAGGTTATGTCATAGTACCTAGGTGGTTCAATGCAGGAGAATGCAGAACAATAATATAAAGGACGTAAAATAAGAAAATATTTTTTTAAAAAAATTTAAAAAAAATTTTTTTCTCTTACTTAAATTTTCACTCCAACTAATTAGTTTCTGCAATGGGATAAAGACAGTTACGTATATATAATTTTAAAAAAATATGTTCTGTATCCTTTCCTTAGGTATATATATATATATATATATATATATATATATATATATACAGGAGCAGTGGAATTGGAGGGGGGGTACACCACCACCACCAATAATTATATTTTTCTCCACAAACTACCAAAACACACATCTATTTGGATATGCCCTACAATTTATGTACATGTTATGTTTATTGCCTATCAAAGTTTTCTGACCAAATTAGAGTGCAAAAAGCTCAACTAATTACTACAACAAAATGATCTAATTGCACCACCATCCCCATTCAGAAGTGTTTCCTCTGCCCCTGTTATATACATATATATATTATAGTAAAGAGATCGCGTGTCGCCTGTCAACTATCGTCCAGTCAGTCTTACTAGCTGCATCACCAAACAGATAGAATCCTGAGTCAGAGAAATACTCTGGAATTCTCACAGCCTTATCCAACCCTCGCAATTTTGATTTATCCCCAACTCCAGCTACTGTGATCAACTCATCGAGTTTCTTGAAGACATTACCCGGATCACTGATGGCGTCTCGTGGGTGGATGTTGTTTATCTAAAGCTTTTAATTCTATGACACACAAAAGACTTATGGCAAAATTCTCTGCAATGGGTGTGAGAGATGATCTTTATATCTGGTTAAGTCATTCATTTTCAGTCGAAAAGTGTAGATACGGTTCTAGGACAGCATTCTTCACCCTATTTTTGTTGCATATATTAATAACATAGATGCCAAATTAAAGAATGCCACAGTGCTGAAATACGCAGATGACATCAAGCTGTACCTTGAGATAAAAAGGACAGATCCTGAACACTAAAGATCTTTCCTACAATCAGACCTGGACAAAATTCAGCAATAGATCACGGACTCGCAATTGAAGCTGGCTGTGGATAAGTGTACCACAATGCATTTTGGGAGGAAAAAACGCAGCGTTCACATACGCCCTCCACAACACTAATCTCAAGAAATGTTCTTGTGAACGTAACCTAAGTATGACTGTCAGCACCGATTTGCATTGGGCAAAGCACATCTCTATTGTGAAGAAGGCCGAGAGTGTCTTGGCATCACTCAGTAAGACCTTTATCAGCCTCTCTCCAGCTATCTATTTAAAGCTGTATATAGCTATGGTGCTGCCACACTTAGAATATGTATCACCAGTCTGGAACCCCTATCTTGCTCAGAATATTGACCTCCTGGAAACTGTTCAGAGAAGTGCAACGAAGCGAATACCCACTATAAGGCACCTACCATACTCTGAAAGCCTTGCTTCCATGAGCATGGATATATGAAAGCTCCAACATCTGGTAACTGACTTGGTAAATATCCACAAAATTATTAACCATCTTGCCAACATCAACCCTGAGTTCCTTTTAAATTTCCATGTGTCTAACATCTGTGGACATGCCTGCAAAGTCAGAAAACAGCACAGCTTGTATCTGTGTGTATATCATGACTCATACACTGTTCACTTTCCTGATATTTTTACATTATTCTATGTACTATAAATGCACTTTTGATGAGTTGTAATGCACGTGAGCCCTGTACACAATAATCTTCATTATTATTATACACACATAGATACATATGTATATGTGTGTGTTGTGTCCCTTCTATTTAATGTATTAGAAACAGTTAACTTTATATAGTTATGAATTAATATTGACTGATCCATCATTATTGAGCTGATTTAGACGGTTTTTGCTGCTATTTCCAGCGTCAATATATACCCGTCGTATTGTCCTAATAAATTAAGTAGAAAATATCCATGCAATAATTCAATACGTTGTCTCACCATGCGGTTTACTAACGGTATGCTATATATGATATATATTCAACTTGTCCTTTGTGTGGAATATATTCATATAGTAAATCGATGATACAACAATACAACACCTTGTTCACCGTGTGGTCTAGCAACGAAATGGTATGTATGATATATGTTCAACTCACCCCTTGTTTCTATGAAGAATTCACCTCCCAATGAAAAAACTCAAATTCTTCCAAAATTGATTATTCCAATGTCTCGGAGTTCTTGATGTTGTATCTTGGGTTTCAGAAACCATGATTTTGGTATTATATAAATTAAACCGGTTTTTTTCAGCCGATTTCTTTTGTATCCGCGCAAAATGAGATTTTAGTATATTTTAATACATCTCTGAGTGGATAATTTATTAATATATCTTATCCTTTCATTGAGATGTTTATGTATTAAGGACAGTTAGCTCTATAGAGTTATAAATTAATATCGGTCGGTCCCAGACACATGTGTTCGTTAATCATGGGAATGACACCTCTCCCTACACCCCACGCTGCCCCACCTCATCATTGCCGACCCAAAGAGTCTGATGACCCACTATTGGTTCCAGAGTCTAGTCCGATCGATACAGCTCGCACCTTGAGCTGATAAATTGCAAAACGCGTGTCAAACCTGAATAAACGTAATGATGACACCCTGACACCTTGTTCCTGTGTATTATTGCGGTGGATTGGCAGTATCGGTAGAGGGTTGGACGCCATGCTTTCCAGCATAGTTACGTCCCTTTACGATCTGAGTTCAAATCCCGCCGAGGTTGACTTTGCCTTTCATCCTTACGGGGCCGATAAAATAAAGTACCAGTAATGCACTGGGTAATTGCTGGCCTTGTGCCTAAAAGTAGAAACAATTATTAAAATTACACTCTGCTTATGAGGGAAACCGACCCTAAATGCGTAACACCACGTATACTTGAATGGACCCACCTACGGATCGAGTGCTCAAATTGGTAAACCAACAGTAACACGAGATTACTATACCATATTGGATTATCCCTGGCAGTAGACTGATTGATTATTTCACATCACAGCTATATATAAGTTTCTCTAGACAAATTATAAATATTATGACATCATAATGACACCAAGAATTTTAAATGTTAAGTTTTCAATTTTCTTCACAAAAACAAAAAAAAAATCTTTATTTATAAATAGCTAAAAGACTAAATAAATGAATAAATGGGAAATAAAAAAGCTGTGGGAGAATTGGGTAGAAGGGAGAGGTGAAACTCTGTACGTTTGGCTGGATGTCGTATCTCATTTGTGTCTCGCAAACAAAATGCCGAGATAATTGCCCATGGAGGACAATCAGTGATGCCCGTTACATCTATCGTGATGCTCTTGTGCAGATTTGCCGAATGACAATTACAGTCCAGGTTCTTAAGTGACCGAAGATCTGAACACCGACCGATGCCACAAGTAATCGGTCAGTCAATGATTTGTATTTGGTTATCTACAATTCAAGAGCCTGGCACAAGTGTTCAGATTGATTACATAAACTAGCTGGCCCCGTGCCGTTAAATATGACAGTTAATTGTAATATCTATACATAATATAAAAAACATGTTTGCTGGTTGGTTCCTTCGTGCTCACTCACACAAGTGATACAAAGACACAGCTGTGACGAGTCTTTGTACGCTGGACTACTATAGTTTTCAGCCCCTTCCTCAGTCATCATATAGATGTGTGTGTATTAGACCAGTGGTCGCCAACTTTTCTAAAACCGAGGAACCCTCTAAATATTTTGAATTCTTCACGGAACCTATACAATACAAAACTTTCCAAAGAAAAATAATAAAGGTGTTTATTTATTTTAGTGAACTTACGTAGTGAGAACAGCGAACTGACCCTGTCTCTCGGCTGAGAGACCTCGCTGAACTGAAGTTTTCAGTTTAAAGTTATGCTGTTCATTTAGTGTCTTATCAGTAGTAGTCAAATTCTCGGAATTCAGAAAACTATGTCTTTCCAAGAATTGATGTGAAATTGAAAGTATTCAATTTCCACGAATCTCAGAACAGTGTTTTTCTGCTAATTCAAGTGAGAAACTCAAAGTAGTGTTTTCCACGAATTGGAGTGGAGAACCTGTGTACACTACAATTTCAAGTTTACCAAACTTTATCACCTAATTCAAGCTTTTTCTCAAAGTGCCCAACTTATATTGTAGCCTGGTTTTTTACGTAACATAGAAAATACTTAGTTGTGCTACTCTCGTGCAAAAATTAGCTTGGGCTCTCACGTGTGATTCAAAGTTATGTTTGAAATTATTTTCTGCACCATCTTGAAGATATGCCTTTGTGTTGTTTTTCTGACAGTCGTATATAAATTTACTTATGTTATATTGGTGTCATTAATCCTGCTGAGGTTAACTTTGCCTTTCATCCTTACGGGGTTGATAAAGTAATTGCTGGCCTTGTGCCAAAAATAGAAACAAACAATTATTACTCTATTTGAAGTATCAGTATTGAACACAAAATAGTCTCTCATTGAGACAATAATTTACCTTATTTTAAACTATAGATTAAGTAAAACTATTTAAACATAAAAGTCTACTGTAATTTTGATATCGTTGGACATTTTGAGGGTGAAATGATGCATTAAACAAGAAAGGGTTAGATATATTAAAATAAGATTTACTCATTTTCATTTTTTTTTTTATTACAATCACTATGTAACAGCTAACATCTAATATATAATGAAGCTTAAGAGAATCCAAGACAATTTTGCATGGATTAAAACACAATTAAATATGTTATATTCAGCTAGGGCATCAAGAGGAATTTTCCAAATTGGCCATTCACTTCTCAAGATTTCAAGTTTGTTGTCTTATGAATTATTTCAAAATAACTAAAAACTCATTATTATTGTCATATTTGGGATAACAATTTTTTATTCCTCACACCATAATTGGGTTGGGTACCAAATTGTAATATGATTTGATATGAAGAACACATCAAGAAAATTGTTACGTTAGTGAAAATCCAATATATATATCCACTATAGCCGAAATTAGGTTATTTCTGGTGAAATCTGATGCACCCAGACATGCCTACAACCCCCAGAACACTATTATGACTATATATATATATTTCCTTGATACCTAAGGCTGGATGGGTGGTCATCACAGACAAAGTTAGGAATCAAGCAGAGCTGCTGACATCTTTAACTCTTTAGCATTTATATTACTCTATATTTACTACTGTATTTTCGTGGTAATCATCTCACATAGTATCGAACCTGAGATTTTGATATTTATTTTGTGAACTACACCCTAACATCAGTAAAAGTGGCCAGCTACAGCTGATTTGAACAGAAAGAGGTGAGAGAATTCTGACCGGATATGGCCGGTTTAAATGCTAATGGGTTAATGGTTTACATCTCACTTTTATAGTTTCCCACATTCTACCAAGAGCTCAGATTGATTGCTTACATATCGCATATACTCAAATATAAGCCAATCTCTTTTTTTTTGTCTGAAAAATGGGCAAAAATCCAAACCCTGTTCCTCAGCCAAGGCAGCTAATCAATGCATTGTTTTGATGGTGTGGTTTTCAAATTTTTATGAATATAAAATATATTTATGAAGCTTAATATTTTGATGTCATTTAGAATATAGTTTTTGTTCCACAACTCATGTAATGCTTTTTTACCATTTCAGCCATTTTATAGTTTCAACAAGTTTCTCAAATTTTTGTTTACTTCTGGCTACTCACATGCTGGGAATTGATGGAAGCAAGAAATCAAATTAGAGAACTTTATATATTGATTCATAGAGTAGAAGAGGGAGAGTCAGGAGAGAGAGTGAGAACAATAAAATGCAAGTCAGAAGTAAAAAAAAAAATATTGTTTCATTCTAAAATAATCATTCCAGATATTTTAGCACTTTATTTACTTAGAATTTAAAGTTGGTGAAAATTGGCAAAATATTGACCCCCATTTTACCATTAATTTTTTGTTATATATTTCTTGGCTTATTTAGGAGTATATACGTTAAGTTCCCATGTTCTACTGAGCTAATTTTATCATGGCACCAGCACTAGGGAGGTTGTCATGTCATATCTTTGTTACAGTTAAAAAGACCTGACCTTTTGTTTAGCAAACTTTGCTATGGCCTTTCCCATCACTAACTGCTTTGCAGTGTGTACTGGGCACAATTATCATACAGTTCAAAACTAGGGAGGTTGTCATGTATTTGTCACAGCTGAAGAGTCCATCCGGCCCTTTGTTTGGAAGGTTTTCTATGGCTGGATGTCCTTCTTATCACCAACTAATTTTTAAAGAGTGTACTGGGAGCATTTGTTGTGTACAATAGAAAGGTTCTGGTGTCCTTGACACAACTAAAGAGTCATCTTGAGCCTTTTCTGGCATGGTTTCTACAGCTGAATACCTTTCCTATTATCAACTACTGTACACAGTGTCCTGCGCACAGTTTTCATAGCATCAGCATTAGAAAGGTTTGTGTTGTGCCTGATGGTTCCTTTCAATCCTTTTGGCTTAGTTTTTCTGGCTGGAAGCCCTTCCTATCACCAAACACCTTACAAGACCTACTGGGTGCATTTTTTGTGGCACTAGCACTAGAGATGTGTCATGACTGAAGGATCCTAATTTTCTTCTGCATGGTTTCCATAGCTGAAAGCCCTTCCTAACATCCACCACTTTACAAATGTGTGTGAGTTTTATGTTTAACTTGCATATGGATAGCGTTTGTATGGAAGGTTAATGGAGGTATGAAGTGTGATATTTTTTGCAGAGACATGAGTATTGTTTGAGGTGACAGCAAACTCTTAGCTCTAAACATCATATACTGCATTAGCAAGACATTCTCAAAAAGTGTTAAACAGGATTATCACATTGAGAACTGATGTCTTTACGCTAATACTGCAAATTTTCGCAGCAATTTGTCCATGCATCAATATATTGTAAACACTGGAATTAACAAACCTGTTTTCAAATATTTTCTGCTAAATCATTAAAGGATTTTAAGGGTTGAAATATATGAGGAAGGTGATTGTGGAGTATAAAGCCTGTGTTGGTAGAATGGTCAGTAGAGTCATTTCAGTGGATAATTGATTTTATGATCTGGTAACTAACTTCCAATCCAAGAAATGAATTTAACAGGCACCTTAGGTGAGCAAATCTTCTGTAAGGCACAGTCAAGGGTGTTGCTGGTGGATCAGTTAGCTTATATTATTATTCCAATAATTAAGCATATTTTGCATTGGTACAAGGTTAGAAATTAAGGAGGAGGGCTTAGTTGATTAAATCGAACTGCAGTACTTGATCAATACTTTATTTTATTAATCTTAGAAAGATGAGATTCTAAATCGACCATGGTAGGATTTGAACTCAGAATGTAAAGAACCTGAAGGAACACCACAAAGCATTTTCTCTGATACTGTAATGATTCTGCCAATTGACCAGTAATATTTAAGTTTTTATTTTTTTTAGCTTATTTTGTTCTCAGAATAAACTTTTTTTCTTTCTAGGAAACGGACAGATGAAAAAGTTTGTGATCGACTTAACTCTCCTGCCCAATGCCAGCAACAAGGAAATAAATTTAGTTCCGACATTCTTAACAGGAATTCTACTGCAGTTGGACCTAATATAAGTTCTACAGAATTGATGACAGGATGTATATCTTCACTTCAGAAACTGAAGCTTATTTGTCCAGAATGTCAGAAGGCAGAATGCTGCAAAGTATATTTAAAAAAGAGACTGTCCTCATCCATGCTGGATAAATTTAACTTGGCCCGGTCATTATCCAGCTGTAGAGGCATCATAAAAGAGGCCCGGTTTCGACCACATCCTTCTGACAGTTCTGAAAGGAGTGTATTGCGTGCTTCACGCTTAAAGTTTCTCTCACAGTTCAATGCAAATAAACGTGCTAAGCATGGTGTATGCAAAAACAAATCTTCAAAGCTGGAGGTTGGTGCAGTCTTTGGCCGTTGCTCTGAGAGATCATCTACAAATTTTGCATCTTTGGCCCAAAACACCCCTGAAACATTCAAAATACCTGTTTTGACTAATGATACCACAGCACCCCAGTTTTTATCTTATCAGCATAACTTATCCCATGAGATGCTTCCTAGTCCCTCTATAAATAACCAATCACCATTGGATATGAGGTTGTCAACTCTGGCAGTAAATTCCATTTCTTCCCTTTCTATAGAAAAGACTTGTTCTTTACAAGCCAGACTAGATGATATGAGTGTCAATGAACTTGCATGTTACTTTGAAGAATTTGTTCATATTCCTAAAAAAATGAGTGAAATGGCTGAAATGATGTACAGGTAACAATGAAGGGGAGGAGGAGGAGATGATGTATTATTACTAATGTCACCCTCATTATTATTTTTATTTGTTATTTTCTTTAAAAAATATCTTAAAATGTTTTATTAAAATTATCTATTAAATAAATGGTTATTTAATTGTTATTAAATGGTTATTCAATTTCTGTTTTTCTGTCTTGATTTGGATTGGATATGTGACCGGTGAGGGCCTCAAATGGATGCCAGAAAGAACTCATAGGAAGCAAGGCAAAACCTGGTTGAGATCTGTAGAGGAAGACCTGACAGCTTTGGGCCTGTTCTGGAAGAAGGCCCCTGGCAGGGCTTGTTGGCGGTATGGGATGGATATTTTTCGTCATCCTATGTTTAATAGGGAACAAAAGGAACTAAAGATGGCTCTGCTATATAGCTTCTTTTTTAACCTGTCATCTCATCTGATAGGTTCAACATTTTCAGATTTGATTTACCAACTTTGTCCTAGAACTTGTCCAGCTTTCTCTCATATATCACGACTGCCTTCAACTTCTAACTTTTCTTTCACAACATATATTATATATTTGTATTACATGTCCGTCCATACCAACACATCCATCTATCCATACCAATGTATTTAATGTTCAAATTGTTAGTTTGCATTACATATCCAGTGGTCTAAACCCATTCCTTGTTTCACTACCATAGAACATAATAATTCTTTTAAATGCATCATCACATAGTTTAATTCACTAAACTTCTACCCATGCAAACACTTAGAAATACTATGTAGTCGATTGATGCATTAGAAATAGTAGGCATATGGCCTAGTGGTTAGCGTGTTGCACTCCTGATCAGAAGGTCATGGGATTGAGTGATCCCTGGATCAAGCAGTATGTTGTGTTCTTAAGCAAGATGCTTCATTTCACATCATTTTTAAGGATAGGACTATTACTAAAACATCCAGGAAACCATGAAATACCTTGTATAAAGCCAGCTATACCTGCAAATTTCATTTTCGTTTTTGAAGAAATAGTAGTAAAATCTACTTCAAAGAAGGATATATTAGATAATGTCAATCTTAAAATACCACTTTCCTGTGCAGATGGGATGGTCATGGTTAAAATACTTTTGATTTACTTAATTAGACTGACATGGAGTTAAACAAAATAGAACCTTTAGAACAGGGGTTCCCAACCCTTTTTTACGTCATCACCCACTTTCACATGGAATAATTTCCCACTACCCACCTGCATAATAAATATTCAAAAGCATACCAAAAGTCTGGTAAAGGTTTGTTACTGGTTCATTATTCCCATATAGTCTCCTGTTTTTTTAATTTTTCTACAGGTTCTTTCCATATCCCCATTGAATATTTTTTGGGAGTTAGTGTATGCTGGAATACCGTTTAAAATCCGATATCACTCAAGTTGGGAATCCCTGCTCTAGAATGTATGTAAAAAAAACCCCAAAAACTCATTTTCAGTGAACAAACTGAGCATCTGCAGTCAGTTCATTGTTTCATGCTGTTAGTTGCTCTTGGTTGGTTCAAGCATAGCTGTATGGTTAAGAAATTCAATTTGCAATCTTGAGACCATGGATTCAATTGCACTGTGTAGGTCAACCCTAACCTTGTGAGTAAAATTAGGTAAACAGAAACTGTTTGGATGGATTCATCATCATCATTATCATTGTTTTTGCATCCATTTTTCCATGCTTGCATGGGTTGGATATGTCCTTTTCAGCATAACACCTCTCCATTCGCTGTGTTCCTTCGTCATCTCTATGAGTCTCAGCGATTTGAGATCAGTTCTCAGTCTACTTCTGGCTTCCTTCTACTGGGATTTCCAGACATGTCTTCACCCAGCGATCATCATCCATGCACATCACATGTCCATTCCAATCCAGTCTTCTCTCTGGCACACCACTTCGGATTCCTTTTAAACCCAGTTTCTCCAGTTATAATTTCCATTTCCATACTGATTCTCCTTGAGAATTATGTTATCTCCTTACTGCTCACTTTTTTATATAACTTTGGTGAGACCCACTTCTATTTTGTAACATTGAACATTTTTTCACAGACCAGCTTATTTATTTTTCATGTTTTAGCAAAGGTAATTTGAAATCTTGTTTGGGCTACCACTTAGAGAAATATAAAAGCAATTTCATATTACCAAGAACCAACTTTCGATAATGGTAGCTTTGTTTTGACACTAGTACGAGGTTTGGCTGATAAGTTCATAGGCTAACCAAGACACTCTCATGGAACAAATGTTTATTTTTCAACATAGTCCCTGGGAAGAAGCAATGCACTTATTAATAAGAGTTGAAATTAATGCATGCAAGATTTCACAGCTTTAGTGTCCCTCCTTGATGGTCAGCCTATGAATTTTATAGCCAACCCTAGTACATAAATACTGAAGATAGGAACATCTGTGGTATATGAGTAGTATGGGAACAATGTACTTTTTGTAAGGCCATCTGTATAGGAATAAGTTAATTTTATATAAGCCAATTAGGCCATCCAGTAGAACGCAGTTCTGTCTAAAAAGTTTCATTCATTGTTTATTTTCATGGATAGGAATGTCATGGAATCACAAACAAATAATGGGCCTTTCAAAAGTGGTTGTTGCCATTGTGAATACTTGGGCAATTGTAGCATAGGTGATAGCAGCTGAAGTTCTCTTGTTGCTTGTGTAGTTGTTTGTTCTGTTGTTCTTTAAGAACTGCTATAGGTATGTAAGAAATGGTTGTATATGAACACAATCTGACTTCCACCACTCGTGTTTCCATATCCATATTTTTGGCAGGGTCTTTTCCTGGCTGGATACTCTTTCTGACACCAAACATTACAGTGTGGACTGGGTGTGCATTATTCATGCCACCAGCACTAGAGTGGTTGTCTTACTGGACTCATGGGTCCTCTTCACCCTGTATCAGTTCTTATTCGGAGTGTCTACTCTCCTAGATAAGTTGCCTTCACTATGGCTTATGGATTCCATTTCTGCACTGTATATCTTAAAAGCAATGTTATATTCTGAATTATATTGTCTTTTTTTTGCTTATGACGACTAGAATTCATTTATTTAAACAACTGAATTTCTACTTGTGAAATTAACGTGTAAGGAGTTAATTATTCCTCAGACATGTTTATTCTTTCTGTAATTCTTTGATTGAAAATTCATAAGGCAGGCTGGACCTTAAAAGTAGATACAAGCCAAAGAATCTTTGATCCTAGTACTCGATTGGTACTTTATTTATCAACCTTGAAAAGATTAAAAGCACAGAACCATCTGATGCTTTAGCAATTCTACCAATTCACTTCCTTTCTGTAATAACTTTATCCTGTATCAATGGATACAACTCTTGTAATGGGTGTATTGAATTGATACTTCAAATCGATTTATGATTGATATATAATTTCTTAGGTGATTGTATTTAAATAGTTCATATATTTATTTTGTTACATTTGTAGCGAGAGTACTGGGTAGTATGAATGTAACAAAACGAGGCATGGTTTGTGTAGATAATATTTAATTAACAATGGTAGATAGTATAGTGGACATGTCAAAGAAATAGATGATAGAATGAAACAAAGTTAGTCGTTACCGTTTTGATTGCCAGGCAAACGCGGCTGGCAGAGGACGCCTGGCTAAGGCCAGCCAGGCGCCGGAAGGCCAAATGAGAGAGTGAGAACTTAAAGTTGTTAGTTTTATAGGGTTCTGACCGGAAGTTACAGAAAGGGTTCTACTTCCCGTCTAGATGTTAATCCAAACAAGGGAGACAACCGCTACACATTAATTAATCAATTTAATTATATTCTATCAGTTTGTTGCTGGTATTTTGTGTCTGTGTAAGAGCAGTCGTTTTCTTTTAACTTGAAAAATACCAAGTAGAATCAGAAATTCTTCTACCACAACCTGAATATTGTTTTATCTGAGGATTCTAAATTTAATGGCTTTTCTAATTTACATGATTTCATCAATACACCTGAACCAAAGTATTCATCATCGTCATTGTTTTAATATCCGCTTTTCCACCTTTGCTTGAGTTGGACAGGTCTTTTTCAGCATAACATCATTCCATGTGCTACATTCTTTTGTCTTTGCTCTGTGAGTCTCAGTGATTTGAGATCAACTCTGACCACCTCTGCCCAGATATTTCTTAGCCTACCTGTAATGCAGCTTCCTTCCACTAGGATTTGCTGGCACTTCTTCACCTAACGATCATCGTCCATGCATATCGCCAATGATTATTGTTACATAAAAAGAGAATATCGCTCGTCGAATCATAGAAACTTTCATCTACTGGGGAAAAACCACAATTTTGTTAATGACTAAACATAACATTTAGCCCCTCGTACGTTTAGAAAAGCATTGCATCATTTTTGTTAAACACAACATTCAGTTAAATACAACAAAATGTACGTTTATAACACTTAACTAGAGTTAAATATACTGAGCAAATACCCAACTTCCGTCTGATATAACACTCCACATTTATACAATCCAAATGCGGTTGGAATACGAGATGAAAATTTATCACACGTAATTCATGTTGAATAAATAATTTATGTTGTTCAAAACAATGTGTACATTTAAGACTTATGATACCTAGCCAAGAAAAAAGAAATGGACGTTAAACTGATAAGAAAATTACATCATAATCCACGTAAATAATATATATATATTAAATAACAAATTTAGCGTTTAATTTTTCGTTTCTGATTTTGGCAGTCATGTTTTGTAGACATTTTTTTATGAGGGAGGCAACTCTTCGATTATTATTTATAAGGGGGCATAACAAGCTGCTAAAGCGAGTTAAAAACGCATAACCATTGTCTATAGCAGCGGTTCCCAACCTTTTATAATAAATTCCACCTTGATGATATAGCAAAACAGTATGCCCCCCCCCCCCCCCCCCAAAAAAAAAAATTTTGATATAATTTTTTTATGTAGAAATAATTTCGGCATGTCTTTTTATTTCAATCAAATCCTTTTAAATTTATTATAAACTTTACTAAAATAAATAATATATATCCTGTTATAAAAATAAGTTTCTTTACTAAGTTTATTTATTAAAACATAAATTGTTATATCCAGATTTAAATAATTATCAAGTGAAGTGAAATCATAATTAGAAAAGGTAGAAGGTTGAATATAAAAATTTGAAGCAAGAAAAAGAAAAAAATTATGTTAGGAAACTACTCTTCTTTTTTATGTGTGAAATTTTGTGATTTTTAGTTAATTCCCGTGGCTCCCCCAATAACTAGCTATGGCCCACTGGTGGGCCATGGCCTCCTGGTTGGGAACCAATGGTCTATAGATACATACTTATATATATATATATATGTTTGTGTGTGTGTATATATATGTAATATGATATTATATTAGGCATGAATCGAAGTTGGGGATCCTCGGTTAATGAACCATCTTTATGGAAGAGTGGCCCAATCTTGCAGTGTAATGAGGCAGTTTCTTTTTGCAAATTTAAAGAAGGCCTTGTTTTAATATTTTCTATGACCCTGGTTTCTCTCTCTGCCCTCTCATGGAAAAGTTTGAGTGCAGTTTCAAGTAGTGCCTGTTCAGATAGGGTTCCTTCTTGTTTTTCTGTTGTGCATTTAACTGGTTTGAGAGCTTAGTTCTTCGACTCATAAGGATTTTCCTGTCTCTGGGAATAAGATTTTTGTCACTGTTGGCCTTTTTCTCTGGGACAAACTTATGGCATATAGTTGGGGATTAACATCACTGATTCAGCCATATAAGAATTGATGAAAACAGAGCAGTATTGTTTCTTCAGTATCTCACCCATGGTTTTAGCATTATCTTGGAGAGTGCCATTTTCATCAATTAGTGGGCTAACAGTGGAGCCAGTGACTTTGTGTTTTTTCGCAAATGAAAAGAACACTTTGGGATTGAGTTTGATTTTCTCAATGGCCCAGGCCTCTTCAGTTGCTCTTTGATTGTTGATGATGGACATTATGCTGTTTTTGAGGTTGTGTTTTTTTTTATTCTAGTCAAATGGGTGTTGCTGCTGGCAGTATTACTGTTTGTTGATTTTTTGTTAATTCTTTAATTCTGATAAGTGTTCTATTTCTTTATACATATATTTACACACACACACACACACACACACACATATATATATGTGTGTGTGTGTGTATATATTCTATAAATTCTATAAAATGCATACAATGCAGATCTTGGGTACACAAGAGATGTAGTGGGATAGCAGGCAAACTAACAGGTAGGGAGAAATACGTATGTAGTAGATGTACAGGGAAATTAGACAGTAGAAGTTGCATTGATAGACACATTTTTCAAATGCAGGGGAGTGTTATAAAAGTGGTTGATAGCTTCCGGTACCTAGGAGATCAGATTAGCATGGGATGGGGGTGTTCTGAGGCCATAGTATCTAGAATAAGGACGGTTTGGAAGAAGTTTAGGGAGCTGCTTCCTCTGTTGACGAAGAAGGGTTTCTCCCTGCGTACAAAAGGCTGGTTATATGATGCCTGTGTGAGATGCGTGATGCTGCATGGTAGTGAGACATGGGCAACAACTGCAGAGGATATGCGACGGCTGGAGAGAAATGAGGCAAACATGCTCTGTTGGATGTGAAATTTCAATGTGCATGGATGTGTTGAGAGAGAAACTGTGAGAGGGATAGATTGTAGTGTGCGAGAGAGGAGACTGCAATGGGATGTGCATGGAGGATGACCGATGGGTGAAGAAGTGCCAGGAAATGCCAGTTGAAGGAAGATGTGGTAGAGGTAGACCACGAAAAACATGGGCGGAGGTGGTGAGAGCAGACCTCAGAATGCTGAAGCTCACGGTAGAGATGACGAAGGACCGTGACAAGTGGAGAGATGCTGTGCTGAATAGGACCTGTCCCACCCTTGCAAGCACGGAAAAGCGGACGTAAAATGATGACGATACATTGGTTTTTGAGTTTGATTTTCTCAATGGTCCATTTCTCTTCAGCTGTTCTTTGGTTATTGATGATGGTTTCCATGCATTGTTGGAAGTTATATTTTTTTTTTTATTCAAGCAATGCGATATCTTCAAATGTATGTGTGTTGCTGTTGGCAGTATTTTAGTTTAATTTTTTTGTTTGTTCTTTTTATTTTTCTGATAATAGTTTTTCTGCTTTGGGGATTCTGCACTTAGTTTTGTTCACAGATCTTGGTGGGGTATGTTTTGCACATAAGTTTGTGACAGTGTCTACAAAAATCTGCCAAGATGTTTTGATGTTGGTGGAGATGTGTGCATGTGTAAAAGACCAGTCAACATATGATATCTCATTCATGATTGCATTCCAGTTGGCATTATAGAGATCCATGTTATCAAATGGGTGGGCTGGAGAAAGGTCATAAGGATTAGCTTTCAGCTGGTTGAATCTCAGGTTACAGAGAACCATGTCCTGGTCTGTCTGAAAGAAGGGTTATTTCCACTAATATTTATAGTGTTAGTGTGGTTACTAAACACTAGGTCCAAAATATTCTGATATCTTGTTGGTGCAAGGACAAGTTGGGACAAGAAAGACTCATTCATAAAGTTGAGAAGTCATACTACTGCTTCTGTGTCAGTGGTTGAAGTGGGAGTGCCTGGTTCCAAACTGTTTGTAGACCAGTCAACACAGGGTAGATTAATGTCTTATCATGAGTATGCTACTAGAATGACACTGCTGAATAAAGTGCTTAATGCTGTTGAGGCATTCTTTAAAGTGCAGTATGGGTGCTTGGGGTGGCCTATAGATCCCAACTGCTATCAGGTCATTAGCTTTGTTGTGCACAGTGACTGATTCACATTAGCCATTGGAGAATGTGATATTCTCATCTGCTGTAAAGGAATCATGCAGGAAAATGGCAGTTCCACCCTTCCTTCTGTTGACATGATCCGAGCGAATGGTTGTGAAATTTCTCACGTTCACGTCGGCTTCCAAGTGGGAGTTATCAAGGTGGGTCTCAGTAAGAATTGGACCTTTCATTTTTGTGCATTGAGTAGAAATGTGGAGGCTTGTGTAGTGGCTGCTTTTGACTTGCAGGAGGCTTGTTTTGTGTTTGCATGTTAGTGACAGCAATGTGGGGAGTTGGTGCACTGGGGTAATAGCATAGGATGGTGTTGAGTGATGGCTAGAAGGGTTTGTATCTCTTTTGCCATGTTCATCATGGCTAAAAAAGAATTTTCCTGCTTAGGGAGCAGTTTTTGACTGGGGGTGTGGTTGCACTGTTGGATAGGGTTATAGTTTCCGCTTTTGTTGTTTTTGTGTCTTTGTGAAAAGACTGGACCAGCAATACTGCAGCAGTGAGTATTTTTACTGTGGTTTGTGTATTGGCTTGGAGCCCCATTTCTGTTAGTGCATAGGGTCCCTGGAAGATGAGTGAAGGGACAGTCACACTGCGGGCATAGTCTCTCGCATTGGGAATACCAGCAGATTTTGGGGTATTGAGTTATGTGTGTTTCAGCGTTCAATTTACTATTTGTTGGTGTTGAAGTTGATATTATTGTGGGATGCGTGCTTTGGCCTTGGCTAGTAGTGTTTGTATGGATTGTACCTCTTGTCCCAGGTAGATGTGTGAAGATGCAGTCACTATGTGTGCAGAGCCTCTGACATAGTGAATAGCTGCATATTTTGGGGTTTCTTGTTTGTGTCGCGGCGGCGGCATGCTGCTTCATAGATTTTGGTAGTTTTTTTTTTTTATAGTATTGTAGGATTGAGGTGGTGATGTGGGGGAAGAAAGCAGTGGTTTATTATTAGTAGTTGAGGTGGTAGAAGACAATGGTAGTGGTGGTGATAGTGATGATAATTGTGGTGGTTGCTGTGAAAGTGGTGAGTGAGAGAGTGCTGAAGAGAGACTGTTTTTGAGTAAATCTACTATTATGCTGGAATTTAGGAGTGGTTCTTCCTGTTGTTGCTGTGGCTGTTCTGATTGTTGTTCTTGATTTTGTGGCTGTTGCTGTTGACTAATATTTGAAGAGAAAACTCTGATATAACACCTGCAACCCTGATGGTATCCAATGATGTTGACCTGTTCTTCTTTTTGGTAAATATCATCTTGGTTAAGAGAGTGGGACTGGCTTTGTGCAGTGCCTTTGCTCACTATAAAAGCTTCACGGCACAGGCATTGGTTTATCTGGAGATCTCTCTGCACTTGTTGTCACATGGTACCATGGGCCCAGCACTATGTGTCAGTAATTGTCACAGGTGTAGTGTTTGTACCAGAGTTTTCAAGTCGCTGGCTGGACTAAAAAGTCACACTTATTCAGCGCATCGGTAGGGGTTCTCCTACATGGATATAAAGTAGTGGCCGTACTCGAAAACGAGTTGGCAGCCACCATATATGTATGATTATGTGTATGTATATATATATATAGATGTATATATATGTGTATATATATATATATATATATACATGTGTGTGTGTGTATTTGTGTGTATGTGTATCATCATCATCATGATAATGATATATATACATGTGTGTGTGTGTGTTTGTGTATTTGTGTGTATGTATGTGTATTTGTACGTGTATGTGTATGTATGTATATATATATATGTATATGTATGTATATATATGTGTATGTATATATATATATGTGTGCATGTAATTGTGTGTGCATGTGTGTTTATTTTTCCTTTCCTTCTTCCTTTTCCAGCCTCACTTTCATATAGATTATATTTTTGGTTTTTAAAATCCAATGTCAATAAATACACCAGGATTTTTTCATTCTGATGATTGAAAGCAAAATTTGTTTGCTTTCAAGAAACCACTGGTTAATGAAATAATTGCCATATGTTGTTTATTACATAACTATTAAGCTCTGTAACCTACATAGAGCACTCTTTTTTCCTGGAACTTTCCGACGGAATTACTTCATATATATATACTAGCATTAAAGCCCGGCGTTGCTCGGGGTCATTAAGTTACCAAAGTTAGGTTACACCACCCATTTTATGGCAGCACTTTTTTGTCTGCCAGGCACTGGGTGAATGAATTGCAGAACCTGGAAGCATGAGCTGCGCCAGCAGTGACAATTGTAGTTTCGCCTATGGATATTATCTCTGTGCAAAAAAGTGTTGAAATTTATTGTTTCACAGTACTTGCGCAACACGCGCGTAGATGATGCCAGCCGAACAACAGAGCTGCGATGGAGTTGTTCTGCATGGTTGTCTGTGTGTTTTCTCAATTTAAGACAGTAGGGAGGGTTGTGATATGAGGGAGAATTAGCTGTTGTTTCTAGCAGGTTTAGTGACCTCATAGAGGATATGTGTTTTCTAAATTTAAGACAGTAGGGAGTGGTGTGATATGGGGGAGAGTTAGCTGCTGTTTCTAGCAGGTTTAGTGACCTCATAGAAGATATGTTTTCTAAATTTAAGACAGTAGGGAGTGGTGTGATATGGGGGAGAGTTAGCTGCTGTTTCTAGCAGGTTTAGTGACCTCATAGAAGATATGTTTTCTAAATTTAAGACAGTAGGGAGGGGTGTGATATGGGGGAGAGTTAGCTGCTGTTTCTAGCAGGTTTAGTAACCTCACAGAAGATATGTGTTTTCTAAATTTAAGACAGTAGGGAGTGGTGTGAACGGACAGTATCACCATCAAGCTTGGAAAGAGAAAGTAGCAGAAAGTATGAAGTTGTATAGATTTTGAATGGTAGTAGAAAGAGTTCAGCAGTTTAAAGGAGAGAGAAAAATCGTAAAATATTGAGTTTTATCTATTTTTTGCGTAATTGTGGGTGAAATTGAAAAAATGATCTGCGTCAAGACGCAATCGAAGCTATTTCGAATTCTGAATTGTAAATTTCAATTGAAGAAATTCTATATCGTAGATTTCTATAACGAAGGAGCATGTCCACACACTGAGCTTTATAGATTATGATGATAAAGGGTGAAAGTTAGTTAAAGATAGATATTTTAATGTGAATGAAATGTGGAAAATTTATTTTGACCGTGGAAGGAAAAGAAACAAATATTTGGAGTTGAAAGAAATTGTTTAGGTAAGTATAGCGACAGAGTGTGTAAAGT
Organism: Eledone cirrhosa; assembly: GCA_964016885.1. NCBI lineage: Eukaryota > Metazoa > Mollusca > Cephalopoda > Octopoda > Eledonidae > Eledone > Eledone cirrhosa. Next base: position 83,852,011 of record OZ024742.1, read on the forward strand.
GTATTGAAACGTGAGTTAAAAGAAAGAAAATGAAGTGAGATTTGTAAGAAAGGAAGTTGTTTACGTACGTGTGAAAATATTTGTGTAAAGTGTATAGAAACGTAAATTGAAACAAATAAAATGAACTGAAATTTTTAGAAAGGAATTTTTTTACGTACATGTTGCAAATGGCAAATGTTTGTGGTTATAAATCCCGCACGTTGTTTAATTGAAGTGAGTGTGTGTTTGTATGCGTTTGGAAATAAATCAGTAAGTTTGAATTCCCGCACGTTGTTTAATTGAAGTGAGTGTGTGTTTGTATGCGTTTGGAAATAAATCAGTAAGTTTGAGGTATAAAAGAGAAAGTAGCAAAATGAGTGGGTTGTAGATAGAGGAGGAAGCAGATGATATTATAGAGTAAAACGGACAGTATCACCATCAAGCTTGGAAAGAGAAAGTAGCAGAAAGTATGAAGTTGTATAGATTTTTAATGGTAGTTGAAAGAGTTTAGCAGTTTAAATGACAGAGAAAAATCGTAAAATATTGAGTTTTATCTATTTTTTGCGTAATTGTGGGTGAAATTGAAAAAATTATCTGCATCAAGACGCAATCGAAACTATTTCGAATACTGAATGGTAAATTTCAATTGAAGAAATTCTATATCGTAGATTTCTATAACGAAGGAGCTTGACTACACACTGAGCTTTATAGATTATGATACACACACACACACACACACACACACACACATATATATATATATTGTGGAGGCACGTAGCCTAGTGGCAAGGGTTTGGACTTACGATCATAATGTCGTGGGTTCGATTCCTGGGCTAGGTTGCGTGTTATGTTCTTGAGCAAAACAACGAAATGAATACAAATTCATATTAAAAAAATCCAATGAAAATATCCCCACAATTTTTGCAGCGGCATCCTTTTTTTTCTTTGTTGGCCTTCTATCTCTCTCATACATCTGCCTCGACTCTGAGAGCGATGGTTATGTAAAGCAATCCGGACTGAGTAAGCCACCGATGTGGGCAACAGGTACAGCTTTTAATGAATCTCACAAAAAATTCGCAGGGAGTAAGCGATATTGAATATTGATATGATTTATCAAAAATAGAGACGAAAATATGTTTTGATTGTAAATTGTCCCAGGGTATCTGAGTCAATTCATCCTACCCGAGAAGTAACAAATAAAATCCCCTCCTTAGTTTTAGAGCTTCATCCACTTCAATGCTGGAAAGAAAAGGATGTTATCAGGCAAAGATCAGGAAGCATGATTGAAACAGAGAGACAGAGAAAAGCAATTTACGTAATCCAAGACCCTTCAATTATTTGTGTAACAACCTGGTCATAGAATTCTGGAGTGAAAGTTTCTCATAGATTATGTAAACAAAAGACGACGAGGGGAATTTAAATAAGGGCTTGCTTTGCGGATATGTAATAACTTGGAGATCAACGAGTAATTCTTAAGAATAAGAAAAGAAACCTTGGTGAGGTTCAGTTACGACGTTTTTAAATTATCAAACAAGAATCATCAAGATACTAAACATTCAAATTGAAGTCAGGCTCCAGCCCAGTATTATCAAGGATGTACAGTGTAACTCTTGAGAAAGAGATTCGAAAGCTTTCTATAAACCTGCCATGAAAAGTGTGAAACTTTGGGGCCCTCTCTTTCACTGAGCTGAGGATGACATCACGTCTGTTTGAATTGAAAGCGTTCTTTGGATCAAGTTTCCGGACCCAAAAGTGTGTGTTCACAAATGTCCTCGTGGGATGGGCAGCAGCTTTACACTTCAATTTAGTACCAAACTTGAGCTGGATGAGTACAAATCCTTAAGAGAAGTGACAGGAGAACGATGACCAACACGTTTTACCTTGAGGTTTCTCAAAGTAGACTCCCATTTCTCTACAGTGGAGAAAGGCATTAAGCCTTAGTAGTCAGAACTAGAGACACATGCAGAGGAAGGATAATCTCAGAATAATTAGTCAAAGCGTGATAATTTTGTGCGATATTGCCAAATCTCAAGGTCACTAACTCTGCTTGACAGGGAGATGTCGTTTGTAAGAGGCTGGTGGCGAAGGTCATAAATTTCGGGACCAACTCACATATCTAACATTTGTCCTTAAATTACTCTTGGAATAAAATCTCAATTCTCTTCCTACAGTTGATAATTCAGCTGCGAAGTTGAAGTGATTATCTACCGGATATTTTAAATAATGCATTAAGGGTCATTATCATTTCCTTGGGGTGAAAAAAACAACACAATCGGTGTTGTTTTATGATTGTGGTCAGTTGTTCCACATCTAAACCGCACAGGTATTTTATTATCATGAGAAATCTGAACAATTGTTAAAAAGAAAAAGGAAAAAAAGGAACAATATATAAAAAAAACATTGTTTTCTTCAGATAAAACAAAAAACAGGAAGTATATCAAGCGGCTTCATGAGTTTGAATAATAAATGTATAAGATTTGGCACGGAACCATCGCCCGAAAGAAATTTTTAAAATGCTGAACAATTATCAATTGGTAATTATAGTATATTAGAAAACTAGTTGATAGTTATGTGTTAAGGTCATATCCAAAACAACATAACTTTTCAGTGTTTTACTTGTTGTTTTAAAACTCAGCTGAGTCTTGATTAAGCCAAACTATGACCGAAGCTATTGCATTCATTACTGAGTGTACAGAAAAGAAAGTTGATATGTATGTGAACACACACACACACACACACAGTTAATAAATGAAACAAACAAAACACAGGAGGAAAATTTACACAGTTATGTTAGGGTCACGCGTGGAGGAGGTTTCAACGTTTCGGCCAGAATCACTTCTTCAGGTAAGCTCATAAGGAGAGAACAGATAGACGCAAGAGTAGTGTGAGAATGTTAGGGAAGGAAGTTAAAAAAGTGATAGGGGGGAGGTGGGTGAAAGATCCGGCAAGAGTAGAGGATATGGGTGTGGTTGTGAGTGTGTGTCGATAGATAATTAAATTAAGATGAAAATATAGATGCCGCAATGCTGATAACTGTAACAATAGTTGAAAATATAAATAATAGTTGAATAAATCAAGTAAAGTAATCCTGGAGAGAGAACAAATGGAAACAGACGTCTCTCTCTCTCTCTCTCTCTCTCTCTCTCTCTCTCTCTCTCTCTCTCGACGCACAAGAACAGTTCTAAGCTAGCCTCCAAAGAATATTAAAAAAATTGATAAGATAACAAACACCTATTGAAGGGCGAGAAAGACAAGAGCAAACAAAAGGACACATACACATGAGCACAACAACTTTGGGGAGTGACATGCATACAGGCATATACACATAGGCCAAACAGAGAAGCTCGTAGAAATATCAGCACACAAATTACACACACACACGTGTGTAGACCATCTACACCAACAAAATACACGCTGGAGTAAACAGGACAATATAAGAACAAAAAGGAAACACAGTGGAGCAAGAATAGTCCTTGAGAATGTCACTGGGGTGTGCCGAAAATCTTTGATAATCAAACAACTATTCATTGGTTACTAAACTAACCAATGAATAGATTAGTTATATAACTGGTGCCTGGGTTTTTATTGGAAGTATGACTCTTCCAAAGCATAATACATATATTTCAACGCAAGTTGTCACATCACAACCTTGCAAAAAAAAGAAAAAAAAAAAAAAATTGAAGTATTGAATAGCTCAGTTCATTGATGACACGTTTTTCTAAATAACTAACTTTCTTTTCTAACTGATTATCATTTCTTTTCAGGCAAATGATGATAGACATCAAGCTAATTCAACAAATGATAAGGCATGCTGTAATCATAACTATAAAGGCAGCGTATAGTGATTTAGAGATTGCTCGCTTCCTGAAAGTTGCACGAATATTTGTTGTCAAAGTTCGGCAAGAGCTGAATGCCTCTGACGGGAATTTTACAGCAGTAGCCAAGAGTAAAACACTTACTAAGAACATCCAAATATGTACAAAAGGTACAGACAATTGTCAATAAGAACCCCAGAAAGTTAATTAGTGCCATTGCTAAAGTATTCAAAGTTTCAAGGTATGTGTTCGATGAACTTTGATACAAGCCATATGTGATGCGGAAAAGCCAATTCATGCCTGCAAAGACAAAAGATAACCGACTGAATTGCGTAAAGTACTTGTTGATCAAGTTGAAACGTTAAATAACCTGGAATGCTTTGATTTTTATCTGATGAGAAAAACTTTGATCAGGACCAAAAGGCCAACCGAAGGAAAAACATGCTTATGCAGAGACGTTACAATGGTCATGCATACAAAGTTTCTGGCAACTGTGACGGTTCTGGGAGTTGTGTGTAGCGAGGGAGACATCATGCCACTTCACTTCTTTCCTCATGGTTTAAAGGTCGGTATGCTGACTATAAGGAGGTACTGGAAAGGGTTGTGACACTTCAGAAAGAGAGTTTAAGTAAAGGAAAACCGTAAACCTACCAACAAGACTCCACACCGTCTCATAAGGAAGGAGTCACAAGATTATTCATGTCAACGTTATTCTAAAGTTCCTTCGGAAGACCCTCATTTCGATTCTTTTTAATCCTGATCGTATTTTTTCGGTCATTATTCAAAATTCCTGACCTTAGGTAAAGATTGGTACGAATGCCAAATTAGCGATAGCGAGTTTGGCTTTTACACCAACTTACCTTCTTATGACTGAATGCTAGCTGACGAACAGTGTCGTTTTCACCCCGGAAACAGCACAGCCGACCAAATATTCACACTGCGGCAGGTCTTCGATAAATCGTGGAAGCATTGCCAAGAGTTGTATGCTTGTTTCGTAGACCTCGAAAAGGTATACAACCGTGTTCCATGGGACGTGTTGTTGAAGGTTCTGCAGGAGTATGGGATCAATGGACAGCTTCTTGTTACCCTGAAGTCTCTATATGAATTCCCTAGTATTTGTGTTCGGACAAATACTGATAAGTCGAATCCAATGTGGTTCTCGGGCTCCGCCAATTATGATACAAAGGTAAAAAAAAACATGGAAAAGTGGATGTAAGGTTGCTGAGAAGAAGGTAGAAGCTATATCAACAGTAAAAACCACTGTCATTTCCCTGTTTTTGGCAGCGTGACAGCCAGTTCGTTTCGTGTGTAATACTTCTGCAGACGGACATCCGAGTATACGCTTACGTATGTACGTATGGATTCCAAGATACATAAGCATAGACACACAATAGTCGACATGATTGAAGGATTCATAGTCTTGATTTATGTACAGGGTGGTCCGAAAGTCTTGTCATCCCTTGTCACATATTGTTTTAACTTTCATTATTTTTTGTTTTAATAATATAATACATAATATCATTAATTATAATATATAATAATAATATAATTTTCTATTTCAGAGCTCCTACAGTTTGGATGAGAGTTTGTTTGCAAGTGTATGGATCGTGTGCATTCTGGCAAGAGCATGGAGGATGTGCCACATGACTTCACTGCAAGATTCGGCAAACCAGCTCCCCCGAAGAGGACGATACTGCGATGGGAACATAAACTGTTTCTCATTACTTTTTGGTAGAGGGTAACAAAATTTCGGACCACCCTGTACATTTAGTATTCGTAAAAAATTATGGTGAAATTAAAGTAAATATGAGCTTCCTCCTGCGCATACGCATGAGTATTGGCACACACATTAAACCACACCGGAAAAGGGTGTAGTGCCCCAGGTAGAGCAGTGCTCGTGCTTGGGCTGCCGTACCCTAATATGTCTATGTACATTTTTGCATACATTAAGTCCATCGACTACTTGTTAGGAAGTCAGTCCGAGCCATTCCGTGGGCTTGTTTGTAGACACCAGAAGGTTAGATCACACTATGGAGGCTGTCATTTTCTTGACATGACTGAAGGGTCCTCCTAGCACTTTGTTTATCCCCCACGGCTACATGCGCTTCACAAGAAGGGGGAAGCTGCTAGGAATGGGATCATAGGTGGGGGTGGGGGCATGTGCGGTCAGGTTGAAGTAGTGATGTTGAGGATAACTGTTGGGGAATGCTAGTAGAGGCGGGGGCATGGGTATAGGTCAGGTCACATTATATGCTGCAGATCGGGTTTTCCTCAGTACTGCATAACACCAGCCCGCGCGGTCTTTAGTAATTTCAGTCGCGAGGTTTAGTTGTTTAAGGCATACTCGACTAATTTCTTTCTAGCCTAAGCAGGTCTTCTGCAGTTAAGGCCCATGTTTCACTGCCATGTAGCATAGCAGTTCGTACACAGGCATTATACAATCTACCCTTCACCCTGAGAGAAAAGCATTTTTGTTAGAAGTGGTAACATATCTCTAAACTTATTCCAACTTTCTCTTATCCTAGCTATCACACAACGTAAATTATGGACGCACAAGAGATGTAGTGGTTTTGCAGGTAGAATAACAGAAAATATAGACTGTATATGTGGGAGATGCACAGGGGAAGCAAGCACAAAAACATACGTAAAATAGATTCCAGTAACTTTCATGACTTGATCCATCAACTTGATACCTCTACAGTTGCTTGTCTCTTGTGCATCCCCTTTGCTCTTGTAGCATTTTACATTGACACTGCTGCACCAGTCGTTGGGTATGAAATCCTCCTATACTACTTGACGAACTATGTGTCTAAATAGCTCGTATCCTACCACGCCAGATGCTTTTGGCATCTCAGCGACTATACCGGATGGACCAACTGCTTTACCTACATTCATGTCCTGAATTGCTTTATCTATCAAATTGCTGTCAACTTTTATGGCTGGTCACTAAGTAGGGTCTGCATAGGGCACTCTGGGCCTCGAATAATCGTGTCCCCCACCCTGCATATTAATTTTTCAGATCCCCTCCCCTCGCTGATTAAATTTTGCTAATCTATCTCCGGTAAAATTTTAAGTGGAAGCAATCCTGCGACAATTAATTTTCTTTGTACATTAAAACACATTATACATAACAAAAAGAGTAGATTACTAGAAATCCCACACATTATAGAATAAATAGGATGCGGTTGGGTCTCAATATGTAAACTAAACGACTAATTCTGTTTTTGAAAAAAAAATCAACGTAGACAACCTATAAAAATTACCGATTTGTCAACGCCACCCCCGCTTATTTCAATCACCCCGCTTATTCCAACTGCCCCACTTATTCCAACGCCCCCGTTTATTTGGGACCCGAGAGTAGGCCCTCGCTATTCCATTCATTTTCCTCATTCAGCAGTCTCTCATTGTATATCTTCCATGCCTCCTTCTTTTCGGCGTCAGACAGGGCAGGTGCTCCACTATAATTTCGGGGACACTTTTCTAAACCAACAGAGCACGATTTTCTCTAGCATACTGTCTCGCAATTCTGAACACTTCACGCCTCTGATCTTCACAGCTCAGAACATGTACAAACTCCTTCTTTTCGGCCTCTCCCCTCGCTTGTTATACTTGGCGTCTAGCCTCCCCTGTTGCCATCTGGTATTGCTTTCTGTCTCCCCGACTTTTCCATTTTCTCCAAGCTTGTCTTTTTATTTTAATGGCTCTTTCTAGTGGAGTGATTCATGTTTGTGCTTTTTTGCTGGAGGTGAGGAAATTGAAGAGGCGGCGATTGAGGTGAAGGTTGAATTGGATGAGGGATTGGGCGAGAAGGGGGTGGCAACTGGGGAGATCTCGTTCGAGAGAACGGATTTGAGAGATAGAGTGGAACGGATAGTCGCTAGCACGAGATGGTGAGAGGAACACCTCTCCTTTCATTTCCAACCTTATCACTCTTACAGGCACCAACGGTTTATTCCATATCCACCACTCATTCACCTGCACCACCACCCACGTAGTTTATGTCATCCGGTGTTCCTTTTGCGGGTCCTTGCGGAGAAAAAGGACGCCATTTGGCGGACCGTTTTGCTGAACATTTGAGGGACATACGACTCGGTTTGGATACTCCTGTTGCTCGTCATTTCCGTTGCCCAGGTCACTCTTCCCTATATGTCGCAGTCCTTGGTGTCCCTTTACATCATGGATCACAGCCTCGCGCACCAGCACAGAACAGAGTTTGATTTTCCGCCTTGGGTCCAGTTTCCCCAATGGACTCAACTCCCCTCTCCAATTTCTTTAATATTACAAACATACATTCGTGCTTACTTCTCTACCCCTTGCCAACAAAATACGCACACACAACTCTACTTTTACCTTCACAGCTCTGTATACACACTCCTTTATATTAAAGGACTTTTGCTCACAGCTTTTGCTCACAGCTTCGTACTTACAAGCACACACACTCTTACTTAAATATACACACGCATCCTCTTAGCTTCGTACGGACGTATAATAACACACACACACACGTGTAAGCACGCATACATGTATAGCTCTATATAGAAAAGTATTTTTCCCTTTCAGATAGACGCGCTCCATTATCCACTTTTCAAAAAAAGTATATCATACACAAAATGCCAGCATCAACAGTTTTCCAAGAGATGGCAACATGGAAAGACCTGTTATTTTTCTCTAAAATGTTTTTTCTGATTCCGCCCTGCCCGTCCCCTCAATCTTTCTAATTTCTCATTCTTTCTTCTGATGAAAGACTAGCATCCGAAACGGAAAGACCCTCTTCCAGTTATTTCAAGCGTTAAACTAATGTATTCCTTGTTTTGTTATTTCTCTTTACCTTTTACACATACACATGTATATATAATATATATATTTATTTATTCAATTTAAACGTCCGTATAGAGCTAGTAAGCCATGACAGACAAGGGGAAGTATCGGGTACTCTTTACAGTTGGTAATCAAAAAGAGTTTCTGAGACGAGTAATAGAAAAGAAAAGAAAAAATTAAAAAAATTAAAACTGAACTAAAAATAAATGTATGTATGTATACATAACACAATGCATTGGTATAAACCACTGGATCGGTGCAGATAAACGCATGTGTAACTGTAATATGCTCACAAAATAAAAGTACATACACGCACACTCACAACAAACACACACAGAGACACATTTATATATATATTAAAGATGGAATTTGAATAACAACCTCCCTTTTCATTTTGTATATATATATATATACATACACAGAGTTTTTCCGTCATTCCCCGCCACCTGTTCCCTTTACAGAAAAGTCAGTTAAACAATCGGGTTTATGGTCAGAAATGACAACTTCTCCCCTTAATCACTTCTTTTTTCTCGCATTCTTTCTCCTCATCCCTCTTCATTCTCTCATACACCCAGCACCACGAGAATTTATCGTTTTCTCCTTATGTTCTTTTTGTTATTTTTTTTCAAGTGTGTGGGATAGATGGTGGGTTATTTGTTTCTTTCATTAATATTTTGAACACGTTTTTAGCTCCTCCCAACTGAAGAGGATATTATTATAAAAACACAAAATCATTGGGATTAAGTGTAAATAATAGATGTTTTCGACTGCCATGCTTTCTACTAAACAAGGTAAACACTTATTATTTTCTTTAAACTTCATTTAAACTTTTTTCAAACGTAATTCTAACGAACGCAACTAACTTTCCTTGTTGATGTTCTGCGCTGTTTATAGTATGTAATAGTAGGCCAATTTCGTCATTAATGACTACAAGAGTGTTGAACGTATTTAATAGTTTTGGTGTTCTGGATTGCCATACATATATATATATAGCACGATTACCAGATATATGAACAATCATACAAACTAGAAAATTTGCATTTGGTTTATAAAAGATAAACCTTATAGTTTATGTTGATTATCGACACGTTGAAGTCTTAACGATATGAATGATACAACCATACACATCGAGAAATTTGCGTTTTGATAATTTTTTTTTTTTTTTTTTTTTTTTTTTACATAAGAGAAACCTTATAGTGACCGTTGACTAACGACACATTGAAGTCTTTATTGATATTTCAATAATATATTTCTAGCATATAGTTACTGTTAGTGACTCTTTTGCTCTTTCCCATATCCTGGATGTTGCGGTTAGGACGAGAGCCACAGCTTCCGCAGCCGAGCGGACTAAGACCCTCAAATACTCTGATCTGTCGGCCAGTTACATTTTTCAGCCTGTTGCTTTCGAGACGTTTGGAGGAGTCGGGCCGCTGACTGCGAGGTTCCTCTCTTCACTAGCGGCTCGTATAATAGAGGTAACTGGCGAATCTCGCGAGGGCGCTTGGCTGTTTCAGCGCATCAGCCTCGCCATCACCCGAACCAACGCTGCGAGTGTGCTGGCTTGCCTCAAAAATCATTAGAGAGGTTGCCCAGTACTCCTCGCGACGTTGCTCTTTCTTTGCTCTGGTGTTGGCTCCGTTGTTCACCCTTTCCTTTCCTTTACATTTTCTTTAATATTGTAACATTAAAAGAATATATCTTTCTGAAAAAAAAAAAAAAAAGTTACATATTCAGCATGTGTGTACAAATGATATACAATATAAGTAACTTTCGAAAAATAACTATTTACAGGGACAAACGCAGAGTTAGAACCGAGGACGTTATGACTGGAAAGTTAACTTATTGTAACATCGTAACTGATATAGGAAATGTATCTGCGTATGTTTGTATAAATTTGAAAGAAGTTAGAGACGGATCTACGCCTAACAAACTCATATACATGTGTGTGTATGTGTGTATAAATAAACATGCAAACGCATGTGGCGTATTATTATGGTTGTATATATATATATATATACATATATATATATATATATATATACATATATATATATATATATATATATATATATACATATATATATATATATATATATACATATATATATATATATATATATACATATATATATATATATATATATATATATATACATATATATATATATATATATATATATATATATATATATATATATATATATATATAGATATTCTTTATTATGGTTGTAATGAGTCTTGTTACTTTCGACTTTCACATGTGTACTCACAGCATCATCATTATAATACACAGACAGACACACATATATACATTTTGCTAGATGACTGGCTTCTATCGAAACTTCAAACTTACGCCCTACCAAACAATATACAAACTTTTGTTTACGTGCCTACGAGTATGCCTCTACGTTATCAACTAACGTACTAGAGATAACTAAATTTCCCTCATATATATATACATCCGTATGTGGTTGATGGCTGAGAGAAAAGAGTACTCAATACCGAAGTATAAAGTAGTAGTAGTAGTTGTTGTTTAGCCCCAAGTAAGCCCAAAATTTGATCATATGTCAATGTGCCCTTCTTTCCACGGGACATTCAGTAACCAAATCATTATACATCGTATCCAACGTTGGAGCCATAGGTCAACCCTAATATAATCAACGCTATCCCAGCCGTCATCAGTCAATGTCATATTATTTATTGAACTTATCCAATATCATTTCGCCTTTTTTAAAAGTAGAGCACGGTAGGGAGGATTTGGCTGTCATTTCTAACAGCTCAAGCCATTTTTATGGGTTCTTTATTGGCTAGCTGCTTAGTAGTAATGGTAGTAGTAGTTGTTATAGTGGTGGTAGCAGTGGTAGTAATAGTAGTAGCCTCATCATCATCAGTAGTAGTAGTAGTAGTTGAGTAGTAGTACTAGTAGTAGCACCAACAACAGCAGCGGCAGTAGTAGTAGAAGTAGTAGCAGTGGCAGTAATAATAATATTGGTCGTAGGAGTAGTAGTAGTAGTAATGGTAGTAGTGGTAGTAATAGTGGCAGCAGCAGCAGTGTAGTAATAGTGGTAGTAATTGTTTTTTTTATTGGCCACTCAGGGCTAACATTAAGAAAACTGAGTTTTTTGTACAAAATAAAAAAATATATAACAAAGACTAACAAAAATAAACATTAAAAAAATCTAAAATAAGAAATTTCTCCAAAGTGGGGATACCTTAGAGGGCCACTCGTGAAGAAAGCCCTCAAAACACCACGGTCACCCTGACCCCTCTCAATCGACCTCCTCCAATGTACATGCAAATACAGTTTCATAGAAAAAGAAATAAACATCAAAAAAAGAAAATTTAGATTGAGAAGAAGGGAATATAAAATAGGAAAATATAAAGAAAAGAGAGGAAAAGAAAAAAATACCAAAAAGGGAGGGAATAGCAATGACTCTAGTGTCACAGAAACCAAACGGCCGAACCTGACCTGGTCCCAAAGCTTGAACAGGCTCTAGCCGACTGGACAGGCAAAGGCCTCTCTGCCCCTCAGTATACAACGCTCCAACGTAACTGGGACGACATCAAATGCAAGTCTTCTGTCAGGTGGATCGAGTCTGGTTTGGACCGCAACGCCTCCGCTCCGCTTTTCAGCCCAACAGCAGCGTGTGGCTCAATTCGGTGTCCTTCTCATCAACCGGTATCTTGATGACGAGTGCACTCGCATCGGAGTAGCTCAACGCCTCGGCCTCCGCTTGTGTGAACCACATAAATGCCGTTGCGGGGCGGTTGTTGACCAGTTCGGTCAGTACCCATTGTCTTGCCGCTACAGCGCAGGCCGGTTTCCGTCCGACACGCCGCTCTCAACGACATACTGAAAAGGAGCCTGTACGCAGCTGGTTTTCCATCACAACTGGAGCCAACATGCCTTGACCGCTGAGATGGCAAGCGTCCCGATGGAACCACCCTCTTCTCAGTCGAAGGAACTAGATCCATCATTTTGTATGCCACCTGTTGTGACACGTTCTCCGCCTCCAACTTGGTTGCTTCGGCCACAAACTCCGGTAACACGGTCCGCCTTGCAGAGTAAAGGAAAATATACAAATACCGGAGATTGTCCGGCCGTTTCCTCTTCGCACCAGTCTCCGTTGAGACCTCGGGCTTACTTGGACCCCGTACAGTCGAGTTCCTCCGCAAGATCGGAACGTCGGTGGCTCGTCTGAGGATGGAGCCCTACGAGGTGGTGTGGCTGTTGCAGCAGGTGTCGCTGGCCATTGTCCGCAGGAATGTTTTTGCGGTCTTGTCCGCGGGACGCAGCCCCTTTACTGCTGCGCCATAGACCCAAAACCCAAAATTCCTCCCCCTCCTCATTCTTCTGTGACACTAAAGTCCTTGACATTACCTCCCTTTTCCGTTTTCTTTTTTCTTTTTTTGTTTATATTTTCCTATTTTACATTCCATTCTTCTCAATCTAAATTTTTTTTCTTCTTTCTCTATGAAACTATTTACATGATATATTCCATCTCAAGGCCAGCAGCAGAGTAGTAGTAGTAGTGGTAGTAGTAATAGTAGTAGTAGTAGTAGGTATTGTAGCAACAATAGTAGTAGTAAGTGTTGTAGCAACAATTGTAGTAGTAATAGTAGCAGCAGCAGGAGCAGTTGTTGATGTAAATAGTTTCATGAAATGTTGCGCAGAAGAGTTGTTGATGTTTAGCTTTCAAGTCGTCGCTGAGAAAACCTATAACCTGAAGTTTTCCATATGGCATTTTCCTTTTTTTTACATATTTATTCAGGAATAGTGTGGTACCCTTGTCTACCGCGCAGCTTTGCAGTTAGGATGTTCATCTCTCAATCATATGGTACTGAGTTTGATTCTCGGATCTGGCAGTGCTTTGTATTCATGAGTAAGACACCTTTTACGTTCCTCCAGACAATTCAGTTGGTAAAAATGGGTTGTACCTGAATGGTCGGAGCGTTTGACACTTTGTTCTTTATATTCCTGTGTTTCAATTTTACCGAGATCAACTATGTCTTCAGAGATCAATAATGGGAAGTGCCAATAAAGTAATCCGTCGATATAATTGAACCCTCACCCATTTTCATAGCCTTGTGCCTAACAAAATTATTTTAAAAAGAATGAATATACAAATGAAGGACACAGAACTCCATGGTTATCGACTGTTGAGATGGACTTGGGCAGTTTCAACCCCTACCAACGGCAAGGGGGATAACATTCCCGAGATCAATGGGCAAGTTCTCTCCAGCGGTCTCGGTCCTTCATCTTCGTCGGTAAGTCTCGCGTCTCGGAGAGACAGTGTCTCTCTTTAGGGCATCAACATGTCATCTTTGGCCTCCCTCTTCCAATGTGTCAGTGTAGCGGCTCCTACAGGACCACTGAGTGCAGTGCCAACTCTGAATGTCGGTAATGTTGACCGCTAATAACACTGAATAAAATTGGTAATAATTAAGGTTTATCAAGTGTTTTCAGCTAGTATAACATCCGAAATGTTAACAATCGACTTTTTCTCCGAAAACGGAATGAAGGGGGGGGGGGGATGGCCCTCTGATTTTACCATCATCGGAGATTTCTTCAGTGCAAATAACAGAGGCCGGAAGGGAGGGGTACCCTCGGAGTTACAGATAAGCATTTCTCAGCTGTTTAAATTTATAGAAAAGCAACCCCAGGATACTGAAGAATGTTTTGATCCTTTATCACTTTGTACTGTTGTGGAAATCATTGTAAGCTTATTCAACTAAGAGTTCCCCAATTTCCAAATCTACCATTCCAATGAGGAGTGGCTGTGTGAAAGAGCAATCCTTGCCCCTAACAATATCAGTGAATGCCAGCAACAAAATCTATCACAAATAATTCCTGTAGGTAGCCAGACCTATAAATCTATTGACAAAGTTGTCGACGACGACAAAGCTGTTTATTATCCCGTTTAATTAATCAACAGTCTGGAACTGTGGGCGCTATCATCATGCTTCTCAGAAACCTGGCTCAACCAAGATTGTGAAACGGGACGCTTATGGTTATGACTGAGCTATAGCCTCACATCATCGAAGCTAAAATTCTCACTGGATGCGATAAGGGAGACATCCCATTTATATCTAGAATGCCGCTAACACCAACATATGTCCCTTTTCGTTTCAAACAATTGCAATTCCGACTGATAGTCAGTTACGCAATGACTATCAACAAGTCCCAAGGTCGAATACTGCAGGTTGTCGGTCATCATCTAGAAGAGAGCTGTTTCTCACATGGCCAATTGTATGTAGATTCTAGACCAAAGGTTCTCAACCCATTTCGGCCCCTTTTGCCCCTCAAAATCACGAAACGCCCCTACCCTATTTTTCCATTTTTCAATATACTACTGATTTTGATATCAGTAGATTACTAAAAAATTGATTAACGATATTCCAAAGATACCATTGCAGGCAGCTGAGAGTATAAATACATTCCTTGAAAGGAAGTATATAAATTTCAAAAATAGGAACATAAATGTTCTTTTTTATGAATAAGGACCAGTTGAATTTTTTATATTCCCACCAGACGATACCAGCTATTTTGAACATTTATACAAGAGCAACTCTGTCTATCCAAAGAGTGCTCTGACCTGGAAGAAAGTGGCAATTGTATTATATCAAAGCTTTCCAATTTTCCCTTTAATGAAACGGACAGAATATATGTTGATATCTAACTTGATGTCCCCTCCGCTTTGTGAGCTTAGAGACCACGGAAGAGAGTTTTCATGACCACGTAAATGGTAAAATATATACAACAAATGAGTAAGTGAATTGTGGTAGATGGTTTCCAGTCCAGTCACACTGCAACTACAAATAAAAAATCGACTTACTTTGACCTCGTATCAATGGGACCCTTGAGCTCGATGGAGTTTAGCTAACTCTTTGACGTCAGGCTGGATTTTCGTGAGCTGTAGCCGGAGATCTCCACGTGCAATCAGATTGTAGCGGTTGCGAGCCTTACTATGCAGTCTGGAAACAACGCCAAACCCCCTCTCGACTAAGTATGAGCAAGGAAAAGGCAAAGCAAATCTCTTAGCCTCTGCATGTAGGAGTGGAAATCGACGCTGAATTTCCTCTTGCATCCAAAAAAGGGGTTCACCTATTTTGGAAAATTTAATTTTGATAATGTCATCTGTCTGAAGTTCAATTAATTCTTCCTGAAATTTAACGTCGAAATCGTCGACGTTAGCTATGAAGGGATCTGCTATCCACATTGGGATGTCCATCTGCAAAAGGTCGACAAACCGTTCTCTCATGTTGTCTTGTAGACGGAGGTGCGCGGTATAAATTTGGAGTTGGTCATCGCTCACAATGTTTTGAACATTGGCGACACTAGGAAAATTATAGAATTTCCGTCGACAAAGATTCCTTTCGATGACTTTCAATTTGGCCAGGAATATTTTCACAGCATTCCTTGCTTTAAACAAGGTGATCTCCTCCTCCTGCAAAGCTATAATGAGGCTATTGCATTTGTCGAAGATGTCGGCGAGGTAGGCACAGTCTTGCCTCACATCGATGTTTTTTTTCTATACAGTTCTGTGTTGCGTCCTCGAAGAAACTCAATGATAGAGTCGAACAGTTCAAAGAAGCGAGTAAGGCACTTGCCCTTTGAAAGCCACCTCACTTCAGTATGAAGGAGCAACTCGACGAATTCTTCGTCATTATCTTCGCACAGTTACCGGAAAATTCGTTCATTGTTGGCATGGCGTTTGATATAATTGATGACATCAATGGCTACCTGCAAAGACTTGCTCAGCGGCTCGCTGAGTTTCTTCGTAGCCAAGTGTTGTCGATGAATGACACAATGAACAGCAAATACAGATGGATTTTCCCTCTTCAGAAGAGAGACGAAACCCTTATGTTGGCCGACCATTGCTCTTGCGCCGTCCGTAGCACATGATACAATATTGTTAAGAGATATCTCTTTTTCTTCGAGGTATCCCTTGACAGATTCAAAGATGGCGGCACCTTTAGTATCTGTGGCTAGATTCAGAGTGAAGAGAAGCTCCTCGTGCATTTCGTTTTGGTGGAAAAATCGCACGTATACCAGTAGTAAGGACTGATTCCCGGAAAGTGTGCTTTCATCAAGTTGCAAAGCAAATTGTGTCGATTTCAAGATGTTGCATAATTTTTGTTCAACATTTTCCGCCATTTCGTCGATGCGTCTCCTTATTGAGTCGTTACTCAACGGAATACATTTCAAGGTCTTTAACGGGTTCTGACGTAGTACTGTTGAAAGAACTTCTGAGATGACAGGGACTACCAATGTTTCACCCAAGGAATAGGGCTTGCCACACTTTGCGATTATGTTGGCAATATTGTAAGATGCGACAAGTCCATCAACATTTGAAGCTTCAACTTTTGAAAAGGCAGAAGAAATTAGTGTTGTTTTCTGGAATTGGTCCCTAAGAGACTGAAAGTATGCTAAATCTTTATATCTCTTATCGGAGTGCCTCACCTCCAGGTGTCTACTCAAACGCGATGGCTTCATCGCCTCATTCGAAAATTACTCCTTGCAAATTAAACACATGGGTGACAGGTGGTTCGACGGCAATGGGATGAATCCGAACCGTAAGTAATCAACGCTGTACTGCCTGCCTTTTTTCTTCATTGCTGAGGCCATTTTCTGTTTAGCGAATGTGTTTGGTAAAGTTACGCAAAGATTTGCCTATATAAACCTATAAAATTATGTATAAGGAACTTACTATAATGAGTCCTGTTCCAGTATGATAAAGTTTCAAGTAATGTTCTGGAATAACACTTTGTAATAAACAAAACTGCAATGAAAAACACAAATACTGTCATTAATTAACCAATTCGAGACAAGTTATATATGAAGATTAACCAGTCTTTCATGTAGGAATAGTAATAACTTAGCTTGAGGGAATTAAGGTGGCATACTCAATAAAGGATCAACGAGGCAACGAGTTCAATAGAACTTAAGAATGACTAGTAATATGCTATTTTGAAATGGAATTCATCAATTAAGCACGTAGTGATAAGACATTACTTAGTAGTCAGAGTTACTCAAATTATCGCCCTTAATGCACCACTGTGATATTCTTGTAATGGTGCTGCAATTATAATGGATGACTGTTGAAGACTACAAAAGCATTTCCTTAAGCCCAAGGCTATAACAAGACTTGATCGTAGTATAAACAGTCAGTTTATATAGGAATAGCAACAACCTAGTTATAGAATAAATGATGTGGAAATGCAATGAAGAGAAGATGGGGTCAAGCAAACCGAATGTTAGTAAGAATGAGCTGAAATATCGAGGTCAAGCCGATCACGATGATGAACGGGTCAGTGAATTCAATTAATGAATAATGTTGCTCTTTTCCAGGGGTCTCGTTTGCCTTAAAAATGTGAGGGGGACAAACCAACATTTGTTGGAGTATTTTAGTATTACTTATGGTGTCTTTCCTGAACCCTATCACATAAGTAAAAATTTCTTTACGCTAATTAAATTTTATATATTCAAATGAAGTTCAGATATAAAAAAAAATAAGCTTAAAAAGTATTTATTATATCAAATAAACAAAAAATAAAACAGATGTTTGAATAAAAATCATATAAAGTAAATTTATTGTCTTTTAGAACTTTCCAAATGTATCATATCTCGCATCATTGCTGTCAATAAATAATTTAGCAACTTCTTCACAACTAATCTTTTTCAAAACATCTCTATGAACGCCTCATATTAGAATATGATTCAACCTTTGCTGAGTCACGGTCGATCGCAACCAAGTTTTGAGTCTCTGCAGAGCGCTAAAAGATCTTTCAGCTTCACAAGAACTGGTTGGAAACATTAAAAGTAGCCTGAGCAATCGCTCAACATTT
>OZ024742.1:83875471-83885471 GCA_964016885.1 Eledone cirrhosa
GCTTCATTATGCCCCCCCCTCCCTCGCCCAAAGTAAAAACATTGTATATACTGAAGTTCTGTAGTTTTATAATTTTCATAGAATACATTTTTCTATTATTTTCTGTATTATTTTCTGTATTTAGATATTCTAAATAAATTAACATTATGTTGTGTAATATTTACATTAAATACATTTTACCATCTTTTATTCTAAGAAAAATGAACCTTACGATAGGTGTCAATAGATGCCTTATGAATATATATATATATATATATATATATATATATATATATATATATATATATATATATATATATAATTGGCGGTGTGCCTTAAATTGGACCTACGATATGAATGAGTTAGCAAAGCACTCGACAAGTAATAACATACTTAGAGTAATAACATACGTTTAAATAGCTTGACGAATTGAACATTGTGGTAGGCAAAATCTAACACAATACCAAAGTAACGAAAGAACTAACAGGTTATATATATATATATATATATATATATATATATATATATATATATATATATATATATATATATATATATATATATACACTAGCGACCTCGCGACATTCGCCTCAGTCTGTACTTCACTCAAATCTATTCATATGGCATCTATTGACACCTATCGTAAGGTTCATTTTTCTTAGAATAAAAGATGGTAAAATGTATTTAATGTAAATATTACACAACATAATGTTAACAATTTATTTAGAATATCTAAATACAGAAAATATGAAGTGTCAAAAAGAATAGCAGCTTTTTGTAAACTTTATTCCGTATCGATTAACTCGGGTTTGATCAAGCGATCGGATCCCGACACTTAATCGACACTTCTTTATATATTTGTGGTCCCATATATATATATATATATATGGGACCACCTATATATATATATATATATATATATATATATATATATATATATATATATATATATACTAGCAGTGGTACCCGGCGTTGCACGAGAGAAGGTATTTTGGAAGGCGGGCCGCCAACAGACCTAATCGTGGAAAAACTGCATGCCTGGACAATATGTAAAGAAAATAAACCGAATACTCTGATGGCTGGATAATCTTTAAGATTTTCCTCCATGAAGCAGGAAAAATGCAGTTTTTCACCTAATGCGGGCCCTAGGAGATCAAAAAGTTGAATTTTTATGTGCATAACACTCCCTGAAACATAGGTAATACACATGTAAAGTTTGAAAAAAATCGGTTGGGTACTTCTCGAGATTTAGGGATTCAAACTCACAGACACACACACACACATACAGACAGACATCCTCAGGGAAGTGACGTAATGCAGACAGATATTATAAGAGCGCGACGTTATATGTATGTATCTATCTAAAAAGAGAAAGACTAAGAATTATAGAGAGAGATCGCTAAATCGCCTAATGTGATCCCTAGGACATGGAAAATTTGAAAATTTTTTTCTCAGAATACTCCCTGAATCATAAGTATTACATGTGTAAAGTTTGAAAACAGTCGATTGGGTGTTATCGAGTTTTAGGGATTCAAACTCACACACACACAGACAGACATCCTCAGTTATATATATATATATATATATATATATATATATATATATGGTTAGGACTTCAGCAAGGCCCTATATAAATTCATTCACATTGTTACGGCCCTTTATGATCTGAGTTCAAATCCCGCCGAGGTTAACTTTGCCTTTCATCCTTACGGGGTCGGTAAAATAAAGTACCAGTAATACACTGGGGTAATTGCTGGCCTTGTGCCAAAATTAGAAACAATTATTTTATCCCAATAATATCCGGCTAAGTGCGGTGGATTGGCAGTATTGGTAGAGCGTCGGAGAACAGTATTTGTGACATTTAGTTAGGGCCCTTTACTTTCTAAGTTCAAATCCCGCCGAGGTTAGCTTTGTGTTCGATAAAATAAGTACCAGTAATGCACTGGGGTCGATTTAATCGATTTTTCACACCTCCAAAATTGTTGGCATTATAGTATTCTATTACTGGCTTAGTATATTACATCATCATTTCTTATAAAAGGTAGGCTGATATGCATTTATTTTAGTATAATTACCATATCTCTGAATGAGTACTTAATTCTATTAAATTAAAACTACGATAAGGTAAAGCTCAATCTGCTTATCTTTCGTAAATATAAACAATCCTGGATCGGAACGTTGTTAGGCTTAAGCTGAAACTCCCTAATATTTTATCATCGTAATATTGGGACTGTGAATCACACCTTAAAAAGTAATACCCATGTAATATTCGATTTCATAAATTTACCCTTAAAAATTGGTCTAACAAATTCGTCGTTTACAGGAGTTTATATATATATATGTACTAGCAGAAGTACCCGGCGTTGCCCGGGTGTAAGTCGACCTTTGGTCTGTTAGAATGTGTGAAAGTTACTTCCCGCGCATCACAGGTTCAAAACTTCGAAGTTCAATGGAAAAAAATAGGTTAGTAGACACAGGTGTGTAATTTATTAATTGTAGTTACACAGTGTATCGTTAAAATTGTTCTCTGCACGACTGACGGAAGTCAAAATCGTTTGATATTGAATGTTCAGTTAATTTAAAGCAGGGTGAAAATGTCGATTACTTTCAGGTTTTTTTTTTTACAATTTTTGCGCTCACATGTGCAGAAGAAGAATTAAAAGGGCCTTTATCTTAACCGCGGCATAATGGCGAGTCTTTCGTGACAGTTTTCAAGAATATAGGACGTTCCTGTAAAAAGTTTTCCCATGTGTAACTTTGCCTTGTTTCCTAGAGAAAATTAATTAATTCTACTGGTTAGCTCAGCCAATGGCAGTGTCAATAGTAAATGAGAAAAGTCTAACATGAACAAAAGGGAATCAAGGTAAGACAATAAATTTAATATAACTACGATTAGAATGTGGTAGTTGCTTAAAAGTGGTGACAGTTAGGATAAACGCAGTACTTGCTAACATTAAGGGAGAATATTGCATAAAGGATTAATCAATTGTGAATGAACTCATACCTGAGAACGCCTAATTCGTTGTCTCAAAGCAATAGCTGTACCTTTTTTGGAGGTAAGTCTTGAACGTTTCCGTGTGGGCATAACGAAGCTGTTAGGTTAGAGAGAGGTGATTAAATACAGAGAGAGATGACACCAGATTCGTTAGCATGGTTACTGGTGAATGGGAAGGTTTGGAAATATGATTACAATAACTTACCGAATTTTCCCGTCTATAAATTGCACTTAAAATAATTAAATTTAATCAAAAAACAGCTCTGCGCTTTATACTCCGGTGAGCCTTATGTATAAATAATACAATGGTAATCAATCACGGCTCTAATAGAAGTAATAGATCTAGACTAAAAGTAAAGAAGATAGCATTTTCTGGTTGGCCTTACACGCCGTTGCGCGGACCTGATTTTAAACGATACGCCTTATATCCTGGTGAGCCTTATAGAGCGGAAAATATCTATTGGAAAAGAATACGAATTCATGACCAAGGTGTGACAAAATAGGCGTCTATACAGCGCCTGAAACAAACTTGTCCAACACCCTAGGATTTTTCTCGTTAAGTATCCACCCAAAAGGAACCGTTTTTTAGTTACAAAAAATAACCAAAGTGTATAGTAGCTATATTTCTGACATATCATGCCAAAAAGAACAATATATTCAAAAAATGTTCTAAAGTACATTCAATCTCTCTTTTTGACCGATATCTTAATAAGCAAGTTATCGATTTTTTATTGGCTGTCAGTGTCTATCTGCATGCAGGTGTGCACGTGTGCGCAATTAATTGCAAATACGCTCATAACATTTAGTCGTAAGCAGAACAAAAAATGCCATTAGAGGTGGGCTAATAATGAAGACACAAACCCTGGTGAACTTACATTTAAACACCCGAAAAGTTACTCACTTCCTGTGCAAAAGACTGTATTATAAATTAAGTAATTTTTTAGAATCTTTTGTTTAAAAAAGGAAAACATTGGTACGACGTAAATTTTTTTACTTGTATTGTATGTGTACAACACAACTTGGCCAACGTATTATTTAGTAATTTTTTTTTCAAAAAGCATGATTATTTAAGACTGTTTGAAAATTTACTCACAGCTTTTAGGTTCAAAAAAGACACCATTAAATTTGGTTCCCTTTTCAGATAGGGATAATACTGTATTTCCACTTGAATAAGGTGGAATATGAAAAGAAACTCTTTAATGGTCGGTCGTTTACTGAGACAGCTGGGAAGACATGCAGCTGGCCGTCCAATCAATAACGCACGTCCTTATATGGGCATATGAAATTTATTTTTATTGCGCCAGATGTAAACTAAGAGTTCTTGTGTTCGAATTCACATAAAATTTCATTGGAATCGAAAAACATTCTGTCATAGGGCCCGATTATCGATTTTTCGAAAATTTCAAGTAGCCTATTCCACTCTACGCGTTGAGTTTTATATATGTGTGAGGTTTCATGAAAATTCGATGAACGGTGTAGCAGGCAAGTTCGGTACACTAAACAATGTCCATCTTCCCTTTATATATATATATATATATATATATATATATATATATATATATATATATATATATATATGTATATATATACTCCCACGATTTCTCGATAACCTGCCACAGTGTGAATATTTGGACGGCTGTGCTGTGTCCGAAAACCACACTGTTCGTCAGCTAGCTTGGACTTGACAATTTCCCTGCATCTCTTTGCCAGACCCTTAGTAAATAAACTTTACTGGGGAGGATTAACAAGGAGATCTCACTGCAATTGGAACGATCTCTCTTGTCTCCCTTTTTGAAAATTGGAATTATCACTCCCGATTACCATTGCTTATGTGCCTTTCCAGTGATCTAGGTCACTTGGGACACATGAGTCAGCCAGAGAATACCCTCTCTAAGGCTTTTAACATCTTGGGCCAGATTTCATCTTCCCTGGTGGCCTTGCCACATTTGAACTCTTTAACTGCTCTTGTGACCTCAGCCTCTGACCGCTCCCAGATGCACCTCTTGTACATCAAAAGATGCTGTTGTTATCAGGTTTAGGAGATCAGCAAGTATTCTCTCCACCTCGCAAGGATGCACCTCTCTGAAGTGGAACCCCAGAGCCGTTCCTGATAGCAGGTGTGGAGGAGGACTTCTTCTTATGAAGTTGGTATATTCCTGTTTTGCAGTTTTGTAGATATTGAAAAGGCACATGATCACATCCCTCGGGATCTGCTGCGGAAAGTTGTGCTGGAGTATGGGATCAACTTCTTGTTACCCTGATGTCTCTATACGAATGCCTGAGTATTTGTGTTCGGATAAATGGTGCTAAATAGAAACCATTCAATGTAAGAGCCGGACTCTCACCTCTCCTGTTCATTATTTTCACGAACAGGATTGACATGTGCAGCCGGGTTGGAAATGGTATCACGACTGGTATATATAAAATCAGTCGGCTTGAATTTGCAGACGACATGGTGGTACTTAACTCGCCAGAAGGTGATCTCCGATTTGCACTTGATAGATTTATACCCAGTGCTGCATGGCTGGAATGAAAATCAGTGCTGCGAAAACTGAGACACTCGTCCTCTCATTGCACTCTACCTGTCAATGGAGTTCCATTGAAGCAGGTGGAGAATTTCAAGTATCTCCAGGCCATGTTCATGAGTGATGGAAGGCTGATTAAGTGTAAGAATTGCAGGAGATGGTGCAGTCATGCACCAGCTTCAGCATTCGGTAATCAGAAGAGAGGTGTAAAACCCAAACTCGCTATCTTCAATTCAGTATTTGTGCCAAGAAGAAGAAGAAATATTTACTGAGACATATACATGGGAATCTGCAATGAACAATTATTTCGAAAAGACCCCGACCATATTTCTAAAGAAATTATACTCTCCAAGTGCTATGGAAGATGGCAATTTGACAGAGTCGTTAAAGCATTAGATTAAAATACTTTGATATCTGTTCCTGTCGATGTCAACTTTACGGTTACTCTTTTCAAAGTCGATAAATAAAATACCAGTGCAAGTACGAGAGTCATTTTTCTCTGAAAGAAATCTACTGTGTTCCGACTTGGAGAGAGACAGACTCCATCTTTTCTTTCTTATCGTTTATTTGATTAGCCGCATATAAATATAAAATGTAAAAAAGGTGCATAAAAGAAAAAAAAAACGTATGATACACTGTTTACGAAGAAGAGAATAAAAAGTTCTTAGGAATGGAATGATGTGTTCATTATTAACTCGCCATGGTTAACTTTGCCTTTCATCCTTACGGGGTTGATAAAATAAAGTACCTGTCACACACTGGGTCGATTTAATTGACTTTCCCCTCCCCCAAAATTGATGGCCTTGTGTCTATATAAGAACCATTATTAAGAATGTGTTAACCAGGCTAGTGAGGCCACCAAGAAGGATTATAGTAAAACATCTATCATACTTTTCATGGCGGCCTGTAAAAGGAGCATCATCATCATCATCATCATCAACGTTTAACGTCCGTGTTCCACGCTTGCATGGGTTTGGACGGGGGTAGTCCCACTTGAGGCAAGAGTGATTGTCTTGCTCGCATAGGACTGTCTGGCAGGTTTTCTACAGTTGGATGCCCTTCCTAACACCAACCACATTTACAGTGTGGGTCTGGGAGGTTTTTACCGTGTTGCCTACACGGCCACATTACAGCGTGGACTGTGTGTTTTTTTGTCGTGACACCTACACGATCTCATTTGTTTCGGCCTGGATGGCGCGGCACCAACATAACTTTACATAGAACGGGGTGGTGTGGATGGGGTGAGGGTGGTGGTGGTGGGACGGGGTGTGCACTTCATGCAAAGCCATTTTTCATTTCATTTACAAATTTTTAAATATTTTTTTGATGTTACCAAAAATTGTAGGTTTTTTGCCACAAACAGATTTGTTGATTACTCAACGCCGGGTTTAAAATGCGCCAGACACAGGACGGAGCCTCCTCGACTTCTGCAGGAGTTAAAAGCGCTTTACCTTACTACATGTTCTGGATAATTCCAAAACTCTTTAATTGTGACTAATAATTGTTTTATAAATTATTTGAAAGTTCTATTAGCTGTATAATTATATAAAGGAAATAAAGATAAGATTAAAAGAATTCTTGCCAACCTGCCAAAAAGCCTTTCTGAGATTCTTAGGATGGGTGTGATGATGTAAATTTAATAAACAGAATAGATCATAAGAAAATGTTAGGCAAAGGAATTTAAAGAATTAGATTCTGAAAGGTGATATTTCTACTTAAAAAAAAGTATGAAATAATACTTTTGAAGGAGTCTAAATGTTTTCATTAATGACATTAACATTAACTGTTTACACAATGTAACGTTTCCTTTTTTCTAATATAGTATGATAACCGTTCAAAATAATAATACAAAAAAATATTGTGTACAGTGCTCAGGTGCACTACAACTCACAAAATGTGCATGTATATTACATAGAATAATGTACAAATGTCAGGAAAGTGAACAGTGTATGAGTCATGATATACACACAAACACACATACGTGCGTGTGTATGGAGGGAGAATATCAGGTGTAGTGTTGGCGAATTTCGAGAAGAGAAGCATGGAAGTTTTGAAGGATGCAGTGTCCCGACAGCTAACAACTTATGCAGGTAGTTTGTTCTATGCTTCAACAACTCTGAGCATGAAAAAATGTTTCCGAAAGTCATGAGAGCTGTACTGGTTTCTGATTTGTAAGCATGTCCATGGTTGTTAGACATATAAAATTCAAAAAGTTGCCCAGGGATGTTATTGGAAAGATGGTTAATAATCTTGCGGGTGTCTACCAAATCAGTTGCCAGAGGTTGGAACTTTAATCTATCCATGTCCAAGGAAGCAAGGCTTTCAGAGTATGGTAGATGCCTTATGGAGGTTATTCATTTGGTTGCACGTCTCTGAACAGTTTTCAGGAGATCAATATTCTGAGCAAGATAGGGGTTCCAGACTGGTGATGCAAATTCCAAGAGTGGACGCACCATAGTCATAAAGAGCTTTAAATAGATAACTGGAGAGCGACTGAGAAAGGTCTTACTGAGTGATGCTAAGACACTCTCGGCCATGACAATTTTAGAGATGTGCTTTGTCCAACACAAATCACTGTTGACAATAATGTCCAGTTCACGTTCACAAGAGGATTTTTTGAAATTATTGTTCTTTAGAGAGTATGTGAATGCTGGGATTTTCCAAAATTCATGGTGATACCCTTATCCACAGGCAGCTTGAGTTGCCAGTCTGTAATCAACTGCTGCATTGAGTCCATGTCTGATTGCAAGAAAGATCTATAGTGTACATGATCTGTCCTTTTTATCTCAAGGTACAGCTTGTTGTTATCTGCGTAGTTCAGCATTGTGGCATTCTTTAAGTTGGCATCTATATCATTAATATATGCAACAAACAAATGGGGCCAAGAATAGATCCCTGTGGTACACCAGATGTGAGCTCTGGCTTATATATACCAAAGGCTGCCTTAAATGTAGGTCAACAATTACGTACCTCCATCTTATCAAGCTGTCTTCCCATATTTATAAGGACATTTTTTATTATATAGATTACTAGCTGAATTACTCGGCGTTGCCAGGGTTACTGCTGTTCTTATTCAGATTAGTAAACAATAAATATGAAGATATGTTTTTTTTCTCATAATTATTTCAAAATATCTATATTTTATAAAAAAAAAATCAAAATTGTAATGATAATAGAATTTAGAAATGAAAATCTGTCAATCTTGAAGCACCTTAGGGTAAACAATATTAATTGTGTAATTTTTTGTTGGTGTCCAAATGAATAAATTGTTACTACACCTCACACATACACTTTCACATACATATACTAAGACAGACATACATACATTCATACACAGATACACAGACATACATTCACGCAGACACATGCATAGCTTTTCACCTATATTTTTGTCAGTCACTACATATGTAGATGTGTGTGTATTTAATAATGTATCTAATGAACACGCGTGCACACACTCACAGACACATAGATATTCATATACAAAATGCGACGTCCTTGTGTTGTTTTCTATTGTTTTAATCCAAATGAAAATAAAAATTATCACACATACACTCACACACATACACTCTCACATACACTCAAGAACACATACTCACACACACATACACTCTCACATACACTCACACACACATACTAAGACAGACACACACAGACATACATTCACACACACCTGTCTGTCATTACATATGCATCTGTATGTGTAGATGTGTGTGTGTGTGTGTGTTTGTTTAATTCTCTGAGGCCAAATGTACGTACCAAACTCGCAAACACACACATACTCACAGACACACTCATATATAAAATGTGACGTGATGGGGGTGGTGGTGGTTGACTAAAGGAAATATCGTTATGTCAGTCAACACACATACACTCTCACACACATACACTCTCACACACATACACTCTAACATACATTCACATACATATACTAAGACAGACACACATACAAAATGTGACGTCTACACTCTCACATACACTCACACACATTATGTTTATGTATGTGTAGGTGTGTGTTTACATCTCTGAGTACATAACGAACGCACAAACACACATACTCATATACAAAATGTGATGTCGTCATCGTCGTGGTGGTGGTTTACTATAGTTGACTATAAAAATATTATTTTAGATAAAATCTTATATTGTTTAATCCAAATGAAAATAAAAATTACATGTTGACACTTTGATTTGGTCCAGTCGTTAGAGTATGCATAGGAACAGACAGACAAGAATTTTATATATAGAGAGATGGCTGTTAGCAATGCTCATGCATAATTCTATAGTCAGTAACAGCTTGCACAACGCTGCAAAAGGTTTCACATATAAGACCAAGTGATTTAGAAACAAGTATGTGTAAGATCTCTGGCCTGGTAAAGAGATTGGTATTATTTTGTAGGAGACTTCTCCGAGAGATTTTCTTTCACAGAAGCTTTGGGAATGTCTCTCCCATGGAGATATTATTCCCAGTATTTTCTGGCCTCATGCTGATGTGATTTGA
>OZ024742.1:83890471-83895471 GCA_964016885.1 Eledone cirrhosa
ACTCTATTTACGTCTATTATCTTATCTGCCCACTTTTCTGCTACCATGATTCCTACTCCACCCAGCCCATTGTCATTTCCCACCCAGAAAAGCTTATAGCATCGTTCTTTACCCACGATGAATCTAGCAGACACACCCCTCCACCTGGTCTCTTGAATACAACAAACATCGACCTCCTTACGTTCAAGCATTTCTACAACCTTGTTAGAGCGACCCTTTAAGGTGCCTACATTCATGGTACCAACTCTGAAATTTTGGATTGCGTTTGGAGGGTGGGAGCGGTGGGGCGCGCGGGGGGTGGGGGTGGGGGAGATGGGGTTATGTTAGCCATCCGCGGCCGAAACAAAGAGGAGGAGTCCTTGCATTCTCGTCCATGAGGTGAATTAGTCTTTATCTTTGGCATTGTCACTGAGCGTCTAGATTTTTCTTTTCAACTCTCCAGAATTCCGTAGTCTATCCATGATATCGAAAGGCAACCAGGTAAGCGATAGCATAGGCCTCTGACTTATGATTGGCCCACGTAATAATAGTGGTGTGTGGGGGCGGGTGGGAGGGATGTTGGGTAGTTAGCGAGAAGGTTAAGGTTTAAATAAGATCCCCGTATTTTGGGCATAATTTAACAAGCATAAAACAATAATACAAGATTTGTTTTGAAAAATACGCTACAGTATCGAGTAGAAAAGCAAAGATTGGATTCGGGGAAAAATGATACAGAATGATGAATGGACTAAGGAATTAAAATGGTGAGAAGAGTTAAGAAATATTTGTACGTTACATTACACCATGAAAGCAGCCATCCGGAATAGGAATTGGCGATTCTGAGGTTTCGTACTTGCAGGATCTATTTTATATATGGAGAGAGGGGGGGGGGAACGGATTGGCGGCGAACCAGCATGATGTGGGAGGGGGAGGGTGAAGATAGGAGGGAGCAGAGGTAAAGAGTTTAAATATAGTCCTCGAATTTGGGGCATAATTTAGCCAGCAAAACAAAATATATTTAAAAATATATAAGAAGTTTTGTTTTGAAATACGACAGAATTAAGGTTGGGGTAGTTAGCGAGAAGGTTAAGGTTTAAATAAGATCCCCGTATTTTGGGCATAATTTAACAAGCATAAAACAATAATACAAGATTTGTATTGAAAAATACGCTAGAGTATACATATATATATATATATATATACATATATATATATATACATACACATATATATATATATATATATATATACAGTCCTATGCGAGCAAGACAATCACTCTTGCCTCAAGTGGGAAAACTCCCGTCCAAACACACTGAGATCGTGGTTAAACATATCATCCACACAGCCAAAATGAACGACCAAGTAATTCGGGTTAAACAATAAAAATATATGTGTTGATACTTTCCCGGACCCTGCACTGATGGTAAAATCCAGCATTGGTTTCTGCGACTCCAAAATCAGGTACTGTCCGCCTCCATAAAGAATGTCTGGCTTCAGGTAAGATGATGAACAAGGAAGTCGTGTTATCAACGGGTTTTGTTCTAGGATGCTATAGATATATATATATATATATATATATATATATATATATATACATATATATATATATACATATATATATATATATATATATATATATACATATATATATATACATATATATATATATATACATATATATATATATACATATATATATATATATATATATGTAGATAAATCTACCAAAAGTTTACGGTAGTGTCCAATCCGTATGAAGAACTCAATGTAATCCGGATATCATGGAAAGAAGAGATGCATTCAAAAATCACTTTCGGTGAAAGATAAACGGAATACAGAGTCAAGATGAAATATTAAAAAAATAATGAATAAAACAAAGAAACAGTTCCTTATATTAAACAAAAAAAGTTCATTATTTAACGATCGTTTCTAGGACATATATGTGTTAGAATTGGCATGCATATTCAAAAGATCTATGTACAAAATTATACAAACTATCAAAGAGAATATACATACCATCACATATATATGCTGTCTTCAGATTATTTCTGAAGACAGCATATATATGTGATTGTATGTATATTCTCTTTGATAGTTTGTATAATTTTGTACATAGATCTTTTGAATATGCATGCCAATTCTAACACATATATGTCCTAGAAACGATCGTTAAATAATGAACTTTTTTTGTTTAATATAAGGAACTGTTTCTTTGTTTTATTCATTATTTTTTTTATATTCTATATATATATATATATATATACATATATATATATATATACATATATATATATATATACATATATATATATATATATATATACATATATATATATATATATATATATATATATATATATACATATATATATATATATATATATATACATATATACATATATACATATATACATATATATATATATATATATATATACATATATATATATATATATATATACATATATATATATATATATATATATATATATATATATATACATATATATATATATATATATATATACATATATATATACATATATATATATATATATATATATACATATATATATATATATATACATATATAGATATATATATATATACATATATATATATATATATATATATACATATATATATATATACATATATATATATCATCACCGTTTTACGTCCGTTCTTCCACGCTAGCATGGGTTAGACGGGTTGTCCTGTTGTGGGCAGTGTCTGGTCGGCTGACCATGCCTTGCTCATACAGGAACTGATCTGGCTTGATTTCTACAGCTGGATGCCCTTCCTAACACCAACCTCATTTACAGTGAGTGCTGGGTGCTTTTTCGTGGCGCCTACACGTCCACTTTACAGTGTGGGCTGGGTGCTTTTTTGCCGTAGCACCTCCACGACCACCTTGCGGTGGGGGGGGGGGGGCATATTGTTTATATGCTTCAGCATGTACCCATGGGAGGTCGGGTACCCTGTATTACTGCGTGACGCCAGAAGTCACGGTCGTGTGTCATTGACTTTGAGAGGTGTAGTTGGGTAAGGTCGGCTTTTATCACCTCATCCCAAGTCATCTTGGGTCTCCCCACTCCGCGGTTTCCATCAACTTCTAGTGCTCTGCACCTTTTTATGCAGCTGTCATCCTTCATACGCATCACATGCCCATACCAGCGTAACCGCCACTCCTGCACACAGCATTTGATTCCTCTTATGCTCAGTCTCTCTCTCAATTCATTTATGCTTTGTCGTTCACGTATATTACTGTTACACATCCATCGGAGCATGCAGGCTTCGTTTCTCTCTAATCTACGTAAGTCTTCCACCTTCAGCGCCCAGGTCTCACTACCATGCAACATCGCTGTTCGGATACACGCATCATACAGTCTGCCTTTCATTCTGAGGGAGAAGCCTTTTGCAGCTAGCAGTGGTAGTAGTTCCCTAAACTTCTTCCATCCCGTTCTTACCCTAGTTATTGTACTTTCTGAGCACCCACCTCCGTTGCTAATTCGGTCACCTAGGTAGCAGAAGCTGTCTACTGTTTCTACAGGGCCCTCCCAGAGATTGGTGGTACTTGTTTCCTGTGGCTGTTTGCTTGCTGTTTCAGCACAGCTGCTGCATGTGAATCCTACATTCTTAATTAAGCTTCCTGAGATCCCGCTACATCTCTTGTGTACCCATTGTTTGCATTTGGGGCAAAGAATGGAGTTCCTACCTACACCTTTCCTACATACTGAGCAAGGCCATTTCCCTGAGGGGATCTGGGTTCTGTTTTCTCGTCTACTTATAAGGACCTTAGTCTTTATCATGTTGACTTTGAGGCCCTTTCTCTCTAGTCCCTGCTTCCAGGTTTGGAATTTATTCTCTAGTTCTACCATAGATTCAGCTATGAGTGCGAGGTCATCAGCATACAGGAGTTCCCAT
This sequence comes from Eledone cirrhosa, assembly GCA_964016885.1. NCBI lineage: Eukaryota > Metazoa > Mollusca > Cephalopoda > Octopoda > Eledonidae > Eledone > Eledone cirrhosa. The sequence continues at coordinate 83,894,378 of OZ024742.1, forward strand.
GGGCATCCGGTCTTAAACTCCTCCGTTATTGCCTGCAGGACTATGATGAACAGGAGAGGGCTAAGAACAGAGCCCTGGTGGACCCCAACCTGTACGCTAAATTCCTCGCTATACTCATTGCTATACTCATATATATATATATATATATACATATATATATATATACATACTCTTTTACTCTTTTACTCTTTTACCTGTTTCAGCCATCCGGCTGAGGCCATGCTGGGGCACCGCCCTTGTTGCTACACATTTTATCTCCAGCCTGTATAGGTTGGCCACTGGTGTAGGAGGGAGTTTGTTGCTGCTGCCCTTAGGTTTCCCTCGTGTCTTGCTGTGGGCTCATCCGGGATCCTGGATAACAAGGTGTCGAGATGTTTCTTAAAGACATCCACCTCCACGTCATGCAAGTCTCGCAGATGCCTCGGCAGCCTGTTGAAGAGTTGAGGGCCCTTGAATCCCAGGCTATTGCAATACCTGCTCCTTATTCTAGATGTGGAAGACGGGACCTTTGGCACCACACAGTCACGTCCTGTTCGACGGTTGGTCCAGCTCCCAATGCCAAAGTTTGGTGCTAGTCCCTCCAGGATTTTCCACATGTAGATCACTGCGTATCTCTCCCGTCTTCGCTCCAAGGAGTAGAGGTTCAGTTCCTTCAGCCTCTCCCAGTAGCTTGTCTCCCTCATCTTGGCAATCCTCTTGGTGTAGCTTCGCTGGATTGCCTCAAGCTCTGTGGTTAGTTTGACACTATGGGGTGACCACAGCTGGGAGCAGTAGTCCAGGCGGCTTAGGACAAAAGTCCTCCACAGTGTCAACATGGTGTCTCGATCTCTTGTAAGGAAAGTCCTCAAGATCCAGCCAGCGAATCGTCTACATGCTGTCGCCACCTTCATGATGTGTGAAGAAAAAGATGCATCATCGCTCATGTCTATGCCCAGGTCTCGTATCGATTTTGACACGGGGATATCGGTCCCTCCTGGTCCTGTGTAGCTGTGTTCCGCTATATTTGTGTTTGTGTTTGCAGGTTTGTATTGTAGGGCTTGGAATTTGCCAGCATTAAACTGCATGTTGTTTTCTTCCGCCCATCTGTATATGGC
>OZ024742.1:83902971-83905471 GCA_964016885.1 Eledone cirrhosa
TATGGATAGGGCATATTGTGCCTTCTTTCAGCTCCCTGGGTAGTACACCGCTAGCCAAGGAGCTTCTGAAGAGCATCTTCAGTGGAGTTGCTAAGGCCCGCTTACATATTTTTAGGAGAACTGCTGGGAATCCATCAGGTCCAGCAGCCGAGTCTGTTCTAATTTCATCAATGGCGTACACCACATCCTCCTCCGTTATGTCTATGTGGTTGATGGTTGCCATTTCTTGATGTAGTGTTGTGGCATCAAAGAACTCCTCTGGCTTCGTTATTTGCATGTGCCTCAGTGGACATGTGAAGACACTTTTGTACTGTTCGTTCAGTATTTCACATATCTCTTGGGGATTTTCGGTTAATGAACCGTCCGTGTGGAAGAGTGGTCCAATCTTGCAGTGTACTGAGGCAGTTTCTTTTGCAAATTTAAAGAAGGCCTTAGGGTTTGTTTTAATGTTTTCTATGGCCCTGTTCTCTTTCCTTGCCCTCTCATTCTCATGTGAAAGCTTGAGTGCAATCTCGGTGTCAAGTAGTGCACGTTTCAAATAGGATTCCTTCTTGTTTTGGTTTTGTTGACTATTCAACTGGTTTGAGAGTTTAGTTCTACGTCTCATAAGGATTTTCCTATCTCTGGGAATAAGATTTTTGTGTCTGTTTGCCTCTTTCTCCGGGACACACTTTTTGCATATGGTGTGTATCGTTGTCATGAAGTGTTGAAATTGTGTGTTAGTGTCTTGTGTGGCGATGTTTGCACTCCATGTTTGCTTCCGGATTTCACTCTTAATCTTCTTCCAGTCAGCCCCGTAGAAGTTAAGGCTGGATAGCGTCCCGGAGCTTCTTGGTGGTTTTGTCTCTGTTGGTTCTCTTGGACCACATATCATTAGCTCTACCAAGTTATGATCCGAGAGAATTGTTGGTGTCACCTTTACATTGTGGATGAGCACTTCGTTGTTTGTAAAACAGAGGTCCAGGACATTTTCGCCTCTTGTTGGGAGGAGTATTGCTTGCTCCATGAACAGCCTGTGTGTGAGGGCCAGCAGGGATTCCGTCTGTCTCTGTTCTATTGACGTCATTCCAGGGAGGAGGTGGCCCTCAGGCCATTTGACCTTTGGTAGGTTGAAGTCTCCCAGCAGTAGGATGTTGAGACCCTGGTCCAGTTTGTCAAGGACCTCTTCTATCCTACTTAGGCTATCCTCAAATTTACCCTCATGACTGGGGGCATCGGGCGGCCGATATGTGACACATATTACCGTCTGTAGTTGCTTCATATGTATTATCAGTGTGTCACAGACTGAGTTTGAATGTGTCAACAGTACAATTGGTGTGACATCTTCACGGATATACAGAGCAACCCCACCATGAGTTCTCTCCTTCCTGTCCGAACGAAATACAGTATATTTCGGTATATGTATTTCTGCATCTGCTATACTGCTTGTCAGGTGCGTTTCGGTTAGTGCCATGCATAGTGCTTGATTGCTTATGGCTAAGTCTCCCAGGTAGGAAATTTTACTCATGTTGCTGAGTTTCACCAGGCCCCTGACATTCAGCAGCAGCACTGGTGTGACTTTTGGGGTGCCAGTAATGGCTGTCGGTATGACACCTGGTCTGGTGTCAGCGGCGGCCACTCTGGGTCCCTTAACTGCGGTGGTCTCGAGTGCTGGTGTGGATGACCCTGGCTCTGGAGACGATGCAGCCAGGTCAGCTGTCCCACAATCTTCTCTGCCATCACTAAAAAATTTTTCTGATCTGCTGCTGCCATCTGTATCTCGTCGGCATGTGCGTGCCTTCTCCTTGTTGGTGCAGCACGCGCGACATCAGCATACTTCTGGAGCGGCTTATTTCGGCTTTGGCTGGGGCATGTTGCGCGAGTATGATGGGCATAGTTCGTTTGAGACCTAGGGTGGGCGAATCTGCATCCCATCCCTGTCTCTCCATGCCAGCATGTCCCGTTCTTGAAAAACTTGCACATTACTTGGTGTTTTTTGCTCCCAGTGTCTCGGTGCTTTCTGTTCTTTCTTTGAACAGTTGTCCACTGGTCCCTCTGCGCTTGGTTCTCCTTCGGAAGGTGATTTCGCTTTTCACCTTTGCCCTTAGCTTGTTGGTTGCCCGGCCTGCCCTCCCTGCCTGTAGCGGAGGGTATATCATTTTCTTTCAGGTCCGTGCTTGTGCTCTCCTCCTTTTCTTTTTCCCTTTCCTTTTCCTCTTCCTTTTCCCTCTCCTTCTCCTCATCCCTCCCTTCGGTTTTCTCCTCCCTGAGGACACGGCTTAGCATCGCCATATGAGGCGCTATGAGGACATACGCCTTCTCAATTTCTTTTCTCTTTCTCTCTATCTGTACCAGGGTCCTCATAAACCCATGGCTCTTCAGGTTCTCCGCCATCTTTTTGCTTGGTGGAGACCCATCAGCCATAGTCCACCCCTTGATCAAAACCGCTAGTTCAATCTTCGACCAGTTTCGCTGACTCCTGATTTCACATTTTTCCCATTTTTCCTGCATGCAGTCCATT
>OZ024742.1:83915471-83917971 GCA_964016885.1 Eledone cirrhosa
TACTCTCAGTAAAGTCAGGGTAGGAATGGAGTTTAGTGAGGAATTCCAGATATAAGTAGGAGTACATCAGGGTTCGGTCCTCAGCCCGCTCTTGTTCATTATAGTCCTCCAAGCCATAACAGAGGAGTTTAAGACTGGCTGTCCATGGGAACTTCTCTATGCTGACGATCTGGCTCTTATGGCAGAATCAGTAGAGGAGCTAGAGAATAAATTCCGGCTATGGAAACAGCAGTTGGAAGCAAGAGGACTGAGAGTAAATCTAGCTAAGACAAATGTGTTGATGAGTAGAAAAGAGGACAAAACCCTGATTCCGTCAGGGAAATGGCCATGTTCGATATGCAGAAAAGGAACTGGCATAAATTCTATAAAATGCACACAATGTAGGTCCTGGGTACACAAGAGATGTAGCGGGATAGCAGGCAAACTAACAGGTAGGGAGAAATATGTATGCAGTAGATGTACAGGGAAATTAGACAGTAGAAGTCGCACTGATAGACACATTTTTCAAATGCGAGAGGGCGCTATAGAAGTGGTGGATAGCTTCCGGTACCTAGGAGATCAGATTAGCATGGGAGGAGGGTGTTCCGAGGCCATAGTATCTAGAATAAGGACGGGTTGGAAGAAGTTTAGGGAGCTGCTTCCTCTGTTGACGAAGAAGGGTTTCTCCCTGCGTACGAAAGGCCGGTTGTATGATGCCTGTGTGAGGAGCGCGATGCTGCATGGTAGTGAGACATGGGCAGCTACCGCAGAAGATATGCGACGGCTGGAGAGAAATGAGGCAAGCATGCTCCGTTGGATGTGCAGTGTAAATGTGCGTGAACGACCCAGCATAAATGTGTTGAGAGAGAAACTGTGTCTGAGAGGGATAGAATGTAGTGTACGGGAGAGGAGACTGAGGTGGTATGGACATGTGATGCGCATGGAGGATGACCGATGGGTGAAGAAGTGCCAGGAAATGCCAGTTGAAGGAAGACGTGGTAGAGGTAGACCCCGAAAAACATGGGCGGAGGTGGTGAGAACAGACCTCAGATCATTGAAGCTCACGGTGGAGATGACGAGGGACCGTGACGAGTGGAGAGATGCTGTGCTGAATAAGACCCGTCCCACCCTTGCAAGCAGGGAAAGGCGGACGTAAAATGATGATGATGATGATATATATATACATATATATATATATATATATATATATATATATATATATATATATATATATATATATATATATACATATATATATATATATATATACAAGTATAAATTAGCGAGAATCGTATTTCAGCACAGGAATTAACGAAAATCAACATCCGATATGTGTGGCAAGCGCTCGATGATTCATGTGAATCAGAGCTACATCATAGGTTAAGGGCCAAACACACTGAGATGATGGTTAAACATATCATCCGCACAGCCAAAACAAATGGGTCAAAAAATAAAAATATATGTGTTGATATTTTCCCGGACCCTGGACTGATGGTAAAATCCAGCATTGGTTTCTGCGACTCCAAAATCAGGTACTGTCCGCCTCCATAAAGAATGTCTGGCTTCAGGTAAGATGATGAACAAGGAAGTCATGTTATCAACGGGTTTTGTTCTAGGATGCTATAGATATATATATATATATATATATATATATATACATATATATATATACATATATATATATATATATATATATACATATATATATATATATATATATATACATATATATATATATATATATATATATATACATATATATATATATATATATATATATATATATATATATATATATATATATATATATACATACATATATATATATATATATATACATATATATATATATATACATACATATATATACATCATCATCATCATCAACGTTTAACGTCCGTGTTCCACGCTTGCATGGGTTTGGACGGGGGTAGTCCCACTTGAGGCAAGAGTGATTGTCTTGCTCGCATAGGACTGTCTGGCAGGTTTTCTACAGTTGGATGCCCTTCCTAACACCAACCACATTTACAGTGTGGGTCTGGGAGGTTTTTACCGTGTTGCCTACACGGCCACATTACAGCGTGGACTGTGTGTTTTTTTGTCGTGACACCTACACGATCTCATTTGTTTCGGCCTCGATGGCGCGGCACCAACATAACTTTACATAGAACGGGGTGGTGTGGATGGGGTGGGGGTGGTGGTGGTGGGACGGGGTGTATTTTGTTAGAGATGCCTACTGGCTGGAGTAGGTTTTACTATATATTTAGGTAAGGCGGGTCTTCTCTGTTACTGAGTACCGCCAAAGGTCTCGGTCCAGTGACATTGTCTTGGAGAGGTGTAAGTGTGTGATGTCGGAGTTTATCAGCTCGTCCCAGGTTTTTCTAGGTCTGCCTATTCCGTGACTACCGTCTATCTTTATTGCCCTGCACTTTGTTATACAGCTATCGACTTTCATGCGCATCACGTGTCCATACCAACGTAGCCTTCTCTCGAGTAAACAACATCTGATCCCTCTTATCTC
>OZ024742.1:83920471-83922971 GCA_964016885.1 Eledone cirrhosa
CACATTACAGCGTGGACTGTGTGTTTTTTTGTCGTGACACCTACACGATCTCATTTGTTTCGGCCTGGATGGCGCGGCACCAACATAACTTTACATAGAACGGGGTGGTGTGGATGGGGTGGGGGTGGCGGCGGGAGGGGTGTATTTTGTTAGAGATGCCTACTGGCAAGGCGGGTCTTCTCTGTTACTGAGTACCGCCAAAGGTCACGGTCCAGTGACATTGTCTTGGAAAGGTGTAAGTGTGTGAGGTCGGAGTTTATCAGCTCATCCCATGTTTTTCTAGGTCTGCCTATTCCGTGGCTACCGTCTATCTTTATTGCCCTGCACTTTGTAATACAGCTATCGACTTTCATGCGCATCACGTGTCCATACCAACGCAGCCTTCTCTCGAGTAAACAACATCTGATCCCTCTTATCTCTAATTTTTTCCTTAGTTCGTTTATGCTTTGCCGTTCACGTATATTACTGTTACACATCCAGCGGAGCATGCAAGCTTCGTTCCTCTCTAGTCTGCGTATATCCTCTGCACACAATGCCCAGGTCTCACTACCATGCAACATTGCTGTTCGTATGCAGGCATCGTACAACCTGCCTTTCATTTTTAGGGAGAACCCTTTAGCAGCTAATAGTGGTATAAGCTCTCTGAACTTTTTCCAACCAGTTCTGACTCTAGCTACAGTACTTTCAGAGCACCCTCCCCCACTGCTGATTTTATCGCCCAGGTAACGGAAGCTGTCCACTATTTCTATAGAACCCTCTGCGCAATTGAAAGAGCTAGTATTTTGTGGGCACTTGCTGCTACTTATTGCACCAGAACACCGGCCACATGTAAAGTCTATGTTCTTAGTTAGCTTACCTGTGATCCCACTACATCTTTTATGCACCCATACTTTGCATTTAGGACATAAGATGGAGTTTCTACCTACGCCTTTCCTACATACCGAGCACGACCATTTCCCAGAAGGGACCGCCGCCTTGTTTTCTTTCCTACAAACTAGAACTTTGGTCTTAGCCAGGTTAATTTTAAGTCCTTTTGACTCTAGGCCGTGCTTCCATGTTTGGAATTTCTTCTCTAGCTCGGCCATTGATTCCGCTATGAGTGTCAGGTCGTCTGCGTATAGGAGTTCCCATGGGCAGCCTGTCTTGAACTCCTCTGTTATAGCCTGAAGGGCAATAATAAATAGTAGGGGGCTGAGAACAGAGCCCTGATGGACGCCAACTTTTACGCTAAACTATATATATATATATACATATATATATATATACATATATATATATATATATATACATATATATATATATATACATATATATATATATATATACATATATATATATATATATATATACATATATATATATATATATACATATATATATATATATATACATATATATATATATATATATATATATACATACGTATATATATATATATACATACATATATATATATATACATACATATATATATATATATATACATACATATATATATATATACATATGTGAGTTCAATTCTCAGACCGGGCGATGTTTGTTTCCTTGAGTAAGACACATTATTTCACATTGCTCCAGTTTACTCGGCTGTAGAAATGAGATGACCCCAGTCCCTATCAGTCCACTGCAAAGTGGTCGTGGAGGTGCTATGGCAAAAAAGCACCCAGCGCTCACTGTAAACGAGGGTGGTGTTGGGAAGGGCATCCAGCTGTAGAAATCAAGCCAGAATCAATTCCTGTCCCACCCTTGCAAGCAGGGAAAAAAAGCGGACGTAAAATGAAATGATGATACATACAGACATATATATATATATATACATACATATATATATATATATATATATATATATATATATATATGAGGTAGTAGAGTGGGTAATAGGAACCAGTAAGACCCCGACAGCTGAGCTCAAGCCGTTTCGACGGCTAATTCTGGACTGAATTAGCCGTCGAAACGGCTTGAGCTCAGCTGTCGGGGTCTTACTGGTTCCTATTACCCACTCTACTACCTCAAGTATTGAGTACTTTGGTGCGTTATGGTCCACATGGTTCCTTACCACACTTCCTTCGTTATATATATATAAGAGAGAGAGACTGAGCATAAGAGGAATCAAATGCTGCGTGCAGGAGAGGCGGTTACGCTGGTATGGACATGTGATGCGTATGAAGGATGACAGCTGCATAAAAAGGTGCAGAGCACTAGAAGTTGATGGAAACCGCGGAGTGGGGAGACCCAAGATGACTTGGGATGAGGTGATAAAAGCCGACCATACCCAACTACACCTCTCAAAGTCAATGACACACGACCGTGACTTCTGGCGTCACGCAGTAATACAGGGTACCCGACCTCCCATGGGTACATGCTGAAGCATATAAACAATATGCCCCCCCCCCACCGCAAGGTGGCCGTGGAGGTGCCACGGCAAAAAAGCACCCAGCCCACACTGTAAAGTGGACGTGTAGGCGCCACGAAAAAGCACCCAGCACTCACTGTAAATGAG
>OZ024742.1:83935471-83937971 GCA_964016885.1 Eledone cirrhosa
TACTTTATATCCATGTAGTAGAACCCCTACCGATGCGCTGAACGAGTGTGACTTTTTAGTGCAGCCAGCGACTTGAAAACTCTGGTACAAACACTACAATTGTGACAATCATTGACACATAGTGCTGGGCCTATGGTACCATGTGACAACAAGTGCAGAGAGATCTCCAGATATAAAGCAATGCCTGTGCCGTGAAGCTTTTATAGTGAGCAAAGGCACTGCACAAAGCCAGTCCCACTCTCTTAACCAAGATGATATTTACCAAAAAGAACAACAAGTCAACATCATTGGATACCATCAGGGTTGCAGGTGTTATATCAGAATTTTCCTTCTCCTAGAATTCTGCCTTGACAAACGCTAAGGGGTAATCTCTCCCAGTGATTTTGGATGGCCATTGACTCTTAAGAGCTCCTTTGCCCTTTGACAGGTTTTGTTTTTAGTCCTGCAGGTTGTCCAAAGTCACCCTCCTCACCAAGAAACCTTGGTGGGGTTGCCAGTTTAGTCGCCAACGACCCGACCATGAGAGAGGTTGTACTGGGATACATGTTACCAGTAGCACCAACTGGTGACCTGACATACATATATATATATATATATATATACATACATATATATATATATATATATATATATACATATATATATATATATATATATATACATATATATATATATATATACATATATATATATATATATACATATATATATATATACATATATATATATATATATATATATATATATATACATATATATATATATATATATATATATATATATATATATATATATATATATATATATATATATCGTTTCTGAATTTGTTTAGCAAGATTCTTTATCTGAAATCGTGTGTTGAAACCGATATTGTTATACTTTGGGAGGGTCATGTTGCCAATAAGAAACACACGCACCAGTTGCTTTCACTTCAATTTATTATATATTTATATATTTACAAATTTATAAATCTATAAATTTCTGGTTGGTTGGTTGGTTCCAAAACCAGATAGTTGTTTATATATAGTCATAGTCCTTTCGTCACACACTCTGTGACCTCTTCAGTGACTGGGGATTCCTTTCTTTGTTTCTGTGCCTCTCCTTTCTCTGTCCTACGCCATTTTGTTTCTGTGTGTGTGTTGTGTGCTCAGTTTGCGCATGCGGCACATCCGTGTGTCTGTGTGTGTTTATGTTCATTTATCTATTTGTTTATTTATTTATTTATTTACATGTTATTGGTTGGTTGTTTGTTCTATGTGTGTGTGTGTTTTCATTTTGTCCTTAATTGTAAGTTCTGGTGTTGCTGTTCCACTCATATTTTCTATTTAATTTTGGTTGTAATTCTTTTATGTTTATTGCCTCTGTAATTTGTCTAAACATTGCATCTTTTCTGTGTGTAGATTCTATTTTTATTTCTATGTTCTCTAATTTACCCTTGTGTTCTATCTTAGCATGTTGGTAGAGTACAGATGATTCTTTATTATCTTGAAGGTCTCGCCAGTGTTCATTTATCCGTTCCCCTATACTACGAGCTGTCTCACCTATGTACACTATATTTTTGTTTCTACATTATCCTTCAGTACATCTTATGCTATACACTACATTTCTAGTTTTACAGTTAATATGGGGGCTTATTTTACAGGTTATACATTTCTTATGTATACATGAGGGTCTTTGAAAAGGGTATGTCTTGCTAATAAGTGTTTTTACGGAGGTACCTGGTCTTTCTACTATCTTAATATTGAGTTTATGTTTATATAGGGCCCTTCTAAATTTGTAGGCTAGTTCGCCTCTAGGGGTTGTATCGATGAACATTACACTCTGGTATTTATTGCTATCATACCATGAGTTTATTCTATTAGCCTTGTTCCTAGTTCTTTCTATTCTATTCCAAAATTTGCTCCTATACAAGGGGCAGGTCCCATTTATGTCATTATTTACCATTTTTTCCCATTTGGTTCTGGCTCCTCTATACACTCTGATTCTATCTCTCTGATTGTAGCCAGAGAACTGCATACGGTGGATGAAGTGTTGTATGTGTCTCTCTAGTTCTTCGGGGTTGCACATGCGGGACACATTTCTCATCACCCGTACCATATATAATAAATTGAAGTGAAAGCAACTGGTGCGTGTGTTTCTTATTGGCAACATGACCTTCCCAAAGTATAACAATATATATATATATATATATATATATGAGAATAAACGTGATGCGTGGTTGCAAATGGGTTATATATGAATAAAGTGGTCCTTCATCAGTGATCTTCCAACCATCATCGGTATTTCTTCACTTTAAAGACCATATACCTCTGGTTGGTGCGAGCAATGGCTAAAGAAAGTCGTTGGGACACGTAAATAAAGGGAACAGCGAGAGTGTAAACAAACAAAGATGGTGAAGCAACGAAAAGTGAGGAAGAACGAGTCAAGTCCCAAATTTCCATGAATATAAGTTCGGTGAAATCGTGAACGAGAGAGAATAAAGACCATCAAACCTGGTTGA
>OZ024742.1:83942971-83947971 GCA_964016885.1 Eledone cirrhosa
ATATGTACATATATAGATATATATGTACATATATAGATATATAGATATATATATATATATATATAGATATATATATATATATATATATATATATATATATATATATATATATATATGCATATAGATATATATGTACATATATAGATATACACATATATATATATATATATATATATATATATATATATATATGCATATATATATATATATGCATACATATATATATATGCATACATATATATATATGCATACATATATATATGTGCATACATATATATATATACATACATATATATATATATATATATATATATATATACATACATATATATATATATACAAGGCAGGCTGTATGATGCCTGCATACGAACAGCAATGTTGCATGGCAGTGAGACCTGGGCATTGTGCGCAGAGGATATACGCAGACTAGAAAGGAACAAAGCTTGCATGCTCCGCTGGATGTGTAATAGTAATATACGTGAACGGCAAAGCATAAACGAACTAAGGGAGAAATTAGGATAAGAGAGATCAGATGTTGTTTACGCGAGAGAAGAAGTATAAATAAATAAATAAATAAATAAATACATACACAAGCACAATAACAACAAACACATATAAACACACACTAGTAAAGATAGAATACATTAACCAATACACAGTCACTCAATCACGAACCCACATCAAACAAAACACTATACACACACGCAAACGCATGCGCAAAGAAGTCAAAATAAAATAAACTAATAAATAAATATATAAACAGACTAAATAAAGATGGCGTAGAAAATAAAATGCAACGGGGAGGAAACAATAGCACCACTGACGATGTTGCAGATGTGCAACGAAAGAACTTTGATAAACTTTGATATATATGCGTTTATGTCTATATTGTATCTGTATTATTTTTGACCGTTGGTCAGTCAATGGCAACATTGAGGACCGAATAAATTAGATTACCGATATAAAAGACACAGAAGCGAAAAGCGAAAAGCAACCAAACAGTGAGTGTGTTCTGTTATTAATTCTGGCAATATTACACAAATATGACCCTCCCCAAGTATAACAATATTTGTTTCGACACACGATTTCATATCAAAAACCTCGCAAAACTAATTCATCGCCGTTATATATATAAATATATATACATACATATTATATATATATACATATATATATATATATATATATATACATATATATATATATATATATATATATATATATATATATATATATATATATATATATACATATATATATACATACATATATATATATATATACATATATATATATATACATACATATATATATATACATACATATATATATATATATACATACATATATATATATATATACATACATATATATATATATATACATACATATATATATATATATATATATATATATATATATATATATATATATATATATATATATATATACATACATATATATATATATATATACACACATATATATATATATGCTCCGGTGCAATAAGTAGCAGCAAGTGCCCACAAAATACTAGCTCTTTCAATTGCGCAGAGGGTTCTATAGAAATAGTGGACAGTTTCCGTTACCTGGGTGATAAAATCAGCAGTGGGGGAGGGTGCTCTGAAAGTACAATAGCTAGAGTCAGAACTGGTTGGAAAAAGTTCAGAGAGCTTATACTACTATTAGCTGCTAAAGGGTTCTCCCTAAAAATGAAATGCAGGTTGTACGATGCTTGCATACGAACAGCAATGTTGCATGGCAGTGAGACCTGGGCATTGTGTGCAGAGGATATACGCAGACTAGAGAGGAACGAAGCTTGCATGCTCCGCTGGATGTGTAACAGTAATATACGTGAACGGCAAAGCATAAACGAACTAAGGAAAAAATTAGAAATAAGAGGGATCAGATGTTGTTTACTCGAGAGAAGGCTACGTTGGTATGGACACGTGATGCGCATGAAAGTCGATAGCTGTATAACAAAGTGCAGGGCAATAAAGATAGACGGTAGCCACGGAATAGGCAGACCTAGAAAAACCTGGGACGAGCTGATAAACTCCGACCTCACACACTTACACCTCTCCAAGACAATGTCACTGGACCGAGACCTTTGGCGGTACTCAGTAACAGAGAAGACCTGCCTTACCTAAATACATAGTAAAACCTACTACCGCCAGTAGGCATCTCTAACAAAATAACCCCCCACCCACACCCCATCCACACCACCCCGTTCTATGTAAAGTTATGTTGGTGCCACACCATCCAGGCCGAAACAAATGAGATCGTGTAGGTGTCACAACAAAAAAACACACAGTCCACGCTGTAATGTGGCCGTGTAGGCAACACGGTAAAAACCTCCCAGACCCACACTGCAAATGTGGTTGGTGTTAGGAAGGGCATCCAACTGTAGAAAACCTGCCAGACAGTCCCATGCGAGCAAGACAATCACTGTTGCCTCAAGTGGGAATACCCCCGTCCAAACCCATGCAAGCGTGGAACACGGACGTTAAACGTTGATGATGATGATGATATATATATATATATATATATATATACATAGATACACACATATATATATATATATATATATATATATATATATATATATATATATATATATACATATATATATACATACATATATATATATATATATATACATACATATATATATACATACATATATATATATATACATACATATATATATATACATACATATATATATATATATATATATATACATATATATATACATACATATATATATATATATATATATACATACATATATATATATATATATATATACATACATATATATATATATATACATACATATATATATATACATACATATATATATATATATATACATACATATATATATATACATACATATATATATATATATATACATAAATATATATATATATATATACATACATATATATATATATATATATATATATATATATATATATATATATATATATACGATATTAAATAAATGGAAACTATATTTATAAAACCATATTTATTTCATTATATATATTTCAGGGATATCATATTAAAAATATGTTATGCCTTCTTCAGACAAAATACAATATAAACAGTCTTATAAATAGATAGATTCGACATACCTTTCAACTTCGACTTCTATTTGAAAAGTTGATTTGGTAGTGAAAAAATATTAGGGACAGTTATAAAAAGAAAGAAAGAAAAGCAAGAAAGAAAAACGAAGAAAAAGAAGAAATGCATGCAACTAAATAGAGAGAGATAGATATAGAGAGATAGATAGAGAGAAGAAATTCATGTAAAGAAACAGAGAGAGATATAAAGAGAGGAAAAAACACAGAGGGAGATAGATAGAGAGAGAGAGAGAGAGGAGAGAGAGAGAGAGAGAGAGAGAGAGAGAGAGAGAGAGAGAGAGAGAGAGAGAGAGAGAAAATATAGAGATATAGATATAGATAGAGATAGAGAGAAAGAAAATAGGTAGTTGGGCACCACTTGAATGACGTATCAATGATATATTTATTTATTTATTTATTTATTTAGCTCTAGTATCAATGTAGAGAGAGATATATGTGGTTAAGAGAGAAAACAGCCGTTACATAGAGAGAAAAGAAAAATATCCAGACAAAAACGAGGCAGATTTAAAACACTATGTTTCATCAATGTAAAAAATATCAATTCGTATAAAACAGGCATTATAATGTAAATATCAGTATTCATGAATGAGACACGTATCAATAATGTGTGAAAAATAATGATCATATGTCTAGTTTAAAATTCCTAGGTTTATATTAGAGTTGAGATAAAATAGAAGGTTATCTCAGATTTTATACTATATACATCCATGTGAATTTACGTGATCAGCTCTGCAAATTCCTATTTCACACGAAAACATTCTCATTGTGCTATAAAAATTCTAGTATACATATATGTGTACATACACACAAATATATATAGAGTCTACATTAATTTTAACAATACTATTCATGTCTTTACTCTACATGATTATCGTTCAAGCACAAATAGAGAACAGATATCAATATATCAATAAAAATATCAGAAACAAAAAGTAAATAAAAAACAAAAAAATCAAAAAAATAATTAAAGATAAAAATATTAAAAATATTAAAAATATTAAAATAAAAATAAAACATAGTATGCCCCGCAAATCAACCACAGAGATCAACCCTTCAAAGTTAATTGACAATATATTGCCAAGTTCGTTATAAGCATCAGAATCAAAAGCAAACAAAACCAAAAATTATTTACCAAATCCTGTCTAGCAGAAAACATTCCAAAAGTTTAGGATACCCATTTGATCTACAGATGGTCTTATATTTAATATAGAAGTTTATCTAGTGTAAAATTTATTCGATATATTTGGAGCATCAGCTTTTAGGGTAGTTTAATTATTCATGAAGAATGTTTAAAATAAAAAGGAATCGAAAGATTTATCGGCAAGTTTCATAAATAATTATAAATCAAATTAAATATACTACATTTTAAATTTATATTTATATTTAAAAGTTGAGTTCAATCTATGTCTGCAGCAACTGAATAAATTTGTCCGTAAATTAAGGGAATTTTTAGATTTTAGTATAAAGAATATCTCCTCCGCGCAGAGGTCACATGTCTCAGAGGATGAATTAAAAGGAATCCCTCTTCAGACTATATTCCAAGCCGTTGAATATCCAACGTTATCATGCCTAAGTTGCCAGAGTAGGCCTGATAGTGATGTTGAGGATTTTTTGCTTGGATCTGTGAAAGAATTCTTGTGGTTATTATAGCGAAGTTTAAATTCTGTCGAGGTGGAACCAACATAGTTAAAAGAATTTAAGTCCGTTTTAACATTACAGTTGTATATTATATTTTTAACTAAGCAATTGTTATTTAACGGACATTTAGATCTATCTCTACAGTTACATTTGTTAACTTGGATATTATTTATGCTATTATCGGTATTTTGGCTAGGTTTTAAATTCCTA
>OZ024742.1:83957948-83980448 GCA_964016885.1 Eledone cirrhosa
CTTAGCGACTGCTTCTCGATGACATCTATGGCCACCACACAGGCCATTCGGGGAGGGTGGTGATGACCTCTATCACTGAGAATCGCGGGTGACTGACGAAAGGCATGCTGGGGAAGGGAGTTTCGAATTTGAACGAAATCGGTTGAAAAATGTAGGAGCTAGAGCTGAAAAGGCGAAATTTGAGCGAAAAGGTGGTATTTTCGAATATTTAAGCAAAATATAAAGCCATTACAGGATGTGCAATGAAAAATGTAAAGCCACTTTAAGACGTGAAATAATCAGATCTAGCGTAGTGTAAAATTTGTACAAAGTAGGTTGATTAATGTGGGAGCTAAGAGCCGAAAAAGTGGAAATTGAGTCTAAAAGTGTATTTTTGAATATTTGAGTGGCTGCCACGTTCAGTCCCTGAACAACAAATGCAAAATATAAAACAATTACAGGATGTGCAATGATAAATTCTATTTTGCTTTAAAATCTGAACGAAATCGGTGGCAAAAGTGGGAGCTAGAGCCAAAAATCTTATTTTTCGATACCTAAAAAAGTGACCCCCTATCGATTCTTATCTGCAGAATGATCTCGGAATAAAAAAAAAAAACAACGATACGCTGATATATAAAAACACTCCCCGATGACTAATCTATGAGCCTGTAAAGTTTCATGAAAACGGTCGAAGATGTAGGCGCCTATAGGTAATACACACACACACACACACACACACACGCGCGCACACACACACACAACACACACACACACACACACACACACACACCACACACACACACACACCACACACACACACACACACACTCACATACTTAATTTATACATATACAGATAGTGATCGACAATCATTTTCGTGATTTACTCCGGGGCGACTGTATTTCATATATAATTGTATATACACCATATACACACGCAAACACATATATATACACACACACACGCACGCACACACACACACACACGTATATATATATAGCATATAGGTTTTCAATGGACCAGTCACTGGTTTACGGCATTTCTAGTGGCAAGAGTGCAAGCTGGGTGCAGAACAAATACCAAATAGACAAGTACTGTTAGCAGCACAGTTTCCTTCAGTTTTCTAACTGATGTTTAGCCGATATACATAGACGAAATATGCATCTAAACTTATATACATGACAGGCATCCACAAGGTTTACATTAACTCAAGAATATTCAACTACTTACAAACTGATTTCATTGAGTAGGTATTTCCAAGGATCAAACTTCTGTTTTTGATTAGTGCCTGGTTAGTTATCATGGAGCCGACCTTAGTTAAAAGGTAGTTCCACACCGTCTTATGTCTTTACAGACGTAATATCTCTCGTTGTACATGATCCATGTATACAACTCGAGGGAAAATCCGCTGCTATTTCTATCAGTTCGAGCAATTACACTGGGAAACGACAGTTCGAAATCCGAGATCACAAGAAGTCTAAAAGACAAAAAGAAAACGGTAGCTCAAAATCTGTTATTTTTCTATATTCCTCTCTTTCACATTACGGGCGGTGGTGCTCGGATGTGTAACCGAAGCGTCGAGGCTGGAGGTAGAGAAGTGTTGTAGTGCGTATCATCACAGATTAGAGATTTACCTCGTTCGAACGGGAAGAAGGTTATCCCGACTGAGCATTTACCATCACCACGCTTAAGGCCAGCAGGCTATATATATATAAGCCATTAACGACTGTGAAACATTAGCTGGTCTTAAGTTGTGGTTATAGTGTGATATTAGCTGTACGTAGACGTAGAACCAGGCTACCGTTGGTGTATAAAAAATTGCATTAATATTGCAAGAGTTAGTTAATACATATATGTTATTGGACATTCTTGACCTAAGCATATCTATGAACAATGGTGTTTCAGCCACGACCATCCCGTCTTTTATACAGTAATAATGTATCTAGGATTACATTATCCAATGTGATCTACGTTTATCTTAATTTGAAGGAAACTTGCTCGCTATTTCCAGCAGGTGAAGCGTATTTTCTGAGGTTTGTCCCAAACATGCCGCACATATATATATGTATATATCATTTTTATGCGAGTGAATATGGTTTCGGAAAGGTGAATATTTAGAATTAAAAATAAAGTCTGTTACTTGGAAACGTTGCCAAATGTACTTTTCATATGATGAAGTCATCTGATCAAAAACAGACATTTTGTGACGAATAAAAGCAAGCGGAAAAATAAAGGGAAAAAATCGTTCCAGATAATCGTTCGAAATATCTATAAACTGTGAATTTCTCAGAAACCTAATTGCAGGCCATAAGTTCACGAAGACATTTTTTTACCATTTTGGAATTTATATTTTGTAATCCGCTAAACTTATTTATAGTTGGTGAATAATAAATATACGAAGTAGATGGAAGAATAAATCGATAGGAAAGTAGATAAAGAGAGAAAGAGATAAATATATAAACTGTTAAAACATTGCTGGAAGATTAAATCTCCGAAGAAGTAAACCTTCACCAAAAGATTATAATGACAACAATAACAATTGTAACAACAATAAAAACAATAACAATAAAATATTAGAATATTTGAGAAGAATGTTTCTGTTTATTCAGACTATTGTTCATAGTTTAAAAAAAAAAAAAAAAGTCACAGGTGCATGAAGGCTTCCGGTTTAGTTAAAATACTGGTTGCTTTTGTAAAAATTGTCTGGAGATTAAATGGGATTAGCAGTGAGGAATAATGTTAGTGGTTATTTGAAAGACCATATATTATAAGCTTATTGTTATCTATCTATCTATCTATCTATCTATCTATCTATCTATCTATCTATCTATCTATCTATCTATATATCTATATATTTTTCTATCTGTCATCCTGTTTGTATATATTTCTACGTTCATAATTTTACATTCTAACACACACGAGCGCGAAATCACACACGCACACACACACACACACGCACACACACACACACACACACGCACACACACACACACACACACACACACACACACACACACACACACACACACACACACACACACACACACACACACACACACACACACACACACACACACACACACACACACACACACACACACACACACCCACCCACACACACACACACACACACACACACACACATATATATGCTGACACGTACATTCATACCCAGACACAGGCATACATATTGACATGTTTACATACATGGACACGAAAAAATATATATACATGCACGATTATATATACTTCTATAGTAATTATATTAATGAATCATTAATTAATTGCGGGGAACATAATAAATAAAGTTCTTGTCAGTATATAAAAAGACTTTACATTTGAACTTCTCTTTAAGAGGTTGCTGTCCTCACCGCTACAGAATGACCGTTCCAAACCAACCTACAGTAGGTTCTCTTTATCAAATTCCTTCTCTAGCTTCTTCTGCTTTCTTTTCGATTTGGTTTTCTGTTTTCCTTTATTTATTTCTATTCCTTTTTTGCCATATCTTCTTTCTTTCTTCCTTTCTTTTCTTACTTTTTTTCGTTTTATGTCTTCTTCTTCTTCTTCTTCTTCTTCTTCTTCTTCTTCTTCTTCTTCTTCTTCTTCTTCTTCTTCTTCTTCTTCTTCTTCTTCTTCTTCTTCTTCTTCTTCTTCTTCTTCTTCTTCTTCTTCTTCTTCTTCTTCTTCTTCTTCTTCTTCTTCTTCTTCTTCTTCTTCCTTCTTCTTCTTCTCCCTGAGAGGGTCGTGGAAGCCGAGTCCTCAAACACTCATTCGAGCGGGTCCTTTTAGAAGTAACCGTCTCCATCTGAGACCAGCCAAGTTCATAGATGTTATCAAACCAGCTTGCTCCGGGTCTACCCCTGGGCCTCCACGCTGTTGGTTTGTCCGTAAATTATGTCCAGCGATGCTTTCTTGAGACATTCTAACCACACCCACATAGAATCGGAGCTGTGATCTCTCAATTTGGGGTCTCTACTTGGAATGAATCTGTGATCCCTGACCTACGCACTCTATCGAGTAACGTTACCCCCAAACACCCTTCGGAGTAACCCCATTTCGGCCGCATGTATTCGCGATCGTATATTACCCAAGATTCATGACCATGGGTAAGGGTTGACACGAATACCGAATTGAAGATAGCGAGTTTGGCTTCTATGCCTAGATCCCTTATTCTGATTACCGAATGCAGAAGCTGGTGCATTACTGCACTAGCTCCAGCACTTCTTGCACTTAATTCAGCCTCCTGCCTTCCATCACTCCTAAAAACGGCACCGAGATACTTGAACTTCTCCACCTGCTTCAGTGAAACTCCATTCACATGTAGAGTGTAGAGCACAGGTTTCCTTGAGAGGACGAATATCTCACTTTTCGCAGCACTGGTTTTCTTTCATTCCAGCCAAGCAGCATTGTGCATCAAACCTATCAAGTGCAAGTCGGAGCTCACCTTTCAAGTTCAGAAAAAAACATCTCGTCAGCATATGCTTCGCTTCTGATGATTTCATTATAAGGAATTACTGTCCCTTTTCATTCTAAGAGCCAATCAAGTGGCTATTCTGCTAGATAGGAGATTCAGTCGTTAACCCCTAGAGTTTTAGAATTGCTTGTATTTATCAGTAGGTGTAGGCTGGTTCGTTTCTTGACGGTTATCGTGGACTATGTCTTCCTTCCATTCTCTTCCCCTACTTATATTTATTGTCCTGATTGTCTTTGATCCACATCCTCTTGGTTGATTGTTATAGTTTGTTTCCCAGGATTATGCTTTTGATAACGTCCCTGTAGAATCTTTTGGTATTTGAATACAATAATATATTCTGTTATACTTTGTTAAAGTCTTCCTTTTACTAAGGCTGCTAGCAGGGTCGCTTTTTCCCTGTTCCTGCTGAATCCCCTTCTTTTCATTTCGTTACGTTAAGACAAGTCATTTTTTCTTCCTTTCGGTTTTATGTATATTTTTCATTCCTCTTTTGGGGGTGGGTGGGACTTCAATAAAAGTCTATCTCCATTAGAGTAAAAGTCAGTTTTCATTGATACTACCACTTATACTGAACAAGTCAGATCATTCATTGTGTAGATACTTAGGCAGTTATATTTAATTGGCTATAGCGAGGATACCCATATGTTTTTGTTTTGTATATGAGCGAACCATAATTGTTTAAATATATTTTCATATACACCGCTATTGGGTAGATAGTTGTCGTGAACAGAAATTCTTTTAGAGCCATATTCATTATTTTGTAAAACTACTTGTTTATTTGTGGGTAGGTGCTCACGCTGGTCCATTTTCATTTATTTCGTTATATCCTCCTTAATTATTTTGGACTGTTTGTTGTGATCGACCATTTTATTGGAAACAGAATATTTATATACTTTAGAGATTTTGTGGAACCAATCTTCTTTACTTTACACCTACTCTCTATGTTTAATTTCATTTGAATTTGGTAGTGAACTAAATAGTCCATCAAAACTCCTACGTTAATGTTTAATTCTAACTCAACAGAAGACCACCTGGAACCTGTTGCGGAATGGTAGATATGTGCACATTTTATGGGGCCATAAATCATTCAATAAGCGAAGGTTTGATAATTTTCATTATTAATTAATGAATACATTAGCAGAATTGTTAGAAGGTGGACCAAATATTTGATGCATTCAGAAATGTCTTTTTACATTTCAGTGGAGCCAAATTCCCATTTAGTCATAAAGAGATTGATAAAAGTAGTACTAATAAAGTACTGAAGAAATTTTAAGATATTTATCCTTACTCTGAAAGTTATAGCTTTGTTCCTATGTTAGAAATCGTCTTTAGTAAGAAAACATAAGGCTAGCTTTGGCAGGAAGATGGTAATTTGATATCTACCTATAACAGTTTGACAAGATGTTCAGTGGTCATGCAGTTGTTATCTACCTATGTATCTATCTTCGGAGAATACATAGAACATCTATCTATGAACAGAACATCTATCTATAGATAGACAAACAGATAGATAGATAGATAGGTAGATACATAGATAGATAGAACAATGTTATTGTAATTTAGCTGATATACATGCTTCAGAACGATTAAAGCATACGTGGAAGAAAATTATTGCAATTGATTTAAATGAATGCACCATGGTAAAATGAAATACGGCAATTGTCGGAGTAATAAGATGGTCAAGGAAAATCAAAGATTCACATATCTTTTCATAGGATGTTGTAATCAAGGAATTATTAGATTGAATCTTTTTTTACTATAAGTCTCACCATTTTTACGGGTAATAAGCTAATTAATATATAATCAATAACTAACTCTACCATTTCTTTACAGAGGTTTGGCAACATGTCATTAAATATATTTTTCCTAATTATGAGTTGCCTAATTCGGGATACAATGTCACATGTTCGTAAGTATTTGTATATTTTATATGCATCAATTTAACATATTTATTTCGGAATATTGATTCCGGATTAACTTATAATTAAGAAAATCTAAATGAATATAATCAATATAATGATATATTGATAATTTACAAACACCATTTTCTGAAGTGGAATATATTTAACAAACTCTTCCAATAATCTGCATCTTGTCCAGTTGTATACGTATGTTAGCGTACATGAAAGTGGAGCTGCATTAAAAATGTGACAAGCATTTCTAAAAAAAGCAAACAAACAAAAATCGATATAAAAGAAATCCTTATGAAAGAAATTCCCGAAAGAATAATTTAATCAGTACTGTAAGACGTAGAAAGAAAACTGCATATCTGTCAATGTTTGATGCATAGGTTTAAGTGAAAGATCACAAAAGCACTTTGGGTATGTTCTCTAGAAGCTATGCGACTCACAACAAACCACCCTACCCATTGGTATGCGATCTTCTTTGTTATACACTCGAAGATAAGCATTTTCCCTTAGTATTTAGGTATAAATCTGACAGAACGTTAAGTATATTTCATCACAATGACGAAGCATTACAATGTCGATATGACTACTACTACTACTACTACTACTACTACTACTACTACTACTACGATCAACCTATTTACGAAGAAGTGTGCTTAGCTCTAGGGAAATGGCTATAGAGAGCTGTTTCCAAAGCAACAACACTACTTTAAATAAACCATAAATCACCAGAAACTTTTACCAAAGAACTGAATATACTTCAACTATTACTATTACCTATAATTATAGTAGTAGTACTATTGAGATATGGTTGTAGCTGCCGACAAAGAAGACGGCAGTGGCTACATTGATACCTGTCGTAGATTATTAGATATCAGTAGGAGTAATTGCGTGTGGGTAGTAGCTATCATAATGTGTTGGTGAAAATGTGCGTGGCATAGGGGTTAGGGTATTCGGTTCAAGATCGGATGGTCGTGAGTTTGATTCCCGCCGTTGTGTTGTCTTTGTACAAACACATTATTTTACCGTTGCTCCAGTCAACTCAGCTGGCAAAAATTAGTTGTACTTGTAAATTCAAGGGCCAGATATTTCACAGACTGTCATACTGAATTTCCCTGAGAATGCGTTATGAGTATATGCCTGTAGGATGCTATGCCACCTATACGTTAATTTCAAGGGAAGGCTGATCTGTTGTTCAAACAACTGGAATCGTTACCGAAGGTGGTTCAACAACAATGTGGTGATATAGTGGTAAATTCTTAGAAGAGTTACTTGTTTACACCATCATAAGGATGTCTATGATGTAAACGTTTACAGTAAATCTCTTGACAAACGGAAATCAATTTGACTAGTGTTTCGTAGTCAGTACATATTCAGTTCAACACATCGTAAATTAGTGTATCTCACAGGGGAAAGTCGTATTAGCAAGAGATTGAAACATCTGTTTAGTAACAATACAGAATACTGTTTGATTTCGTTTCCAAGCAAAGACATGCATGCATGCATGTATGTATGTATGTATGTATGTATGTATGTATGTATGTATGTATGTATGTATGTATGTATGTATGTATGTATGTATGTATGTATGTATGTCAGGTCACCAGTTGGTGCTACTGGTAACATGTATCCCAGTACAACCTGTCTCATGGTCGGGTCGTTGGCGACTAAACTGGCAACCCCACCAGGACTAAAAACAAAACCTGTCAAAGGGCAAAGGAGCTCTTAAGAGTCAATGGCCATCCAAAATCACCGGGAGAGATGACCCCTTAGCCTTTGTCAAGGCAGAATTCTAGGAGAAGGAAAACTCTGATATAACACCTGCAACCCTGATGGTATCCAATGATGTTGACTTGTTCTTCTTTTTGGTAAATATCATCTTGGTTAAGAGAGTGGGACTGGCTTTGTGCAGTGTCTTTGCTCACTATAAAAGCTTCACGGCACAGGCATTGCTTTATATCTGGAGATCTCTCTGCACTTGTCGTCACATGGTACCATGGGCCCAGCACTATGTGTCAATAATTGTCACAAGTGTAGTGTTTGTACCAGAGTTTTCAAGTCGCTGGCTGGACTAAAAAGTCACACTTGTTCAGCGCATCGGTAGGGGTTCTCCTACATGGATATAAAGTAGTGGCCGTACTCGAAAACGAGTTGGCAGCCACCATGTATATATATGTATATATATATATATATATATATATATATATGTGTAGAGTGGGAGCCAATATAGCGATTGTTGGTCCAAGATAGACTACTTTCCTTATCTATATTACTCTATGCATACATACATATGTATGTATGTATGTATGTATGTATGTATGTATGTATGTATGTATGTATGTATGTATGTATGTATGTATGTATGTATGTATGTCGGGTCACTCTTGAGTGCTACTGGTAACATGCAGGACAAAAAACAAAACCTGACAAAGGGCGGAAGAACTCATAAGAGTCAACGGCTATCCAAAAGTGTGTAAATATGTATATACACATGTACATATGTATGTGTATGAGGGAAAGGCATCTCGAATCGCATACGAGAAAGTAAAGCGGGATGTGCGGAGGGGCATTGCTGTTGCACTTCCAGACGGTGAAGGTCCTCCTATGGTGCTGACATGCAGAGTCTGTGCGAGACTCTGCCTAAGCAAAGCTGGACTCGAAAGTCATCTTCGCAGTCATAAAGTAAGACCAGTGGTTGACTACCAGGCTGCTGTTGGAGATGCTACTCATCATGCTTGCCAAGCATGTGGTAGAGAATGTAAATCAGCAGGAGGGCTCAAACGATATGCAAAAGTACATGAACTCCAACCACAACCGGCTATTCCCAGTGAATGTTTTTGGTTGCCGACTCTGTGCAAGACATTTTAGATCATTGGCTGGGCTAAAAAGCCACATTCGATTTAATTGCTATCGTGTGTCTGTGTGTGTATAGATATGTTTGTGTGTGTGCGTGTGTGTGTATATATATATATGTATATTATTATTGTTGTTGTTGTCGTTATTATTATTGTTGTTATTATTATTACTATTATTATGTTTTTTTTCTCGTGCAATGGCCATACTCGACAACGAGGGGGCAGCCATCATCATGTATGTATGTATGTATGTATGTATGTATGTATGTATGTATGTATGTATGTATGTATGTATGAGAGTGGGACTGGCTTTGTGCAGTGCCTTTGCTCACTATAAAAGCTTCACGGCACAGGCATTGCTTTATATCTGGAGATCTCTCTGCACTTGTCGTCACATGGTACCATGGGCCCAGCACTATGTGTCAGTAATTGTCACAAGCGTAGTGTTTGTACCAGAGTTTTCAAGTCGCTGGCTCGACTAAAAAGTCACACTCGTTCAGCGCATCGGTAGGGGTTCTCCTACATGGATATAAAGTAGTGGCCGTACTCGAAAACGAGTTGGCAGCCACCATATGTATATATATATATGTGTGTGTCCGGGAGAGATGACCCCTTAGCCTTTGTCAAGGCAGAATTCTAAGAGAAGGAAAACTCTGATATAACACCTGCAACCCTGATGGTATCCAATGATGTTGACTTATTCTTCTTTTTGGTAAATATCATCTTGGTTAAGAGAGTGGGACTGGCTTTGTGCAGTGCCTTTGCTCACTATAAAAGCTTCACGGCACAGGCATTGCTTTATATCTGGAGATCTCTCTACACTTGTCGTCACATGGTACCAAGGGCCCAACACTATGTGTCAATAATTGTCACAGGTGTAGTGTTTGTACCAGAGTTTTCAAGTCGCTGGCTGGACTAAAAGTCACACTTGTTTAGCGCATCGGTGGGGGTTCTCCTACATGGATATAAAGTAGTGGCCGTACTCGAAAACGAGTTGGCAGCCACCATGTATGTATGTATGTATGTATGTATGTATATGTTCTTATGATTTTATAATTTCACAAATTTTTTCCCAATAGAGAGAGAGTCGGTTTCTAACATAGATACAAGACTCTCTCATTGGAATTTACACAACATCAACTAGGTAGATTATGTATGCATGCATACATGTGTAGATATGGATGTTATTGTATGTGCGGATGTGTATGTTTTGAGTTGTATGTATGCATGTGTATATGCTTTGTATATGTACATGTGTATATGCAGTTATTAGATGCAAAATGTTTGGATTGTTTTACATATTTTTACTGTTCCATTAATGGATTGTACTTGCAATTTCCTAACTAGTTGTATGTATGTATGTATGTATGTATGTATGTATGTATGTATGTATGTATGTATGTATGTATGTATGTATGTATGTATGTATGTATGCATGCATGCATGCATGCATGCATGTATGTATGTATGTATGTATGTATGTATGTATGTATGTATGTATGTATGCATGGATGGATATATATATATATCGTTTTTGAATTCGTCTTGCATGATTTTTATCTGAAAACGTGTGTTGAAACAAATATTGTTATACTTTGGGCAGGCCATGCTGCCAATAAAAACACACGCACCCGTTGGTTTTTACTTTAATTTAATACAAATTTCCGGTTGGATGGTTGGTTGGTTCAATAACCGAATGGTTCTTTATTTATTATTAAAGCTCTTTCGTCGCACATTCTGTGGCCTCATCAGTGACTGATTTGTTATTTTGTGTCTCTCCTTTGTTCTGTCCTACACCATTTATCTAATAAAAGCAAGCAACATATTTTGCAATTCTTTTACTGTGAAATAAACGATGGATAAATTACAAAGTAATATGATTATAAAATTGTAAAAGTATAAAAACTACACCATTATGAAAACAACAAATTGTGAAGACAAATATTAAATATAGAGAACACTATTATGAATATTACGCGAAATATTCATGTCATGTAATATATTGAATACTATTGAATAAAAGACCTTCAAGTGTTAATCGTTTTATCCGGCTAACGTGTAGAAAAACATATATTTTGATTATAATTTTCTAATTTGTAACATTATAGAAGGATACACTGAAGCCAACCACAATCAACAGAGAGGCAAACGTAAGTATTATCGAAATAGTTCTATTTTTTAAAAAATATTTTCTATCCCATAATGTATGTTATTTTACTGAGAAGGAAAGTCTCATGTGATTGAATCAATCTGTCCGCCATAGAGGGTATAGCTCTGGAGCACACTGTTTGAGGGAAATAGAAGAGGGAATCATTTAGTGTAGTGTAATTAAAGATCAACTAAACAGGTATGAAATAATGTACACTGTCTATTAAAAAAAAAAAGATTCAACATTTGAATCTGCGCATTAAGACTATTCAGTATTATATTTAGGTAAAGAAAACAGTGTATTTGGTCAACAATTCAATGCTAGATGAGCTCCTTCAAATAGCCATTACTAATTAATTCTGCTGCCAACAAGGTGGGAAATGTAACTTTTAATTGTGTGACAAATTTGAGATATGAGTGTCTGAAAAAGCTATTTAAGGTGTCAGATGTATACATAACATGTGGTTTAATTGATTTGGAAGGCCATATATTTTGAGATAGAATCCTCATTAGCGAGTGGATGACGAGTCAGCGTGATAGCTCGAGATTCTATATCGACACAGATGCCAGGCTGTATTCTAGTAATATAGAAAACACACATTACTGTTGGTAATGAATAGAACTGTCGAGTCTACCAGCTGTGAAATGAAGGTGACATTGTTATTCTAACGTTACAAAACTATAAATGATATGCCAACACAGCAATTTTTTATTATTTCCTTGATTCTATTTTCAAAAGAACCTTGCATGTGGCTACCAAATGGTCATACATTTCCCATGGAAAACAATTGTGCAGGATACTGGATGTGCGATAATGGAAAGCAGATAGGAAGATGCTGTCTAGCACAGCAATCTTTTGATCTCCGCAAAGGGTGTTTACCAGACTTCCGTTGTTTCCACAGCTGCCAATCTACACTGGAAACACACAGTATGTAAGGTTTATTTATTAAGTAACTATATCAAATGAGAGCAAACCAAAAAATTAAGATAATTACTGTAATGATGTACGCATAGAGATGTAATTGTGGGGATTATATAAATATACTTATAAATCGAGAGTGTGACGTAAACATATACACAACCAATATAAGGCAAATTTCGTTTAGAAATCATAATTAGAAGCACAAAATAAAGTAAGAAACTATGAAGAATATAATAGAACATTCATCCCGGGTGAAAGTGTTTCCTATTTTCTTTTTGCAAAATATCAGTATTTATATAAAAAAAAAAGGTCTAACTATTGTACTACATAAATTCGTGACAAAGACTATTGTTCCATTTCTTGAATTCTGACATAATTTATGATTTGCATTTTAATATAAGAAACGGTTTGCTCCAAATACTATATGTAGATTAAAGTGCTTTTATTACAGTTCGAATGCTTGGAACCACATCTGCTTAAGGATATTTATTACACATCGAAATCAATAATCTTTGTTACACTTAATAGGTAATACTGATAAATTCGGCTCAGCTAAACAATCAAGCATTGAACTGGTTTCTTAGTAATATCATTATAAATATGTTATATCATAGCCAACTTTGTGTGTTTCCCTTCATGTTCTGTGTCGTTCTTCTGTATATAGAAATAAACGTATCCAATGATAGATGGAAAGCTTAGATGTTTTAAATGCATCAGTGCCTGCCATATTTAACAACACTTTTTACAAATATTTTAAACTGATATTCTGTGAATTATGACAGCCATTGATGTATAATCAAGTCAACTACTAATTACATGTTCTCTGAATAGGAGATGTATAATTAATATAAGATCTCATCAAAATTCAATATGCGGGTCAGCCAGATAATTCTGTATGTCTTGTATCGCTATACAGTGACAAAAACATCAAACAGACTCACTTGTGCTGCTCTTTTTATGATAAAACATTAAAACAAGGGACATTAGCTTATTTCTGAAGGACACTCTAAAGCCATCTTCGGTCAAGACTGACCATGGATGTTATGCCTGTTGCTGTCTGCTCAGCTGGAGCAAAGTCTCCTGCGGCTAAACAGACCCATGCGTGAGTAACATTTTCTGTCACACAGGTAACATCTATGTATGATCTCTGGTCTGTTGTAGTTACGGCGCTCCTTTCACTGAGCTCGCTTGTCTGTTGCTGCGGTCATCAACTTCTCCTCCCTCGACTTAACACGTTGATTCAGGGTGCCCCTCCATCTTGTCCGGGTAGCTGCCAGACCCTACTAAGACTCCGTGTTGATGTCAAGGGCTTTCAGGTTTTTCTTTACAACGTCCTCGTATCGCATCCGACGTCGACTGGTGGATCTCCTTCCAGATGCCAGCTCTCCGTAAATGATGTCTTTTGAAATGCAGTAGTCCTTCATGCAGTGGATGTGCCCCACCCAGCACAGTCTTCACTTTCAGAGCAGAGTGAACATGCTGGGAAGGCCAGCAAGAATCAGGACTTCCGTGTTGAATACGAAGTTCTATAGATTGAGTAAATTGAATACTCACCATCTGCGAAACGGAAGAAAGATTCGGTAAATATGAGTAGAAAGCATGCATGGTGGGACATTAGTTCCTGGCGGAAGCTTAGGGGCAGTGTCAGGACATACGGTGCGCCCTGTACACATTAAACCTCTCTGCATGTCTGAGCACAACCAATGTTTTCCAGAGAAAGAGAGAGGAAGTGAGAGGTATATAAGAAGAATAGACCGTAGAACCGGACTAATAATAGTTTACCAACTTTGAAAGGAAGAAATGGAAATTTGACTTCAGCGAGATTTGAACTCAGAGAGTGCAGAGAGCCAGAACGAATATCAAAAAAACATGTCATCCGACGTTCTAACGACTCAGCATTGTCTATGATTAGAATATTCCTGCAATAAAGTGCAAAAACGAAACATAAAAAACAACAATAACAAGAACAAATACATTTATTTTCGATGGAAGCCAAATCAAATGTACTTTAAATGATAATATTATTAGTTTCCTATCTAGCAAGAACTTAATTATTGAAGAAGATTGCATTGTTGATTGAGCTAGATATCACTGGTACAATATGTTTAGAGATTTTATTGACTTAAGAAAATGTTAACGGAAAATTTCACTTAGATACGTTACAACACCTTATGGGACAGCAATCTCAATCTGTTTATATTCAGTCATAGTGATTTCTACACATTCTTCAGTATTCTCTTGAAAAAAGTATCATCATTTGTTTTTATATTTTCTTTTCCAAAGATCCTTGCAGAAATATGCCAGACTATACCCAGCTGCCAATGGCTAATAATTGTGCTGGATACTGGTCCTGTCAGAATAGAATCGCAATAGAGAAGTGTTGTCCACGCGGTCATTCTTTTCAAGAAAGGAGAGGCTGTATCCGTAACCCACGTTGTCAAGATAGGTGCGGGCAGTCAATAACCAGCCCCACTCCACTACGTATGTAATCTTAACATACTCATATACAAACAAACAAACACACACTGACACACACACACACATATATATATGCATATGTATATAACTAAATATATATATTTAGTTATATACATATGCATATATATACATAAGAAAGTAAGTCCATAGAATCATTTGATAAAATATATACAGTATTTCTACTCCCAATCAGCATAATTAACCACACAAAAAATCAATTAAACGAGGCTATAAGTTTAAAATGTACCTATGAAGAAACAATAGATAAATATATTTTATCAAATGATTCTATGGACCTACTTTCTTATATATTGATCTGATTGTTGATTATTTGATTAATTAATTCGACATTGAGCCACACCGTGAATGGTTGCCAAAAACACACACATATATATATCTATATCTATGGCTCTGTCTAGTTTATGTATATGTAAACCTATATATAAACGGAAAAAATGAAACGAAATTTCATTTCTCACTCTTAGTACGGCTGTTACTTAAATATAAGTATGTATACGTACATACATATATGTATACAGACGTACAGTAGTATATATATATATATATATACATGCACACATATATTTATGTAAGTATGGATTGACCGAACATTTATTATAATGCTCGGTGTGTTTGTAAACAAACATCCCGAATGAAGCCGTACAGTGTCTAGCAACCATCGTTGCTCATTTGTTAAACACTGACGAAGGAACGCTGTACTAGTTTCAAGCTTATTAGCTATCGTCAGCAACGTATACCTTCCTGCCAGATGGTTGAACGTCTGAAAGTATATACTTTCCTTATGCATATTAACGGTTGAGCAGCCTAATTTGCATATCGAGTGAGTTAATGGGCCGGGGTACCGAAAACGATAAACGGAAAAACTGAAACGAAATTTCATTTCTCACTCTTAGTACGGCTGTTACTTAAATATAAGTATGTATACGTACATACATATACGTATACAGACGTACAGTAGTATGTATATATATATATATACATACATGCACATATATATATATATGTACGTATTGATTCAGCGAACATTTATTATAATGCTCGGTGTGTTTGTAAAGAAACATCCCGAATTAGGCCATACAGTGTCTAGCAACCATCGTTGCTCATTTGTTCAACACTGACAAAGGAACGCTGTACTAGTTTCAAGCTTATTAGCTATCGTCAGCAACGTATACCTTCCTGCCAGATGGTTGAACGTCTGAAAGTATATATTTTCTTATGCATATTAATGGCTGAGCAGCCTAATTTGCATATCGAGTGAGTTAATCGGCCGGGGTACCGAAAACGATAAACGGAAAAAATGAAACGAAATTTCATTTCTCACTCTTCGTACAGCTGTTACTTAAATATAAGTATGTATACGTACATACATATACGTATACAGACGTACAGTAGTATGTATATATATATATACATACATGCACACATATATATATGTACGTATGGATTGACCGAACATTTATTATAATGCTCGGTGTGTTTGTAAACAAACATCCCGAATTAAGCCGTAGTGTCCAGCAACCATCGTTGCTCCTTTGTTCAACACTGACAAAGGAACGCTGTACTAGTTTCAAGCTTATTAGCTATCGTCAGCAACGTATACCTTCCTGCCAGATGGTTGAACGTCTGAAAGTATATACTTTCCTTATGCATATTAATTCGGGATGTTTGTTTACAAACACACCGAGCATTATAATAAATGTTCGGTGAATCCATTCGTACATATATATATGTGTGCATGTATGTATATATATATATATATATATATATATATATATATATATATATATATATATATATATATATATATGTATATATATATATACTACTGTACGTCTGTATACGTATATGTATGTATGTATGTATACATATTTATATTTAAGTAACAGCCGTACTAAGAGTGAGAAATGAAATTTCGTTTCATTTTTCCGTTTATCGTTTTCGGTACCCCGGCCGATTAACTCACTCGATACGTAAATTAAGCTGCTCAGCCATTAATATGCATAAGGAAAGTATATACTTTCAGACGTTCAACCATCTGGCAGAAAGGTATACGTTGCTGACGATAGCTAATAAGCTTGAAACTAGTACAGCGTTCCTTTGTCAGTATTGAACAAATGAGCAACGATGGTTGCTAGACACTGTACGGCTTAATTCGGGATGTTTGTTTACAAACACACCGAGCATTATAATAAATGTTCGGTGAATCCATACGTACATATATATATGTGTGCATGTATGTATATATATACATACTACTGTACGTCTGTATACGTATATGTATGTACGTATACATACTTATATTTAACCTATATATATATATATATATATATCGCCACCAATGAATGCGAGAAAGTTCTCTAATAAAGTTAACCAGGAATCTTTAAAATTCTTTCCACCGAAGTTAACAAAGAACTTACTAGATCTACCAACTCAAATTATTATGATATTATAAAATTAAATCAAATTATTTAGAACTACAAGTGAAGTCATTCTTTTCCTTTTTTTCAAATATACCTAACTGTACCAAGGATCTCACTTTTTCCAATACATATATATATTCACGTACATATATAGTCTATTATATATGGTAATGTCGCACATTGTGATATAGTGAGTTGAAAAATATCGATGATATGAAATTAACTATATAATTACGAAACAAACTCTCTCTGGGTTTGTTTAAAATGTAAATACAAGAACAAATTGTTGAAACTTTTGAATTTCTAGATAATACAATTTAGAAATGAATAAGATTTTCAAGCCAATTGGCAAAAATAAAGATGTTTTTGCCGAACTAAAATTCTTCAACGAAGCATATTCTACATAATTGTCAAGATGAAGAGCAATCAATATATAGCAGGAATGTGTATTGACAATATTCAAAGAGAAAATACCTTAAAAATGTGTGCTGCATACTATATAAAAAATACGATAAGATACAGTACAGTAGTGCTTCGTTTTACACAGGGACGTACTAATTGAAGAAGCATTCACTAGAGAAGCTGAAAGATATTCTAAATAATATGTGAATAGAAAATCTGCGAAAACTTTGGGATGTCTAATATTAGGATGTCTATTTTATTATTTTCTTTTTTTTGTATGTGCAATATTTGACCTGGTAGTAATGTCATATACTAAATTGGAAAAAGAAGCAGTAATGACATTCTGGGACGTTATTCAGTATTGCAAGACTGAGTTTGTAAATATTGAGACGTTGATAGATTATTTATGACTTAACTTGGGAATGATGGAGTCTAAAATAATCCAATGAGAACATGAGAAGGAAATTCTATTGATTTACAGGAAAACTCATCATTGGTGAAACGGTGGGGGATCAATTAATTAGGTTTAGAATATTCATGTCTGTATGCGGAACTAACGTGCATGTAACTGAGCATTTCGCAGAAACGGTCACCCTTAACGTTGTTAAGGGATCCAGCATGAGACAATATGTTAGAAGGCTTACTGAGTGGATTAAAGCAGCGCAAAATACAGTGTCTTACTCAAAGACACAACGTGCCGCCTGGGCCCGGAATGGAATTCACGAACTTACAACTGTGAACCGAGTACCCTTACCACGACGCATCTTCACTCACACACACAGACAAACGCACACACACACAAACACACGCATATATATACATAGAATGACAAGCATTAAACTATTATTCACTGTGAACTGTTTAACGCATAACTAGATTTAACGACAATAACATATATTGCAGATTGCTAAAAAACACGCCTGTATATTAATTGTAGCAATATTGTGACTGTATACACACACACACGCACACGCACACGCACGCACGCACACACACACACACACACACACACACACACACACACACACACACACACACACACACACACACACACACACACACATATATAAAAGGGTTTAGATGAGTTGATAATACAACCATATAAAGTCAAAGAACATTTCAAAGCTCAATGTGATTTTATTGACTACAGCAAGATAGGTAAGAGACTTCAGAGTTTAATCTAATCAGAAAAATTAATTCAAAGTAGTTTTTCAATATTTCAGAGCATATATATATATGTATATATATATATATATATATATATATATATATATATATATATATATATATATATATATATATATATATATATATATATATATATATATATATATATATATATAAATATATATATATATATATATATATATATATATATATATATATATATATATATAGAATAAGGAAAAGCGAAGTAGTTTCAGATGTTCAAGTCCTTTAATAATAATGGCTGTGATATATATTTCAATGGCGACACTGGCCACACTGTTCTGTGTGCGAGTGCCGTAACATCATCAGACAGCTTGTTACATAATAAGGTTATTATGTAACAAGCTGTCTGATGATATCACGGCACTCGCACACAGAACAGTGTGGCCAGTGTCGCCATTGAAATATATATCACAGCATTATTATTAAAGGACTTGAACATCTGAAACTACTTCGCTTTTCTTTATTCGATATTTACTCCGTCACTCCTATGTGGAAAAAGTACGTTGAGTGCTTGATTTGAATTGCATCAATGTTTACCCTAATATATATATATATATATATATATATATATATATATGTCTATATATATATATATATTTATATATATATCTATATATATATATATTTATATCTCTCTCTCTCTCTCTCTCTCTCTCTCTCTCTCTCTCTCTCTCTCTCTCTCTCTCTCTCTCTCTCTCTCTCTCTCTCTCTCTCTCTCTCTCTCTCTCTCTCTCTCTCTCTCTCTCTCTCTCTCTCTCTCTCTCTCTATATATATATATATATATATATGTCTATAGACGAGAGAGCCCAAATTTTCCACTCACACTATGCTAAACCCATGGCCTCCAAATACCTGATACTCAAAAACTCACCAATGTCCAGTCGTGCTAAGTTTAATATTCTGATCGCAGTGATGAAGAACGTGTCCCGCATGTGCGACCCAACAGAAATGGAAAGACACATCCAACACTTCATCAACCGCATCCAGTTCTCTGGCTACAACCAAAGAGACAGAGTCACAGTATACGAAGGAGCCACGGAGAAGTATAAGAACCTCATAGAACTGGACATGAAAAGAATTTGCCCATTATACAGGAGCAAATCATGGAATAGCTTAGATAGGGCTAGACATAAGATAGGGAAAGCCACCTCATGGTACGACAACCAGAGATACCAGAGTGTCATGTTTGTGGACGCTACACCTGGAGGGAAATTAGCTAACCAGTGTAGAAAGACCCTGAGAAAGACCCACTTAAAGATTAAGGTGGTAGAAAAGCCAGGAACCACCATCAAATCCCTGATCAGCAAAACCTACCCTTTTAAGAATACCCACTGTACTAATAGGAAATGTATCATATGTAAGGTAAACCCCCGGATAAACTGTAAAACTAGAAACGTAGTCTGTAGCATAAGATGTACAGAGGGTACTTGCAGAAACATGACAACAACATACATAGGCGAGACAGCTCGTAGCATAGGTGAAAGGATAGACCAACACTGGGGGGGAACTAAAAGGACGAAAAAACTGTTCAGTACTATACGAACATGCCAGACAACAACACGACGGTAACATAGACAACATAGAAATTAGAATAATATCTAAACATAGAAATAACCCAGCAGATAGGCAAATCAGAGAGGCCAGTGAAATAGAACTTAGAAGGCCAAGACTAAAGAGAAAGAATGAATGAATAACAACAACACCCAAACAAAAAACACTGACCTAAGAGAAGTATAAATAAATATATAAATAAATATATAAATACATACACAAGCACAATAACAACAAACACATATAAACACACACTAGTAAACATAGAATACATTAACCAATACACAGTCACCCAATCACGAACACATATCAAACAAAACACTATACACACACGCAAACGCAAAGAAGACAAAATATAATAAACAAATAAATAAATATATAAACAGACTAAATAAAGATGGCGTAGAAAATACAATGCAACGGGAGGAAACAATAGCACCACTGCACTGACGTTGTTGCAGATGTGCAACGAAAGTACTTTGATAGACTATACATATGTGTTTGTGTCTATATTGTATATGTATTATTTTTGACCGTAGGTCAGTCAATGGCAACATTGAGGACCGAATAAATTAGATTACCGATATAAAAGACACAGAAGCGAAAACCAACCAAACAATGAGTGTGTTCTGTTATTAATTCTGGCAATATTACACAAATATGACCCTCCCCAAGTATAACTATATCTATATATATATCTATATATATAAATTCATATATATATACACGAGAGTATATATATATATATATATATATATATATATATATATATATATATATATATATATATATATATATATATATATATATATATATATATATATACATATATATATATATATATATTACCAAAGATGTATAGAATAAAATATAGATAGATATAAAAAGAAGTTTGTGCGTCGATAGGACGGCGTGTGAAATAATCACAATCATATTTCAAGGAGGGCACGTACAATAACACAACATACTACATATATTCAGGTTTAGTCATAAATAACTGTGCAGTCAAGATATCGGGAACTCTGCTTCATGTCTGGTTGAGCCGTTCTTTTTCGAAGGAACTACTGTGACAAGAAATAATTATGTGGCCATGTTCAACAATGATTTACTGCCAAGTTTCACAACATTATCACATACTTGTGAGATGTAGTTCCATCAAGACGACGCACTTCTTCATTACAGCATTATTGTGCGTAACTGGATGGAGATATACGTCCCACGCAGATGGATCAAACGCCGTGGTTTTATCTAGTATCCTCCTTAAACTTCTGATCTTACACCTTTTGACGTTATTCTTTGAGGTCTATTGAAGTATTCAGTTTACGCTGAAATATCGTGAATTATACAGTAGATTAAAGCAAGGACAGTGAATTCTTGTGCATAAATCAATGTCGACTTTTGTCGACGTGTAGGAATTCTTTTCATGAAAAAGGTTCAAAATGTACTGCGGAGTGGAGTTATCTTTTCGAACACTTTGGTTATATTTTTTTCTAATTACTTTAGTTCGATGTATTTATAAATTTATAATTTCCTTCTGTAACACCTGTATTTTCGTAAATAATATCATTTGTAACGCCCCATTGTAAAGCAATATCCCACTCTCCATATTATATGTAGTTATAGAGATATTTAGAACATTCTTCATTATATATGTCTATATTCTATTTTCTAAAGATCGTTGCAGAAATATGCCAGATCATACTGAGCTCCCAATGGATGATAATTGTGCTGGTTACTGGACATGTTATAATGGAGTCGCAACTAAGGGCTGTTGTCGTCGTGGTCAATCTTTTAGAAAAAGGAGAGGTTGTATCCGAGATCGAAGTTGTCGAGATAGGTGTCGAGAGCCAGTCACACCACCCAGTCCAGAAAGTAGGTGTACTCTTTCTTTTTTTTATACATTTACGTATAGCCCCCCCCCCCCCCCCCCACACACACACCAACTATATATATATATGGTGGCTGCAAACTCTTCTAGGAGTATTGGAATCGCTTGAAGATTATAGAGTTGGGTGCACTTTTAGGTTGCAGCCAGCCACACGATCCTGTAACATATCTTGAACAAGCAATGCCTGTGCTTTCAATGTTTTTAAGTGGGCAAATGCCTTGCAACTCAACCAATCCTACTTA
>OZ024742.1:83987948-84055448 GCA_964016885.1 Eledone cirrhosa
AAGCTGCTGAATTATGATTGGACCATATAGCAATGGTGGTCTGTTGGGGTAGGAGGGCGGGAAATGGGTAATTTAAAGAGAAGATTAGTTTTTAGGAAGGGTCCAACAGAATGAGACATATTATTAAAAATATGTAATATATTAATTGAAAATCCGGGAGAAAAACGGAGAATTTGAATTCTAGGCTGGCATAAATAGGAGTTTAAACTCTGCTTATTGAGTCGATTACATGTAAAAGGAAAGACAAGTATTTTGCTTACATTGTCAAAATCGACAGAACTTCCGTAATATAGATTAGATAGATAAAGTATGTCCTTGGGAACCAGCAAGATTTATTTTATACTAGCGGTCAGACGGGGGGTGGATATGAGAGAAGGAGCAAAGTGTTCACAAAGTTAGCGAGCGAGATGCAGGAAAGTTCTAGAATAATTAATTAATAATAATACTATATGCTGATATAAGTTAGATTGCAGTTTAGTGCTTTTCAACTTTCCTTTGTACAGCAAAATCACACTATGTATATTATATGCAGTTATAGAGATCTTTACACATTATTCTCTATCAGTATATATTTCTATATTGTTATTCCAAAGAACGTACGTAAGGCAGCATATGGTTGGCTATGCGTTCATATGGGTGCATGCCCGTGTATAAAAGCGTCTTAGCACTTCATGTATGTACAATGACTGTAAAAGAAAAGGATGGAATTATACGTGTGAATTATTAGTATAATCTTGAATGAAACGACAGAAATATTTACTCGGTTTCGTCGGAATACTCAGCAGAATATGTGTGGTAAAAGTTAAGTTACATTTAGGTACATTTCAACTGACCGTTGTACAGAGATATCTCACTCTCCATATTATATGTAATTATAGAGATATTTAGAACATTCTTCATTATATATGTCTATATTCTATTTTCTAAAGATCGTTGCAGAAATATGCCAGATCATACTGAGCTCCCAATGGATGATAATTGTGCTGGTTACTGGACATGTTATAATGGAGTCGCAACTAAGGGCTGTTGTCGTCGTGGTCAATCTTTTAGAAAAAGGAGAGGTTGTATCCGAGATCGAAGTTGTAGAGATAGGTGTCGAGAGCCAGTCACAACACCCAGTCCAGAAAGTAGGTGTACTCTTTCTTTTTTTTTTTATACATTTACATATACACACACACACACCATATATATATATATATATATATATATAGTGGCTGCAAACTATGCTAAGAGTATTGGAATCGCTTGAAGATTATAGAGTTGGGTGCACTTTTAGGTTGCGGCCAGCCACACGATCCTGTAACATATCTTGAACAAGCAATGCCTGTGCTTTCAATGTTTTTAAGTGGGCAAATGCCTTGCAACTCAACCAATCCTACTTATTGAGCATCGAAAACAATACCTGAAAAGGGGAACTGGTCAACATCATCGGATGCCCCCGATGCCGAAGGTGTTTCTTTCAGTGTTTCCCTCTCCTAGAAAGGTGTTGGGACAACTGGGAACCTTTCAGGCGCATGTGAAAAAAGAGTACTATTTGGATAGCCGTTGACTCCTGAGTTCCTCCGTCCTATGCTGGGTCTTTTATTTCATCCCGCAGGGTGTCCAAATATCATCCTCCTCACCAAACAAGCTTGCTGGGGTTGCAGGTTTAATCGCCGACGACCCGGCCATGAAACAGGTTGTACTGGGTTAGATGTTACCAGTAGTACTCTAGAGTGACACACACACACACACACACACACACACACACACACACACACACACACACACACACACACACACACACACACACACACACACACACACACACACACACACACACACACACACACACACACACACACACACACACACACACACACATATATATATACATACATACATACATACATACATACATACATACATATATATATATATATATATATATATATATATATATATATATATATATATATATATATATATATATATATCATACATGCACACAGAAACAAAAAAAAAAATCACTCACACACAAACATATATATTTATATTACTAAAGATACATACAGTAAATTAAAGAAAGAGATAAAAATGTGAGCATGCAAGAATGTGATGTGCGAAATAACCACAATATTACATCATAGTGGTCTCGAATGGATACATGCAATATATAGCAGTAAATCTCCATAGGGAAAACAAACAAAGAAAAACGTCTATTAAGACAAACAAAGAAAAATGTCTATATACCTCGTGGTCCATCGCCTGAAAGTATAAGTACGTACGTAAGGAAGCAATTGTACAGAGATATCTCACTCTCTATATTATATGTAGTGATTGTACAAGAATGTGATATCGTGCGCAATAAACATAATAAAACCTCATGTTTGGACCATAAATACACATAAATACGTATAAAATGTATAAATACATATAAAAACATATAAATACATAAAAAATCTTTTTCTGTGACATTGTCATTGAGTGCTTAGACTTTCCAAATTCCGCAGTCAATCCATCAAACAGGTCTAAACTTAAGAACTAGTAACTGAGGTGGTAGCTTTGCAATATGATTTGTTAGAGAACTTACTATAAGCTGCTGAATTATGATTGGACCATATAGCAATGGTGGTCTGTTGGGGTAGGAGGGCGGGAAATGGGTAACTTAAAGAGAAGATTAGTTTTTAGGAAGGGTCCAACAGAATGAGACATATTATTAAAAATATGTAATATATTAATTGAAAATCCGGGAGAAAAACGGAGAATTTGAATTCTAGGCTGGCATAAATAGGAGTTTAAACTCTGCTTATTGAGTCGATTACATGTAAAAGGAAAGACAAGTATTTTGCTTACATTGTCAAAATCGACAGATCGTCCGTAATATAGATTAGATAGATAAATTATCTCCTTGGGAACCAGCAAGATTTATTTCATACTTGCGGTCAGACGGGAGGTGGATATGAGAGAAGGAGCAAAGTGTTCACAAAGTTAGCGAGCGAGATGCAGGAAAGTTCTAGAATAATTAATTAATAATAATACTATATGCTGATATAAGTGAGATTGCAGTTTAGTGCTTTTCAACTTTCCTTTGTACAGCAAAATCACACTATGTATATTATATGCAGTTATAGAGATCTTTACACATTATTCTCTATCAGTATATATTTCTATATTGTTATTCCAAAGAACGTACGTAAGGCAGCATATGGTTGGCTATGCGTTCATATGGGTGCATGCCCGTGTATAAAAGCGTCTTAGCACTTCATGTATGTACAATGACTGTAAAAGAAAAGGATGGAATTATACGTGTGAATTATTAGTATAATCTTGAATGAAACGACAGAAATATTTACTCGGTTTCGTCGGAATACTCAGCAGAATATGTGTGGTAAAAGTTAAGTTACATTTAGGTACATTTCAACTGACCGTTGTACAGAGATATCTCACTCTCCATATTATATGTAGTTATAGAGATATTTAGAACATTCTTCATTATATATGTCTATATTCTATTTTCTAAAGATCGTTGCAGAAATATGCCAGATCATACTGAGCTCGCAATGGATGATAATTGTGCTGGTTACTGGACATGTTATAATGGAGTCGCAACTAAGGGCTGTTGTCGTCGTGGTCAATCTTTTAGAAACAGGAGAGGTTGTATCCGAGATCGAAGTTGTAGAGATAGGTGTCGAGAGCCAGTCACAATACTCAGTCCAGAAAGTAGGTGTACTCTTTCTTTTTTTTTTTATACATTTACATATACACACACACACACCATATATATATATATATATATATATAAATATATAGTGGCTGCAAACTATGCTAAGAGTATTGGAATCGCTTGAAGATTATAGAGTTTGGTGCACATTTAGGTTGCGGCCAGCCACACGATCCTGTAACATAGCTTGAACAAGCAATGCCTGTGCTTTCAATGTTTTTAAGTGGGCAAATGCCTTGCAACTCAACCAATCCTACTTATTGAGCATCGAAAACAATACCTGAAAAGGGGAACTGGTCAACATCTCGGATGCCCCCGATGCCGCAGGTGTTTCTTTCAGTGTTTCCCTCTCCTAGAAAGGTGTTGGGACAACTGGGGGCCTTTCAGGCCCATGTGAAAAAAGAGTACTATTTGGATAGCCGTTGACTCCTGAGTTCCTCCGTCCTATGCCGGGTCTTTTATTTAATCCCGCAGGGTGTCCAAACATCCTCCTCCTCACCAAACAAGCTTGCTGGGGTTGCAGGTTTAATCGCCGAAGACCCGGCCATGAAACAGGTTGTACTGGGTTAGATGTTACCAGTAGTACTCGAGAGTGACACACACACACACACACACATATACATACATACATACATACATACATACATACATACATACATACATACATACATACATACATACATACATATATATATATGTATGTATATATATATATATATATATATATATATATATATATATATATATATATATATATATATATATATATATATATATATATATATATATATATATATATATATACATATATATATATATATATATATATATATTCATACATGCACACAGAAACAAAAAAAAAAATCACTCACACACAAACATATATATTTATATTACTAAAGATACATACAGTAAATTAAAGAAAGAGATAAAAATGTGAGCATGCAAGAATGTGATGTGCGAAATAACCACAATATTACATCATAGTGGTCTCGAATGGATACATGCAATATATAGCAGTAAATCTCCATAGGGAAAACAAACAAAGAAAAACGTCTATTAAGACAAACAAAGAAAAATGTCTATTTTCCTCGTGGTCCATCGCCTGAAAGTATCAGTACGTACGTAAGGAAGCAATTGTACAGAGATATCTCACTCTCTATATTATATGTAGTGATTGTACAAGAATGTGATATCGTGCGCAATAAACATAATAAAACCTCATGTTTGGACCATAAATACACATCAATACGTATAAAATGTATAAATACATATAAAAACATATAAATACATAAAAAATCTTTTTCAGTGACATTGTCATTGAGTGCTTAGACTTTCCAAATTCCGCAGTTAACCCATCAAACAGGTCTAAACTTAAGGACTAGTAACTGAGGTGGTAGCTTTGCAATCTGATTTGTTAGAGAACTTACTATAAGCTGCTGAATTATGATTGGACCATATAGCAATGGTGGTCTGTTGGGGTAGGAGGGCGGGAAATGGGTAACTTAAAGAGAAGATTAGTTTTTAGGAAGGGTCCAACAGAATGAGACATATTATTAAAAATATGTAATATATTAATTGAAAATCCGGGAGAAAAACGGAGAATTTGAATTCTTGGCTGGCATAAATAGGAGTTTAAAACTCTGCTTATTGAGTCGATTACATGTAAAAGGAAAGACAAGTATTTTGCTTACATTGTCAAAATCGACAGAACTTCCGTAATATAGATTAGATAGATAAATTATCTCCTTGGGAACCAGCAAGATTTATTTTATACTTGCGGTCAGACGGGAGGTGGATATGAGAGAAGGAGCAAAGTGTTCACAAAGTTAGCGAGCGAGATGCAGGAAAGTTCTAGAATAATTAATTAATAATAATACTATATGCTGATATAAGTGAGATTGCAGTTTAGTGCTTTTCAACTTTCCTTTGTACAGCAAAATCACACTATGTATATTATATGCAGTTATAGAGATCTTTACACATTATTCTCTATCAGTATATATTTCTATATTGTTATTCCAAAGAACGTACGTAAGGCAGCATATGGTTGGCTATGCGTTCATATGGGTGCATGCCCGTGTATAAAAGCGTCTTAGCACTTCATGTATGTACAATGACTGTAAAAGAAAAGGATGGAATTATACGTGTGAATTATTAGTATAATCTTGAATGAAACGACAGAAATATTTACTCGGTTTCGTCGGAATACTCAGCAGAATATGTGTGGTAAAAGTTAAGTTACATTTAGGTACATTTCAACTGACCGTTGTACAGAGATATCTCACTCTCCATATTATATGTAGTTATAGAGATATTTAGAACATTCTTCATTATATA
The DNA here is from genome assembly GCA_964016885.1 of Eledone cirrhosa. Classification (NCBI taxonomy): domain Eukaryota; kingdom Metazoa; phylum Mollusca; class Cephalopoda; order Octopoda; family Eledonidae; genus Eledone; species Eledone cirrhosa. The sequence goes on from OZ024742.1 coordinate 83,993,992, forward strand.
TGTCTATATTCTATTTTCTAAAGATCGTTGCAGAAATATGCCAGATCATACTGAGCTCGCAATGGATGATAATTGTGCTGGTTACTGGACATGTTATAATGGAGTCGCAACTAAGGGCTGTTGTCGTCGTGGTCAATCTTTTAGAAAAAGGAGAGGTTGTATCCGAGATCGAAGTTGTAGAGATAGGTGTCGAGAGCCAGTCACAACACCCAGTCCAGAAAGTAGGTGTACTCTTTCTTTTTTTTTTTATACATTTACATATACACACACACACACCATATATATATATATATATAAATATATAGTGGCTGCAAACTATGCTAAGAGTATTGGAATCGCTTGAAGATTATAGAGTTGGGTGCACTTTTAGGTTGCGGCCAGCCACACGATCCTGTAACATATCTTGAACAAGCAATGCCTGTGCTTTCAATGTTTTTAAGTGGGCAAATGCCTTGCAACTCAACCAATCCTACTTATTGAGCATCGAAAACAATACCTGAAAAGGGGAACTGGTCAACATCATCGGATGTCCCCGATACCGCAGGTTTTTCTTTCAGTGTTTCCCTCTCCTAGAAAGGTGTTGGGACAACTGGGGCCTTTCAGTCCCATGTGAAAAAAGAGTACTATTTGGTTGGCCGTTGACTCCTGAGTTCCTCCGTCCTTTGCCGGGTCTTTTATTTCATCCCGCAGGGTGTCCAAATATCCTCCTCCTCACCAAACAAGCTTGCTGGGGTTGCAGGTTTAATCGCCGACGACCCGGCCATGAAACAGGTTGTACTGGGTTAGATGTTACCAGTAGCACTCGAGAGTGACACACACACACACACACACACATATATATATATACATACATATACATACATACATATATATATATATATACATACATGCTCACAGAAACAAAACACACATACACACACAAACATATATATTTATATTATCAAGGATACATAGGGTAAATAAATAAAAAGATAAAACAAAAGTGATTGTACAAGAATGTGATATCGTGCGCAATAAACATAATAAAACCTCATGTTTGGACCATAAATACACATAAATACGTATAAAATGTATAAATACATATAAAAACATATAAATACATATAAAATCTATAGTAATAAATCCCCCACAGATACGTGGGTCAAATGAACAAGATCTTTTATTTATCTCGTTGTCCACCACCTGGAAATGTAAGTGTAAATTTTGTAAGTGATATTGTCAGTGTATATGACTCAGCGACAAAAATATTGGTTTTCTACTTATCATAATCTTAATTGGTGAAGAGTTCTGCATAACTGATTGATTAAAAACACGTCTCTATTTTAATCATAGCAATTTTATGGATACATGGCTGATCATCATCATCATCATCATCATCATCATCATCATCATCATCATCATCATCATCATCATCATCATTTTCGTTTAACGTCCATCTTCCACGCTAGCATGGGTTAGACGGAAGTTGTCCCAAGTTGAGGCAAGGTTGGTCGGGTGACCGTGTCTCTCTCATATGGGACTATCTGGCAGGTTTTCTACGGCTGGCTGCCTTTCCTAGCACCAACCACATTTACAGTGTGGAACTGGGAACTTTTTACCGTGTTACCTACACGACCACATTACAGCGTGGACAGTGTTTTTTTTGTGGTGACACCTACACGATCTGGATCTCATTATCTCATTTATTTGGAATGGATGTTGTGGTACCAACTTTACAGAGAGAGGGTGGTGTTGGTGGGAGTGGGAGCATAGGGTAGGACTAGTGGATTGGGGTGTATATTTGGTTAAGCGGTGCCTACTGACTGTAGGTTTCACTTTGTACATAGGCAAGGTAGTTCTTCTGTATTACTACGTAGTGCCAAAGATCTCGGTCCAGTGAAATTGTCTTAGAGAGGTGCAAGTGTGTAAGGTCGGAATTTATCAGATCGTCCCAGGTTTTTCTGGGTCTACCTACTCCGTAACTACCATCAATTTTGATCGCCCTGCACTTATTTATACAGCTGTCGTCTTTCATGCGCATCACGTGGCCATACCAACGTAGTCTTCTCTGAAGTAAACAGCATCTGACCCCTCTAATTCCTAATTTCTCACTTAGTTCATTTATGCTTTGCCGTTCACGTATATTACTATTACACATCCAACGGAGCATGCATGCTTCATTCCTTTCCAGTCTGCGCAGTTCCTCTGCACGTAATGCCCATGTCTCACTGCCATGTAGCATTAATGTTCGTATACAGGCATCATACAATCTGCGTTTCATTTTTAGAGAGAAACCTTTTGTGGCCAACAGCGGTATACGCTCTCTGAACTTTTTCCATCCCATTCTGACTCTGGCTATTGTACTTTCAGAACACCCTCCACCACTGCTGATTTCGTCACCCAGGTAACGGAAAGTGTCCACTATTTCTATAGAACCATCTGGGCAATAGAAGGAGTTAGTATCCTGTGGACGCTTGCTACTTATTGCACCTGAGCATCGGCCACATATTAAGTCTACGTTCTTAGATAGTTTACCTGTGATTCCACTACATCTTTTATGTACCCATACTTTGCATTTGGCACATAAAATGGAATTTCTGCCTACTCCTTTCCTACACACTGAGCATGACCATTTCCCTGAGGGAACCTGTGCCCTATTTTCCTTTCTACAAACTAGAACTTTAGTCTTAGACAAGTTAACTTTAAGGCCTTTTGATTCTAGGCCATGCTTCCATGTTTGGAATTTCTTCTCGAGTTCAGCCATTGATTCAGCGTTAGATCATCTGCATATAGGAGTTCCCATGGGCAGCCGGTCTTGAACTCCTCTATTATAGCCTGAAGGGCAATAATAAATAGGAGGGGGCTAAGGACAGAGCCTTGATGACCACCAACTTTTAACGCTAAATTCTTCACAATATTCATTGTTAATTCTAACCTTACTGACTGTTTCTTTATACATAGCTTGTATAGCTCTCACAAACCATTCATCTACACCTAGTTTTCTAAGAGCCCACCAGATAATGGAGCAGAAGACTCTGTCAAAGGCTTTCTCCAGGTCTACAAAAGCTAAGTAGAGGGGTTTACTGTAGTTGTCGTACAAGGAAAAGAGCGTCTGTGGTACTTTTACCTGACACAAACCCAAACTGCATTTCATCTAGATCAATTCGCTCTCTGATTAGTTGCGCTATAACTCTTTCTGTGACCTTCATGACCTGGTCAACTAACTTAATGCCTCTATAGTTTCCCCTATCTAAAGCATCCCCTTTATCCTTGTAGCAATTAATGATGATGCTGCGACGCCAGTCTTTTGGTATGACTCCATTCTGTATTATTTGGTTAACTATACGGGTGACCATAGTATGTCCCACCATTCCAGATGCCTTCAACATCTCAGCAACTATCTCCGAAAGCCCAGCTGCCTTGCCTGCCTTTATATCTTTGATTGCATTACTTATTATACTACCTTTAACTTGCACCGCTGGTCCTTCTATTGGATCGATTTGAGGCAGACTATCTTTATCCCATTTATTCTGCTCATTTAATAGTCTCTCGTAGTGACACTTCCAGACTATCTTCTTATCAGTATCAGTGAGGGCAAGTACACCGTTATCATTACGGACACACTTCTCCCCGACAATATCACGGTTTTCCTTGACACATTGTCTAGCAATCCTGAATACCTCACGTTTTTGGTCCTCACGTTGTAGAACATGCTTGAACTTTCTATCCTCTGCTTCCCTTTTTGCAAGGTACACTTGTCTCCTAGCTTCTCTCCTGGACACTTGATAGTGCTCTCTACTTACCCCATCCTGCCATACTTTCCAAGCCTGCTTTTTGGCCTTGATTGTCTCCTCCACCTTACTGCTCCACCACCAAGTTACTCTCCCCCTGTCAATAGGTCTGCTCCAGCCACAGATTTCCTCCGTTGCTTTCAGCAGGTTCACTTTCAAGAATTGCAGCTATTCCTCTATATTGCACGTCTCTAATTGCTCTTCCTTATTGTCAAATAATCTTTTAAATTTGTCACTGGCTATGGGGTTCTTCAACTTCCGTATTCTTCTCCTCAAGGTAGGCCTCCTCTGTCGTCGTGTACGTCTATTCCTGACTGTGAGGTCACTAACTACTAGGCTATGTTGGGAGGTGCATTCTTCACGGGGGAGGGATTTAGTGTTTACAACAGACACTTTGTCCCGTCTTCTAGTAAGGATGTAATCTATCTGGCTGGCGTGTTCCCCTGATCTATAGGTGATCAAGTGGTTTTCTCGCTTTTTGAACTTAGTGTTATAGATAGTTAGGTTATAAGCGTCACAGAATTCCAGGATTCTGAAGCCCTCCTCATTTCTATTTCCAACCCCATAGCCTCCATGGATTCCATCATAGCCATCACTATGTTGTCCAACGTGACCGTTTAGATCGCCAGCAATAATAAAGTAGTCGCTGTCGGTTATTTGGGAGGTAGTGTGCATTAGCATCTCATAGAACCTGTCCTTTATAACGTCAGGTAAATCAGATTGGGGTGCATAAGCGGATATTATTGTCACTGTAGTTCTATTTAGTACTAGTCTTATTTTAATTGTCATTCACTCTATTTACGTCAATTACCTTATCTACCCATTTTCAGCTAACATAATTCCTACACCACCCTGTCCGTTGTCATTTCCCACCCAGAAAAGTTTATAGCATCGTTATTTACCCAGGATGAATCTGGCAGACCCCCCTCTCCACCTAGTCACTTGAATACAACAAACATCAACTTCTTTACGTTCAAGCATCTCTACAACCTCATTTGAGCGACCTTTCAATGTGCCTACGTTCATGGTACCAACTCTGAAGTTGGGAGGGTGGGATGGATGGGTTGGAGGGGCAGGGAGGGGTGTGGGAGACGGAATTATGTTCGTCATCCGTGTCTGAAATAAAGAGGGGTCCTTGTATTCTCGTCCTGCAGCGGGAGGTGAATTTAGCTTTATCTGTGACATTGTCATTGACTGCTTAGACTTTCCAAATTCCGTAGTCAACCCATCAAACAGATCTAAACTTAAGGAGTAGTAACTGAGGTGGTAGCTTTGCAATATGATTTGTTAGAGAACTTACTATAAGCCTTTGAGAGTTATGATTGGACCATATAGCAATGGTGGTATATTGTGGTAGGAGGGAAATGGGTAACTTTAGGAGAAGATTAGTTTTTAGGAAGGGTCCAACAGAATGAGACATATTATTAAAAACATGTAAAATATTAATTGAAAATCCGGGAGAAAAAGGGAAAATTTGAATTTTAGACTGGCATAAATAGGAGTTTAAAACTCTGCTTATTGAGTCGACTACATGTAAAAGGAAAGACAAGTATTTTGCTTACATTGTCAAAATCGACAGATCGTCCGTAATATAGATTAGATAGATAAATTATGTCCTTGGGAACCAGCAAGATTTATTTTATACTAGCGGTCAGACGGGGGGTGGATATGAGAGAAGGAGCAAAGTGTTCACAAAGTTAGCGAGCGAGATGCAGGAAAGTTCTAGAATAATTAATTAATAATAATACTATATGCTGATATAAGTTAGATTGCAGTTTAGTGCTTTTCAACTTTCCTTTGTACAGCAAAATCACACTATGTATATTATATGCAGTTATAGAGATCTTTACACATTATTCTCTATCAGTATATATTTCTATAGTGTTATTCCAAAGAACGTACGTAAGGCAGCATATGGTTGGCTATGCGTTCATATAGGTGCATGCCCGTGTATAAAAGCGTCTTAGCACTTCATGTATGTACAATGACTGTAAAAGAAAAGGATGGAATTATACGTGTGAATTATAAGTATAATCTTGAATGAAACGACAGAAATATTTACTCGGTTTCGTCGGAATACTCAGCAGAATATGTGTGGTAAAAGTTAAGTTACATTTAGGTACATTTCAACTGACCGTTGTACAGAGATATCTCACTCTCCATATTATATGTAGTTATAGAGATATTTATAACATTCTTCATTATATATGTCTATATTCTATTTTCTAAAGATCGTTGCAGAAATATGCCAGATCATACTGAGCTCCCAATGGATGATAATTGTGCTGGTTACTGGACATGTTATAATGGAGTCGCAACTAAGGGCTGTTGTCGTCGTGGTCAATCTTTTAGAGAAAGGAGAGGTTGTATATATATATATATGTGGTGGCTGCAAACTCTGCTAAGAGTACTGGAATCGCTTGAATATTATAGAGTTTGGTGCACTTTTAGGTTGCGGCCAGCCACACGATCCTGTAACATAGCTTGAACAACCAATGTTCCACCCTCCTCACCAAGTATGCTTGGAGGGGTTGCAAGTTAAATCGCCGACGACCCGACCATGAAACAGGTTGTACTGGGTTACATGTTATCAGTAGCACTCGAGAGTGAGCTCACACACACACACACACACACACACACACACACACACACACACACACACACACACACACACACACACACACACACACACACACACACACATATATATATATATACATACATGCTCACAGAAACAAAACACACACACACAAACATATATATTTATAATATCAAATATACATAGAGTAAATTAAAGAAAAAATAAAACAAAAGTCATTGTGCAAGAATGTGATATTTTGCGGAATAAACATAATAAAACCTCATGTTTGGCGAGTATAAATACATATAAAATATTTAGTAGTAAATCTCCATCGGGAACACTGATACGTGGGTCAAAGGAATAATAACTTTTATTTACCTCGTTGTCCTCCTCCTGGAAATTTAAGTGTAAATTTTGTAAGTGATATTGTCAGTGTATATGACTCAGTGACAAGAATATTGGTTTTCTACTTAGCATAATCTTAATTATTGAAGAGGTCAGCATAACTAATTGATTAGAAGCACGTCTGTATATTAATCATAGTAATTTTATGGATACATGGCTGATGTAAGTTAAATTGCACTTTAGTGCTTTTCAACTTTCCTTTGTACAGTAATATCACACTATGTATCTTATATGCAGTTATAGAGATCTTAACACATTATTCAATATATATGACAGTGGATTGGCTGTATCGATATAGTTACAGACACCATACTTTCCAGAAAAGAGTTATATCCCTTTTCTGGGCTGAGTTCAAATCCCGCCGAGGTTAACTTTGCCTTTCATCCTTACGGAGACGATAAAATAAAGTACCAGTAAAGTAAAGTACTGGATAATTGCAGGCCTTGTGCCAAAAGTAGAAAAAATTATTCAGTATATATTTCTATATTTTTATTCAGAAGAAGTACGTAAGGAAGCATATGGTTGGAGATGCATTCATATGGGTGCATGCCCGTATATAAAGGTGCCTTAGCTTTTCATGTTATACACAATGACTGTAAAAGAAAAGGATGGATTATACGTGTGAATTATTAGTATAATATTGAATGAAACGACACAAAATTTACTCGGTTTCATCGGAATACTCAGCAGAACATGTGTGGTAAAGATTAAGTGATTAAGTTACATTTAGGTACATTTCAACTTCCCTTTGTACAGGAGTATTCCACTCTCCATATTATATGTAGTTATAGATATATTTATAACATTCTTCATTATATATTTTTATATTCTATATTCCAAAGATCGTTGCAGAAATATGCCAGATCATACTGAGCTCGCAATGGATGATAATTGTGCTGGTTACTGGACATGTTATAATGGAGTCGCAACTAAGGGCTGTTGTCGTCGTGGTCAATCTTTTAGAGAAAGGAGAGGTTGTATCCGAGATCGAAGTTGTAGAGATAGGTGTCGAGAGCCAGTCACACCACCCAGTCCAGAAAGTAGGTGTTTTCTTTCTCTCTTTCCTGTTTACACACACACACACACACACACACACACACACACACACACACACACACACACACACACACACACACACACACACAAATACACACATATATATATAAAAGGGTTTAGATGAGTTTATAATATAACCATATAAGTCAAAGAACATTTCAAAGCGCAATGTGAATTTATTGACTACAGCAAGATAGGTAAGACTGTTCAGAGTTTAATCTAATCTGAAAAATTCATTGAAAGTAGTTTTGAAATATTACAGACCATATATATATATATATGTATATATATATATATATATATATATATATATATATATATATATATATATATATATATATATATATATATATATATATATATATCACCACCTGAAGATTGCGAAAGCATGAAAGTACTTGTTCAATTAACACTTAACATTAAATATTCTATCATACTATTTCATTATAATACCATTATAAATTTTAAAGGATTGTAAATATAACGAGTAAATCAGACAAAGTTGGAATTCCTCTTATTAATATATATATATATATACAGAGAGAGAGAGAGAGAGAGAGAGAGAGAGAGAGAGAGAGAGAGAGAGAGAGAGAGAGAGAGAGAGAGAGAGAGAGAGAGAGAGAGAGAGAGAGAGAATCTGAAGTCAAATTTGCAACTTATTAAACCTTATTGCATATTACAACTGTTTCGATATCGATCAGCTCGGGTTTGATTAGGCAATCGGATCCTCTTAATCGAAACCTCTCCAGATATGCGAGTTTACATGGGTGGTCCCTTTCCAGTAGTTTCAAACAAGCTGCAAATCTGACTTCTTATTGTCACTCCATATATATACACTCTTCAGACTACAGCCGCCTTAAACCTGGAGCACAAACCAACGAGAGACGGACCCGTAATACCATGAAGTGCTTCGACCAGCGTCACTGCTAGTAACAACAATTTACATACATAATAACATATCTTTATCTCTCTCTCCCTATAGATATATATTAGAAAACGAGTTTTTTTTTTTTTTTTTTTTTTTTCAAAAATGAAAAAAACCGAGATGTCCTACACGAGTGAAAGCATAAGAAAAAAGATGAAATCGAAAATGCAACTGGAGTCTTTTTAAGAATATTTATTTGGTTCCTTTACCGGTTTCGCAGTTCTTATTCTTTTCAAAAGTAGAGTTGAAATGGAGGGTTTGTGGTTTTTCTCGCATCTGGTTGGTGTTCGAATGTTACTTCTGTTTTATGTGGAATAAGTCACTCGAAATTCTAGTTTTTTTTAGAAAATTAATTATTTGGTTGGTTGATTAGTCACGTGAACAAGTATAATATATTTCGCGCCAGTTCGCGTTACAAAAATTCTTATTATATTTGCCTTTAAAAAAAGGGGGGGGGGAGAGCCTCAGATTGTTTTTTAATATATGAGTGAAATTTGGTTGGTTGATGCAGTAACGTGCACAAGCACATCAACTTTCGTACCAGTTGGTTGATGCAGTTACGTGCACAAGCACATCAACTTCCGTGCCAGTTGGTTGATGCAGTAACGTGCACAAGCACATTAACTTTCGTACCAGTTGGTTGATGCAGTCACGTGCACAAGCACATCAACTTTCGTACCAGCTGGTTGATGCAGTAACGTGCACAAGCACATCAACTTTCGTGCCAGTTGGTTGATGCAGTAACGTGCACAAGCACATCAACTTTCGTGCCAGTTGGTTGATGCAGTAACGTGCACAAGCACATCAACTTTCGTACCAGTTGGTTGATGCAGTAACGTGCACAAGCACATCAACTTTCGTACCAGTTGGTTGATGCAGTAACGTGCACAAGCACATCAACTTTCGTACCAGTTGGTTGATGCAGTCACGTGCACAAGCACATCAACTTTCGTACCAGTTGGTTGATGCAGTCACGTGCACAAGCACATCAACTTCCGTGCCAGTTGGTTGATGCAGTAACGTGCACAGGCACATCAACTTTCGTACCAGTTGGTTGATGCAGTAACGTGCACAAGCACATCAACTTTCGTACCAGTTGGTTGATGCAGTAACGTGCACAAGCACATCAACTTTCGTACCAGTTGGTTGATGCAGTAACGTGCACAAGCACATCAACTTTCGTGCCAGTTGGTTGATGCAGTAACGTGCACAGGCACATCAACTTTCGTGCCAGTTGGTTGATGCAGTAACATGCACAAGCACATCAACTTTCGTACCAGTTGGTTGATGCAGTCACGTGCACAAGCACATCAACTTCCGTGCCAGTTGGTTGATGCAGTAACGTGCACAAGCACATCAACTTTCGTACCAGTTGGTTGATGCAGTCACGTGCACAGGCACATCAACTTTCGTGCCAGTTGGTTGATGCAGTAACGTGCACAAGCACATCAACTTTCGTGCCAGTTGGTTGATGCAGTAACGTGCACAAGCACATCAACTTTCGTACCAGTTGGTTGATGCAGTAACGTGCACAAGCACATCAACTTTCGTGCCAGTTGGTTGATGCAGTAACGTGCACAAGCACATCAACTTTCGTACCAGTTGGTTGATGCAGTAACGTGCACAAGCACATCAACTTTCGTGCCAGTTGGTTGATGCAGTCACGTGCACAAGCACATCAACTTTCGTACCAGTTGGTTGATGCAGTAACGTGCACAAGCACATCAACTTTCGTGCCTGTTGGTTGATGCAGTAACGTGCACAAGCACATCAACTTTCGTACCAGTTGGTTGATGCAGTAACGTGCACAAGCACATCAACTTTCGTACCAGTTGGTTGATGCAGTAACGTGCACAAGCACATCAACTTTCGTACCAGTTGGTTGATGCAGTCACGTGCACAAGCACATCAACTTTCGTGCCAGTTGGTTGATGCAGTAACGTGCACAAGCACATCAACATTCGTGCCAGTTGGTTGATGCAGTAACGTGCACAAGCACATCAACTTTCGTACCAGTTGGTTGATGCAGTAACGTGCACAAGCACATCAACTTTCGTACCAGTTGGTTGATGCAGTAACGTGCACAAGCACATCAACTTTCGTACCAGTTGGTTGATGCAGTAACGTGCACAAGCACATCAACTTTCGTACCAGTTGGTTGATGCAGTCACGTGCACAAGCACATCAACTTTCGTGCCAGTTGGTTGATGCAGTAACGTGCACAGGCACATCAACTTTCGTACCAGTTGGTTGATGCAGTAACGTGCACAAGCACATCAACATTCGTAGCAGTTGGTTGATGCAGTCACGTGCACAAGCACATCAACTTTCGTACCAGTTGGTTGATGCAGTAACGTGCACAAGCACATCAACTTTCGTACCAGTTGGTTGATGCAGTCACGTGCACAAGCACATCAACTTTCGTGCCAGTTGGTTGATGCAGTCACGTGCACAATCACATCAACTTTCGTACCAGTTGGTTGATGCAGTCACGTGTACAAGCACATCAACTTTCGTACCAGTTGGTTGATGCAGTCACGTGCACAAGCACATCAACTTTCGTACCAGTTGGTTGATGCAGTCACGTGCACAAGCACATCAACTTTCGTGCCAGTTGGTTGATGCAGTAACGTGCACAAGCACATCAACTTTCGTGCCAGTTGGTTGATGCAGTAACGTGCACAAGCACATCATCTTTCGTACCAGTTGGTTGATGCAGTCACGTGCACAGGCACATCAACTTTCGTACCAGTTGGTTGATGCAGTCACGTGCACAAGCACATCAACTTCCGTGCCAGTTCGTGCTTGAGTTTCTTTCCACTTAAAAAAGTGGCTCAAAAAAGTTTTATAAATGTAATTTGATTGGTTATCACTGTCACATGAATAAATACATTAAATTTCGCGCCCGTATCTGGGAATTGTTTTATAGCCATTTAAAGAATTTTGTGCCAAACAAAAGATAATGGTCAAGAAAAAAGGATTGGGGAGAATTGTTCTGGTTCAGTGAGTATGGCTGATGTGCTGAGGTGTCAAAATTCAGACTTTCTATTGAAATAAAGAAAGTAGAGATATGTATTTTTATTTGTGTGCTGGTGTGTGTGTCTGTGTGTGTGTGTGTGTGTGTGTAGGAAAATGATTCTATTAGTAGAAATGGGGGAGGGATTTATGTGTGTGTGTGTGTATGGGTGTTATATATGTGTGTGTATGTGTGTGTGTAAGTATGATTAGCATGTTGAGATGGAGAGAATATATATTTGTGTGTGTGTAGGAAAATGATTCCGTTAGTAGAAAGGGGGGAGGGTGCTATGTATGTGTGTGTGGGGGGAGGGGGGTATGGTTAGTATGTTAAGGTGTTAGAGTATTAACGTATGTTAAGGTTTATTTAGCTCTGGTTTTTATTTTCGAATATAGAAGATGTTATGTGTGTGTGTGTATGTATGTGTCTGTTTGGATGATTAGCATGTTATGGTGTTAACATAATGTATATTAAACTATATTTAATGCTGATTTATATTTTTGAATAATCATATTTTCCTTATTTATTCGTATTTGTTCTGTTGTATTGTCAGCGCAAATATAAAATGGGAAGACTTGGAATTTGGGTGTCTTATCGCTTGCGCATAAGTCTACATGTGTACTGAGTGGTATATGTCTTGTGGTAGGGTCTCGTAATTGTTGGCGATGAACTGTCATTCTGTTTCTGAGTGTGAGTTTGGTTTATCCTATATAATCTTCATTGCATCCTTTACATTTAATGGCATAAAGCAAATTTGTTGATGAGCAAGTGAAGTGATTTTTTACAACACAATTTTGTCCTGATTGAAATGTATACATGGTGCCTTCAATGAGGTGAGTGCAGGTCCCACAATTAGAGCGACCACATTTTTTGTTTTGACAGTTGGTTGTGGGTTTGTGGTAGGTAATTTGGCATTGGTGAGTAATGTTTTTAGTGATTTCGGTTGTCTTCTGCTTTTGATTATTTTGTGTGTTTCAAGGGCTTTTTTCACTCTTGGATCTTGTTTCAATAGTGGGATGTTCTTGTGAATAATGTTGTATGCTTCCGCATTTCTTGGGTTGTGTGTTAGAATATTGGACGTACCTTGAATTTGTTTCTATTTTCGTAATTCATCAATGCCTATTGCTTTAGCCCTTTCTATTCCATTATTTATTAGTAATGGTGGGTACTGTCTTTCGAGCAGAATTTCCTTTAATTCTTGAAGTCTTTTATTTCGCGTTTCATAATTGGAGTCAATTGTGCATATTCTTCTTGCTAGGTTAAAAGGGATGTTTCTCTTCGTGTGCTTTGGATGGATGGAGATGAATAGCAGGTATTGTTTGGAATCTGTTGGTTTGTCATGTATGTCAGTTTCAATATTTGTGAATTTTTTAAGATTAGGATGTCCAGAAATGGGAGTTGATCTTGGCTGTATTCCATTGTGAATTTTGGATGTGGTTATTGATGCCGTTAATTAAATGTTTTAAATCATTTAGTTGGTCGAGTGTGTGAGACCAAAGAATGAGGCAATTATCCAAATTTACAATTCTCTGATAAATATTTGTGGAAGTTCAATCCGTATTTTGATTTGGACTGTTCATATATCTGGACTTCTAGGTATGCCATGACTAAGTTAGCATAAGTTGGAGCGACTTTTGTACCCATCGCAGACCCCGATATTTACTTGTAAGTATTGCTATTGAAATAAAAAAAATTGTTCTGTAAAATAAACTGTAATCCATCGGCGATGAAGCTTTTTTCTATTCTGTCAGGTATCTCATTGGGATATTTCTCTAGCCAGAATCCTATTGCTTTTAGTCCGTATTGGTGTGGGATCGTTGTGTAGAGATTCACTACATCGAAAGACACAATAATAGTGTCGTTGTTGACATGTTTGGGGAGGTGGTTTAAGAGGTCCAGATCATCTCCTCTTACAAGACCCTAACTACTATGAAAGAGTAAAAAACTACCAGCAATCAGAAACGATGGCCAGATTAAACACATTCATTTGTCGATAGTAGGAAGACTTAACTAAAAAGGAACGCGATTATCTATATATATAAAACAGAAGATGTCTGTCTGTTTGTGTAACCGCATGGATTTCTACATTTTACAACTGATTTGCACCAGATTTCATACATAGGTTTCTGAAGTCCTATTACGCGTCGTAGGCTATTTTATTATTCCGTACATCGATTGTGGGGACCCCAGGGACAGGTAGCCCCCTTAAGCTTCTCCCTTCGACTTATCTATTGAAGTTCACTTTAACACTGTATTAGTACCTGATAACTTTTGAAGTTTACGTTCGATCTTCGTTTTCACTTTCAAAACAATAATCATCGTCGGATGAAATTTCAGAAATGTAAACATCTGATTCATTTGAAGATAAATCACTAATATTATCTTTTGTTTCTTGTTCATTTGGAATGTCGTCGTGTGTAAAAACTTGAAAGTCGGTATCGCTACTTTCATAAGCCATGTTGATACAAACAAAAAATCTGTTCTACTTTCGACGTTAAAAAAACACGTGTTGTTTTAAGTTGTTTCACTATATTAAGTGTTAATTGTCGCGGTAAGGGCCTAATCTCGCAGTAATCTCGAATTGACGAGATTTTGATGACGGTATTGTTTATTTTTAGAACGTTTGGGTGTTACGGCGGTTTTGGGCGGTTTGAACAAATGAAGGGGAAATAATTTCGGCCGGTTTGAACACTAAAGGGTTAAAGGAGGTTTAGTTAATGTGTTTATTGTCATAAGGTTCCAGTTTATCATGCTGTGATTTTTCAGCCATTTTTGCCTGTATCCTTTCAATGGTTAGTACTTACTTTGCGTTGCCCCTAACTTAAAACCTTAAATTTGACTATTACACAAAATCTTGCAAAACATACCCACTTTCTCAGACCACATAGATTTATCACATTTCTTCACAATTTATATCCGTGTATTTTTGCTTACTTAAACGTTATTTGTCCACTATTTATCGTTCTCCCTGGTTAATTTTCTAAAAACAATGCTCCCCAAGAAAAGAACTCTCATGGTCGATTATCTACTAATGCAAGTAGGTCTAAGCGAAGGCGTCTCACCGAAGATGTAAATGCAACTGCGATCAGGCTCTCACAGAATGCTGTGCAGACGTCAGCTGCAAGAGCGAAGGATGACAGCCGGCGTGAACTTCGACGGAACAAAAGTGCTGCCGCGACTGCTGCTGCTCGCGCACGAGAGGATGAAGGACGACGTGCCGTTCGACGTAGCAGGGACGCCGCTGCAACATTCGCTGCTCGCGCACGAGAGGATGAGGACGACGCGCCGTTCGACGAAGCAGGGACGCCACTGCCACTGCTGCTGCACGAAATACTGAAACCATAGAGCAACGACGTGGCCGACTTCTGAAAAGTGAACAGCGGCGATCATCGTTACATGGCATTTCTAGGACTTGCAATTCACGATGGTTGTTGAAGGCCTTTAACTACGACTCCTCCTCCGACTACGCCGTCCATGCAGATATTTAAATTGGGGAAATGACCTCTACTTGCCAGTTTTGTCGTACGAAAAAGTGGCCAGGGGAGAGAGATGGAACGTGCTGTTTAAACGGTAAAGTTAGACTACCTCCTATTCACGACCCTCCAGAGAAATTGCAACTCTTTTTGACAGACACGACGGAGGAATCATCGAAGTTTCTGCGTAATATCCACCGCTACAATTCCGCGTTTCAGATGACATCCTTCGGAGCAAACTTGCCTCGGAACGTGGGTTCATGCCAACTTTCAAGGTCCAGAGGCAGATCTACCACTTGATTGGTTCTATTCAGCCTCTGGCAGAAAAGGATCCTCAATTTCTTCAGTTATACTTCGTTGGAAACTATCAGGAGCAGGCAGAGATGCGAAACTCTATTTCGTCCGAAACTAACATTGGAACCATAATAAAACTTCAAGAAATGCTTCACGACAAAAACAGCTATATTCGCAGTTTCAAGTACGCTTTGGAAACAGCCACCGACCAAAACTTTAGTGTGGTCATACATGCTGAGCGAAGGCCATCTGGAGAACATGCTGGTCGGTTCAACGCACCAACATGTAATGAGATTGCTGCGGTTATTTGTGGTGAACAGCACAACAAGAGATATATCATTCTAAAGCACCGAGACAGCACATTACAGCGTATCAATGAGACACACAGGTCCTACGATGCACTCCAGTATCCATTGCTATTTGCAACGGCGAGGACGGATACCATTTCGGCATTCCTCAACATTCGGCAGGCAATGGTGAGGCACCTCTTAGGAAAACTGTCACCTGTATGGATTTCTACGCTTTCCGATTTATGGTAAGGGACAATTCATTCAACCATCTACACCGTTCTCAGGACCTTTTCCAACAATTTGCTGTTGATATGGCCGTTAAAATGGAGTCCGAGAGATTATGGTTCATTAAATTAAATCAAAAGAAACTTCGATCTGAATGCTACATTCATCTACGCGATGGAATTAACAACGACGTATCCCCAGACAATTTAGGGCATGTGTGTATTTTGCCTTCAACGTTCACAGTAGGACCCCGATACATGCACGAGATTACTCGGGACGCCATGACCTACGCACGACATTATGGGCGCCCCAACCTTTTCATAACGTTTATATGCAATCCCAAGTGGAAGGAGATTACAAACGAACTGCTCCACGGTAAAGCGCCAAGACACAGGCACGATCTCATAGCAAGAGTGTTTCGCCTGAAATTATCCAAATTAATGGATTTATTAAAGAAAGGACAAGTTTTTGGGCCTGTCAGGTGCACGGTTGAATGACAGAAACGAGGGTTTCCGCATGCCCATATCTTGATTTGGTTGGTTACAAAAATCAGTTCAAACTACATCGACAAATTCATTTCTGCCAAACTACCTAATCTGTCGATTGACATGGACCTCTGCTCTATAGTCACATCAAACATGGTCCATGATCCTTGCGGACATGGACTCAATATGAAGTCCCAGTGCACACACGACAGAAAGTGTACAAAACTATATTACCAGGCCGTTTTTACAGGAAACACAGACTGGCGGTAACTGATATCCGTTGTATAGGCGCAGGAGACCTGAAGACGGTGGGTTCACAGTAAAAGTTGGTGAACGCGAAATCGACAACAGCTGGATAATGCCATATTCCCCCCTCCTTTTGAAAGCGTTCAACGCCCATATAAACGTCGAATTTTGCAACTCAGTAACATCAATTAAATACGTTTGTAAGTACGTAAACAAGGGATAGGATGCTGCCGGGGTGTATTTCAATGATGCAACAGATGCTCAGCTAGCGATCTCACCAAAGGAAACTACACTCACCGCTTTTTTCAAACTTTGTCAACACGACGACTTCGCTCGAACTCTGCTGTATTCTGAAATACCGTCTTACTATACATGGAACTGGACAAAATGGCTACGAAGGAAGGTAGGGCAAGAGGTGGTTCGACATCCAGGCATCAAATTCGACAATTGCCTTGGGCGAGTTTATACCGTTCACCCTACCCAACACGAATGCTTCTACCTGCGACTTCTGCTTCATGAGGTAAGAGGGCCGACTAGCTTCACTCACCTGAGAACCGTCGATGGATACGCCTGCGAAACGTACAGGGAAGCCTGCTTGAGGCGTGGACTTTTAGAAGATGACGCACAATGGGATGCAACCTTGACGGAAGCTGCCATCTCACAATCATCCCGTAGTCTAAGAGCACTTTTTGCTATCCTCTTGCACGTCTGTGAATTGACCAATCCTTACTCTTTATGGCAAAAGTTTAAAGATGATTTCGCAGACGAATATAGGCGCCTCGCTCAATTGCAATCTCAAAACTTAGATGTCCGCTTTTCAGACGCTATATATAACAGAGCTCTGATCAATATTGAAGACAGAGTGGCTTCAATGGGCGGAGATATCTTGGAGAAATATGGGCTTCCGCAAACACTTCGAGATGCACCATCTGACATTCCCAACGACATTATACGTGAAACATCATATGATGTCGACGAACTCAAAAGGTATGTTGAAGAGAATGAACCAACACTTCTAATGGATCAACAATAAGCCTACAACATTGTCGTTGATTCCATCGGTAATCGGGGAGGGTGTATATTCTTCCTGGACGCACATGGAGGCACGGGCAAAACATTTGTAATCAAACTTTTACTCGCTGCAGTGAGGCAACACGGAAACATCGCATTGGCCGTGGCTTCTTCCGGCATTGCAGCAACTTTGCTGCCTGATGACAGGACGACCCATTCTGCCTTTATCTTCCTCTCAACGTGGCATCATCTGAGACACCCACGTGCAAAATCAGCAAGTCTTCCGGAAAAGCGCTGGTGTTAAAGCGCTGCCTACTAATTGTTTGGGACGAATGCACAATGGCCCACAGGGCGGCTTTCGAGGCATTAGACCGGTCAATCAGAGACATCAGCGACTGTAACGAACCAATGGGAGGTGTCACTTTCCTGTTATCTGAGGTCTTCCGACAGACTCTGTCTGTAATCCCAAAAAGTACGCGGGCTGATGAGGTTGGTGCATGCCTTAAGGCCTCCCCACTTTGGCGTTATGTAAGAAAGCTGACGCTTACAACAAACACGAGGGCACAACTGCAAGGTGATGAGACATCAGCGGGTTTTGCTGCTGCCATTTTGTTCTTGGGAGATGGCAGAGTCCCACTCGACGGAGATGGTGCAGCGGACCTCACAGGGATTTGCAGATGCGTTAAGTCAATTGCTGAGTTACGGACATCCGTTTTTCCTAATCTTGAGGAGAACTACACAAATCAAGAGTGGTTGTGTGAACGCGCAATATTGGCTTCGAAAAACCACATAGTTGGAAGCATCAATGAACAGCTCATGCTGTGCTTGCCTGGAGACATGCACGTCTACAAGTCCCTTGACTCTATGGCTGATCTGGACGAAGTTGTTAATTACCCCACAGAATTTCTTAACTGACTAGACCCTCCCGGATTGCCATCACACTTACTGTAACTTAAGAAAGGTGCCCCTGTTATGCTCCTCAGAAATTTGGAACCCCGAAGGCTTTCCAGCGGCACGCGTCTGGTCATCCAAAAGGCGATGCCTCATGTTATTGAGGAAACAATACTTACAGTATGTGGTAAGGGGGATACTGTCTTCATACCAAGGATACCTCTCATTCCATCCGGTAAAGACATTCCTTTCACATTCAGAAGGCTGCAATTCCCTCTCCGACTCAGTTTCGCCATGTCGATTAACAAATCACAGGGTCAACGCTGACGGTCGTAGGGCTTCATTTAGAAGAACCGTGCTTCCTCCATGGTCAACTATATGTTGGCTGCTCTCGAGTGGGGAGCCGACATAACCTATTTGCTTTTGCAGCTCACGAGAAAACCCAAAATATAGTCTATAAGGAAGTTTTGTAGACACCCCATCCGCCAACAGGTAATCGCATTTTTTTTTTGTATAAGTGCTTACATTTGCTGTATCCGTGTGCTATTTTTGTCCTTTTGAAAATACCACGTACGCCTCTGAGGTTGCTTTTGCTATACGTTATAAATGTTCAATATCTCCGTTTTCCGCATTTATATGTTGCTATTATACTTTGCTATCGATGTTCGGTAGTTTTAACCTAATTAATCTACTTTTCCCTACATCTTATTTACACATTTTTTTGACATTCCAGCGTAATCTTGCCAAGGTCGTTTTTGTGGCCACCGACTGTTACATACTTTTCTAGGTTACAATCTCAAATAACAAGCAAAGCAAATTCGACACACCAAAGTCGTGTGAAGGACTTCTTAAGGGCCACCACTTCTAATCGGAGTCGTCTTTGCTGACAGCTCTACCGCTGAGACTCTTAAGAAATATTTAGAACATTCCTCATTATATATTTCTATATTCTATTTTCTAAAGATCGTTGCAGAAATATGCCAGATCATACTGAGTTCCCAATGGATGATAATTGTGCTGGTTACTGGACATGTTATAATGGAGTCGCAACTAAGGGCTGTTGTCGTCGTGGTCAATCTTTTAGAAAAAGGAGAGGTTGTATCCGAGATCGAAGTTGTAGAGATAGGTGTCGAGAGCCAGTCACAACACCCAGTCCAGAAAGTAAGTGTTCTCTTTCTTTTTTTTTATATATATATACATATACCTCGCCTCTTATATATATATATATATATATATATATATATATATATATATATATATATATATATATATATATATATATATATATATATATATTGTGCGTGTAGGGACATATACTTTATTATTATATATATATATATATATATATATGTGTGTGTATATATATGTATATATATATATATATATATATATATATATATATATATATATATATATATATATACGTTGCCTTAGCTGCTACTCGAACTTCGAATATGCTGTACTTTTGTATATATATATATATATATATATAAAGAAAAAGAGATGAAATCGAAAATGCAACTGGAGTCTTATTTTTTTAAAAAATATATATATTTATTTGGTTCCTTTACCGGTTTCGCAGTTCTTCTGCTTTTCAAAAGTAGAGTTGAGATGGAGGGTCTGTGCTTTTTCTCACATCTGGTTGGTCTCTGAATGTTACTTGTTTTATATGGAAAAAGTGGCTCGAAATGCCAGGTTTTTCGAGAAGTAATTTGATTGGTTGGTCAATAATTATAATAAATTTCGCGCCAGTTCGCGTTACAATGGTTCTTCAAATAAGGGGGGGGGTGTTGTCACAGGTTGTTTTTTCATATATGATTGTTTGAATTTCTTTTTACTTGAAAAAAAGGGCTCAGGAAGGCTTTTTTTTTTTTTTTTTTTTTTGTGGTTATAAATGAAATTATGGCTGTCACGTGAACAAGTTTTCATTAAATTTTCGCGCCCTTATTTGGAAATCCCTTCTGTAGCATTTTTAGAGAATTTTATGATAAGTAAAAGATAATGGTCAAGAGAAATGGGATGGGAGAATTGTTCTGGTTCAGTGAATATGGTTAGTTCGCTGGGGTGTCAGAATTCAGATTTTCTATTGAATAAAGAAAGTAAAGATATGTATGTTTATTTGTGTGCTTGTGTGTGTGTGCGTGTGTGTGTGTGTTGTGTGTGCGTGCTTGAATTTCTTTTTACTTTAAAAAAAGGTGGCTCACGAAGGCTTTTTTTAATAAACGTGATTTGATTGGTTATAAATGAAATTTGGCTGTCACGTGAACAAGTTTTCATTACATTTTCGCGCCCTTATTTGGAAATCTATTCTGTAGCCTTTATAGGGAATGTTATGACAAGGAAAAGATAGTGGCCAAGAGAAATGGGATGGGAGAATTGTTCTGGCTCAGTGAATATGGTTAGTTCGCTGGGGTGTGAGAGTTCAGATTTTCTATTGAAGTAAAGATATGTATGTTTATACAACCAGATGTGAGAAAAACCACAGACCCTCCATCTCAACTCTACTTTTGAAAAGCAGAAGAACTGCGAAACCGGTAAAGGAACCAAATAAATATATATATTTAAAAAAAAAATAAGACTCCAGTTGCATTTTCGTTTCATCTCTTTTTCTTTATACTTTCACTCGTGTAGGATACCTCGGTTATTTTTCAATTTGTAAAAAAAACCTCACATTCTAATATATATATATATATATATATATATATATATATATATATATATATATATATATATATATATATGAAAAAGTATGACCCCGACGGCAGAGCTCAAGCCGTTTCGACGGCTATTTCTAGATATTTATACAAGGTTTAGAGCACGTGTGTGCATGTTTGACTGTTCATATATCATATTTTGATACACACACACACACGCAAAAATGTCGAATAAAACGAACAAAAAATTAACAAAGTTGCCATAAAATAGGGAAGCAGAAAGTAAATAATGGAAATACAATGATTGAAGCTTGCTAGAGTTGTACGCCGTCCGGCAACACATTGGTTACATATTCTTGCCGCGGATTATAGTATTCCATCCTCCATAATGTCATCTCATCCGCTATCGGCTTTCAACATGGTGACCTCCTAGGTCCTTTCCTTTTTGAACCCGAGGTAAAGAAGCTTGCAGATAGTAGCTGAATGACGCAACGTTAGGCGGGCTTGTAAAAATTACCTGCCCAGGTTCCCACTCAATAGTTCATGCTCTGCTGGTGATTGATAAAGAGATCAACTCGTCCAAGCTGGAGATTGTGAAAGAATTATTACGACACAGAGGGCTTTGAAGCCTCCGTCATGAACGCGTTATTGATACTCCACCACATATAGGTGACCCCGAATAAAGATATTCTCATCTCTGTATCGCTGTATCTCCAATCTGCCCTGTGATTCTGAGCATTCTGCGCCTAATTGACGCATTTTTGGATTTATTCCTGTTGAGGAGGAACTGCTTCGCCATGCCAAAGAATGTGTGTACCATTCGGAGTGACGCCTGTTACGCAACTTATCTCTCTGATCCTGATGTCTGCAAGCGGCATGGAACAGGGGAGATATGAAACGACTAGTTCAATGACACCAAGTGGCAACAAACCACCTTATCTGTCAGATATGACGGTCTTGGTTTCCTGTCTCCAGTTCCAGAGGCATATATTTATATCTACCTAAATATACATCTCCCTATTCCGAAATAACATATACACACTTCAAATGTCACCCACGAAAATCAATGCACATAAACAACTCTCACTCACAGGCACACAAACATCACTCTCCTTCATGCATATTTACCCGATTCGCTCGCCGGTTTTTGAGAAACATTTTCCTCAGCTTTCTTAATTCCCGTCATTTTCAAAATAGTACCATTGTCCATCTTAAAAAAAAAAAAAAAAAAAAAATGTTCTGCCGTTTACGTTTTATATCTCTTAATTGTCTTCTATTTGCCGAAAAAGTCAAAATTCTGACAAGGCAAAATTACATTTTCGATTTCTTTTCAACCTAATAACTGATTTAGTTTTTATTGTCTCCTCTCCTTCATTACCACGTGATATTTGAAAAGGAAAAATGAATAAGATGAGGCGTTGAAATATCTATACAACATTGGATTATAGTCCAATAAGCTTCTGCAGTAGGTGACTACTCTCTAAATATTCATAGTGAAATATTCATTGACAAGCAAGAGCACGAAGAGTAGTAATTATTCTAGTCGCAGGATTTACACTAGAGTGTCTTTTCATAGTCTTTTCTAATAGATACCCACACGTCAGTATGTGTTTGATTTTGGAATTTTCCTTTCTCTAATGGTTTTCTTGTGTATCCTGAAGAAACGTGCCTATAGATATAACCACGTGCAAATTAAAATTATTATATACACAGGTAAACATGCAACTATATGAACATGCCGACATAAAGTCGATACTAGCGGATTTGAATTTAGCAAGAGTGCAGGTAAAAGATCGCTTCACATCTACTTGTTGTTTTGGTTTCGGCATAGAGTTACAGCCCTTGCCATTCTGAGTTCAAATCCCGCCGAGGTTAACTTTGCCTTTTATCCTTACAGGGTCGATAAAATAAAGTACCAGTAGTACACTGGGCAAGTGCTGGCCTTGTGCCAAAAAGTAGAAACAGTTATTACTATGCAGATTCTTATGTAAATGGTTTTATCTTAAACATTCATTTCTCTAAGAATCTGCATAGTAATAACAAACACCAAACAACATGTAGTTGTGAAGCGATCTTTTGAAACTCATAGCACACCTGCGCTCTCGCTGAAATCAAATCCGCTAGCATCGACTTTATGTCTTGACTGTGGAAGACTATGTTTTTGAATTTTTGACTGTAGCAGTGTACATATAATTCAAGCAGCCGGTTTTCACACATATCTTATTACATTGATTCTACTAAAGATTGACATTGAGTGTCTGTGTAATAGTCAGTAACATACTCTATGCTTCATTAAGAACAAAGTTTCCCTAGTTGATTGACACGAATACACATTGAAAACAGCAAAGGAGAATATATTAAAATTGATTTAAAATTTCCTGCATTTTCATGTTACACACACACACACACACACACACACACACACACACACACACACACACACACACACACACACACACACACACACACACACACACACACACACACACACACACACACATATACACACACAAACTCATATGACAATAATTTCAGTGAACTTTTCCCCAGAAATTTACTTTCCATGACAATAATATTGGGTTCTTACTTAGCATAAATTTAGTTATTATTATCAGAAAACTATATTTATTGATCAATAACAGGTCTCTATATTAATTGTAGTTATCTTATTGACTCGAGAGTGATGAAAGACAAACTGTGCTTCGGTAGGATCCAACTCCTCAGGATGCAGTAACACAGATTTCTGTATATATTCGGTCATATATATTTCTACATATTCTTCAGTATTCCCTCACTCTCAAAGAATAATAATAATCATTTGTATTTATGTTTCATTTTCCAAAGATCGTTGCAGAAATATACCAGATCATACTGAGCTTCCAATGGATGATAATTGCGCTGGATACTGGACATGTGATAATGGAATCTCAACTAAGGGCTGTTGTCCTCGTGGTCAATCTTTTAGAGAAGGAAGAGGTTGTGTCCGTAACCGATATTGTCGAGACAGGTGCAACATTATAATAATTAACCCTCCACCACCAGAAGGTGTGTAATCTTTGTATCTTCGTATACACACACACACACAACTATATATATATATATATTTACATAAGAATATATATATGTGTGTGTGTGGTGTGTGTGAGTGCGTGTGTGTGTCTGTCTGTGTAACTGTCAACCATCACATAAAGGTAAGAACAAATTCAAAAGATTCAACATATTACAACATTAGTGTAGAATTATAATTCTTAAAATAAAAAATAAAAATGTCTGCAACTGTTCGAATAATGGTTCGAGGTCACTGACACACACACACATACATACACACATACACACACACATACACACACACACAAACACACACACTCCCTCCCCTCTCTCTAACATACATACATATATATATTTATATATATAAATTAATTATAACGAGCGAGACAATTAGATTTCGTTTAGGATCACCGTTACCTACTCAATGATTTTACAAAAAAACTATGTGGTAAAGACGAATTTCCATATCAGATTGGTCGATAAATGGTTTTATGTGGGAACACAAAGAATACTCCGAACTGTAGAGTTTCATCGAACGTTCTATGCGCAGTTGGTGCTTTAGCAAAACATCACGCACAAAAACCAGGCGTTATTTCCGAAAAGATCAAGTAAGTCTTCGTAGTCAGGACCGACTAGGTGAACGTTCAACGGAGTTCAGTCCTAAATTCTAGTGAAAGAACTTGTCCGAGATACCCACAGCGACCAAACTTAACCCCACTATAGACGTGATAGTGGTTTTAAGCGTGGCAACATCGCATGACATTCTAATGAGAAATGTAGTCAAATTCTATCATTAGAAGAAAGGACAGAATTGGCGGTTAAATTCAAACAGTTTGAAAAGTGCACCGTAGATCTCAACGAAGTTATATATATATATATATATATATATATATATATATATGAAAAAAGTTTGTCCTTCATCAGTGATCTTCCAACCATCATAGGCATTTCATCGCTTTAAAACCATATATCTCCGGTTGGTGCGAACAACGGCTAAAAAAAGTCGCTGGGACACGTAAATAAAGGGGACGCGAGGGTAAACAAACAAAATGGTGAAGCAACAGAAAGTGAGGAAGAAAGAGACAAGTCCCAGATTTCTATGAATTTAAATTCGGTGAAATCGTGAACGAGAGAATAAAGACCATCAGACCTGGTTGAAATGTGAGCAAGGAAGGAATTTCGCACAGGTCTAACGGGAGGAACAAGGGGTCTGGTCTGCGAATTCGGTAAACATAAGTTCTGTGAAATCGTAGACGAGAGAGAGAAAAAATTCATACCAGCTTGGCCAGCGTGCGAGAGAAAATAATTACACACAGGTCAAACGGGAAGAAAGAGGAGGAGGAGAGGTAGTGACAGAGAATGAGTGAGTGAAGGGTGAGGAAGAGGCTAACAGAGAGAGAGACTGCTAGAAAGAGTAAAGATACATAGAACGAAAAAGACGAGTAGCAGCAGAGGAAGAAATATGTGTAAATATGATAATAAGGGCGCTGCGGAGTTGCAAATGGGTTACATATGAAAAAAGTTTGTCCTTCATCAGTGATCTTCCAACCATCATAGTTTTCTCTCTCTCGTCTACGATTTCACAGAACTTATGTTTACCGAATTCGCAGACCAGACCCCTTCTTCCTCCCATTAGACCTTTGTGAAATTCCTTCCTTGCTCACATTTCAACCAGGTCTGATGGTCTTTATTCTCTCGTTCACGATTTCACCGAATTTAAATTCATAGAAATCTGGGACTTGTCTCTTTCTTCCTCACTTTCTGTTGCTTCACCATTTTGTTTGTTTACCCTCGCGTCCCCTTTATTTACGTGTCCCAACGACTTTTTTTAGCCGTTGTTCGCACCAACCGGAGGTATATGGTTTGAAATGCCTATGATGGTTGAAATGCGATGAAATGCCTATGATGGTTGGAAGATCATTGATGAAGGACAAACTTTTTTCATATGTAACCCATTTGCAACTCCGCAGCGCCCTTATTATCATATATATATATATATATATATATATATATATATATATATATATATATATATATATATATATATATATATGTATGTATATATATATATATATAAATATCGGCGAAACTGTACAGTTCGGAGTACTCTTATATATATATATATATATATATATATATATATATATATATATATATATATATGAGTACTCCGAATCGTACAGTTTCACCGATGTTTATATATATATATACAGTCGAGCTGAACACCCGATTACGCGGTTAAACCACTGGGAGTGAAGGACCCCTAGCCTTTGTCAGGGCATTCTTCTAGAAGGCAACTCAGGAAACTGGGATAACTCCGATATTAAACCTGCGGCTCAGTAGTAACCGATGATGTTGATCTTTTCTTCTTTTCGGGTTATAGCTACTGTTGCTCAGAGAGTGGGATTGGCTCAGTGCACAGTCTTTCGTCACTTTAAAAAATATCTTCACGCACAGGCATTGCACGATAGAATTAATTAATAATTATTAATAATGGTATATCGTGCAATGGCCATACTCGATAACGAGGGGGAAGCCATATATATATAAAGATCGGGGAAACAGTACAGTTCGGAGTATTGTTTTATATATATATATATATATATATATATATATATATATATATATATATATATATATATATATATATATATATATATATATATATATATATATATATATATATATATATATTATATATATATATACATATATATGTCTAATGGTAGCTAAGATGCTTCCAGAGGCGGTACGCCGGTTGAGCACTCTATGCTCGTACGGGACAGTGGGTGAGTGACAGCTCACGCCCTGACGGTCTGCGGGCTGCTACAAGTGGTCAGAATAATGATGACGTCACTAACCAGTGACCAAGCCAAGGACGCGCAAAGCGGATGAAGGTGGACGATATAGGCTTAAAGGGCCAGAAATCCCCAGAAAGAGGATATAATTCGAAATCAATAGACGTGTCCGAAGATCCTGCGAGTCTAGAGTCAGGTAGATCCAAACACGGATCGCACCTCGAGCTGTTTGCCGGGGAAACAATTGTAACACACAATAAATTGTGTTCCGATGCATCACTGATTTTTCATTTTACGCCGACCGGGCGAGAAGGCGTTCGTTTTTTGGCGTCAACCGAGGAGTAATTTGCGTTGCTCCAGCGGTAACGAACGTCTTCTATCGTGGGTCCGGTCGGGCGGCGGCGGCGGCGGCGGTCTGTAAAGGCAATAATTCGTCGATGGCGGCGTGTACGGGCTGTAACGTGACGGCGGGTCGTGGACGATGACGACATCGCATATAGGGTATCCGAACACGCCTAACCCGTAACCTACGCAGTAAACCGAAAGCTGCAACGGCTAGCACCCTTCCGTTCACTAAGCTCGTTCGACCGAGGTTACTCTATATAATAGACAGGACCCCCTGGCCGTGCTGCATCCTCTGGAATCGTTGCAAATCCCCCAAGGGCGATCCGCCCGCCACGGGTCGGCTACGGAACCGCCTAGACGGCGGGTTGGCTTCGGTCCCGCTGTCGATGCGGGACCTAGAATGGCTAGAGAGATAGAAGGCGGCGTGTCGTCGACGAAGCTACACCACTTCGCCGTTCCGGCGTCGTCGTCGGCTGGATTCCCCTGCAGCCACCACGGGTCGGACGCGGCCGACTCGGCCGACTCGGCACGCATCAACGGCGGAACGTTTACCGGGTACGCGGCGGAAGCGGAAGGCGTCGTGTCGCGTGTACACGCCGTCTTGCCGCATCTCTTTCCCGGCAGCTACTCGCAAACGTACGGGTCGGCAGCGGCGGAACCGCCTAGCCGGCGGATTCGATTACTTTCCGCCGTCTACACGGGGCCTCCCCGAAGGAAGCTAGTTGGCGGCGTGTTGTCGTCGCGTCGACGACCAAGCTACTCCACTCTGCCGTTCGGGCGTCGTCATCGGCGGCTGGATTCTCCTGCAGCTATACGGGTCGGAGGCGGCCAACTGGGCACGCCCCTTAAAGGCGGAACACGCATCGGAGGCGGAGGGCGAGCGTTAACGTGCAGGCGGGGCGGACGAGTTCTAGACGGCATGTCGTCGAGGCGGAGACATCCGTCATAGCATAGGGTAAGCCGGCACGTACCCGTCTTGAAAACGGAATATTCACGACTCTCAACGGGTAGCACCCGGAATCGTTTTCTTCGAGCTCGTCCGATCAAGCCTACCCTATATAATAGACAGGACCCCCTGGCCGTGCTGCAAAATCCCTACTCGGTGGTATTCCCCGCAGGCGTTTCGCAACCCTACGGGTCGGCGGCGGATCCGCCTCGCCGGCGGGTTGCGAACTTTCTCGCGATCGAAGCGGGAAGGCGTGAACGAATAAAGGAACGTTTGCCGGGTTCGAGGCGGAAGACGGAAGGCGTCGTGTCGCGGAACTTCGCGTATACACACCGTCTTGCCGCCTGTCTTTCCCGGCAGCTACTCGTTTTATATATATATATATATATGTTCTATCTACAAGTTTCCAATTACAAAGGATTCGTAACCTGAAATTATAGTACAAAACACCTAACCATATATATGTTTGCGTACACAGATGCACACAGGCACGTACTCACTAACATATGCATACATACTCACACAGTCACAAACATAAATAAGCACACATATGAATATACATGCATAAGAACGTTAGAAATCATTATTTATAACTAGTGGAATACTCGGCCTTGCGCAGGTTCAAATGTAGTTGTAGATATACCAGGGTTGTTTATAATGAAAGATTTATATGATACTATTGGATTTCATTTGTAAAGTTATCTTTCATCTTAGAAAAATATTTCTTCAAAATGTTTATAGCATTCCGATGTCTGATGCACAGTGCTACAGATGTGTATTATGTGTATTAAGTATGAATAGTATACTTCATATTTCATTTAATTACGTACGATTACATAACTCATGCGTGTTAGGGTAGAACACTGGATCACGTGAAAATGAAAATAGTTTAACTCATTTTGAAACTATTATTGAATATTATACACACACACACACACGCACACACACACACACACACACACACACACACACACACACACACACACACACACACACACACACACACACACACACACACACACACACACACACACACATATATATATATATATATATACATATATACATATATATACATATATGTATGTACGTATATATATATATATAAATATATATATATATATATATATATATATATATTAATGAATTCCCTTTTCTATCAACCAATGACCTACACCCATCCCACTCCCCACCCTCTCCTACCACTTGTAGAGACCTATAAATACCATATTTATTTTTTGATACCCAGATTCCTGATGATTTCTAAAGAATGAAACAGTTCTAGTCCTGTAGAATCTCATCTATATTAAAACTATATATATATATATATATATATATGTGTGTGTGTCTAGAAGAGATATTTAATTTGTTGGAAATCCAACAAATATAGATGTTTATAACTGATTCAGAGCACTCGACAGTTTTCTGGAGTAAGTATTCAATGATATTAAATAAATGGAAACTATATTTATAAAACCATATTTATTCGATTATATATATTTCAAGGGTACCGAAAATTTTGGTCCGCTATAATCAGATAAAATACAAAATGTTTTATAAATATTTGACATGACCAAGGATAATATACCTTAACGGTTGAAGTTATCCCTGGAAAGTGAAGGGAAGAGAGAAGAAAAGTCAGATATTTAATATTATTAATATGAGTATGCAAATGAGGTTTATATTAAAGGGCTGAAAAAACGTTATTTTAGACGCTATGGAAAATTAAAATAATTATGATAAGGAAGGAAGAGAAAGAGAGAGGAATAGCGTTAATTTTGGGGAAAAAAATTGTTACCTATATTATGAGTTATAATATTGTATGGTTGTAAGTATTTTCATATTATTACATTAGGATAGGTTATATGTATATAAATATTAATAAGTTGCGTATGTATTGGTTGTTTATATAAACAAATATGAGTTACGAAGGATGTTGAAATATTATTTTCAAGTTGTGAGATTAGAATAATTTGTGGATTCAAACATTTTTCAACATTGAGAATGTTTTCAGAATATTGTTAATTCAACGAAGCTATATAAATTATCAAACAAAAATTGTTAAAGAAGAAGGAAGCTAAGAAGGAAAAGGAAGACCACTTAAACGTTAATTTAGGGGAAATATATTCAGACATTTAGCTATATTTATATGGAGAATTATTTATCTTATTATAATAATATATAAATATCTATATATATTTTAATAATAGCATATGTATTTTCTTTTTAGTAAAAGGATAGTTTGTTTATAATATGAGTTACGAGGGATGTTGAAATTACAATAATGATATATATATATGTCTATATATACATTGTATTATTCAAATTTTCATAATATCCGGCTTGAAATGGAATATCATTAGACACCTAGACGGCGTAACGGCATAGTTGTTGTACTGAGACACTTAGTGATACGCAGGAAGCATTTAAATGTTGATGTAAAAGCTCAGTTAATTAAAGTCACAAAATATCATCGATGGGAGGTAACTGATAAATAAATTAAAAGTTTTTGACTCTCAAAAAAATAATGGATCTTTATTTAAAGTTCCTACATTGACTTTGTGGGGAACATAAAATAAATATATTGTAAAAAATTATAGTTCAAAATGAATATAGTGTCTACGTTACAGCTTAGTATGGAGATAATATAAACATTAACGATACTATACATTTGGATAGGTGGATCGATCAATTGTTTTGGATTCACACTATAATGTAATTAAATAACCTGATGTACTATCAGGCTTTTACCAATGCGCATGAAACATACACATACTATATATGTGTGTGTTTGTCTGTATGTATGTCTACATATAGACACACATTTAATCATAGGGTGATGTAGATCCGTCTAAGAATATTAATAATTGGCAAAGCCAGGTCCAAATTTTGTGTTCATCATTTGATTCTGAGGGATACTATTGTCCTTGTGACACATAAATAGGTTTTCTAGTGCAACAGATTTAGATAATGATTCTATACCTGCACATGCTTTGTATCTGTGCATATGTACATGCAGTTATTAGATACATAATGTTTGGCATGTATTACATATTTTTTACTGTTCATAACGTTCGTAACTCCCATGGCTTTTCTTCGGTAAATTGTTCTCGTTGCTTGTGTTCGGTAAATTTTTGTTGTTGTTTGAAGCAAATTCTTGTACAATGAATTTAGTATTTATTCGGATATCTCTACGAATTCGAATGAAAGGTGTCTTCAGGGGATATAGTTAGAAGAATTGAGCTACATAACCGTTGAGATACATAACTTCAGATGGATGTTCCCTCACGAAGGTTCATTTTCCTCTCCCACTATCTAACAAATCTTTCGTAGTCTCAGCGGCCGCTCCTGCTGAAAACATATTTTCACGCATTCGTTATACAATAACAAAAAAAAAAAAAATTACAACATTTATTAAGTATACAGTGGAAAGTGACATGAGTTTGTGTGTGCGCATATGTTGTTATTAGGATTGGCACCTTCGTATATCATTGCGCATGCATTTAGAAAAATTTAGCCTAGAGATCTACTCTTTAAATATATTGCTGCACACCAGTCGGCAAAACTGCACAGTGTCGTGATTCTTTCACTATTTGCTCTTCACACTTAGAATTTTATATATATATTTACACAGGGTGTGGACGGTATTTGAGGACAGATGTTTGGTTAAAAAAACAAAAGCTTATATAATAAAAGAAAAAAACTGTATTCTTATAAAAATAACATATACATAAATCTAAATTATCAATTTAATAATTTCATTCAATAAAACCACCATAGGCATCAATAACTGCCTCTACACGGGGTCGAAATCATTTGCAAGCTCGGATTAAGTGGTCCTTGTCATTTCGGACAGACTCGAACTATGGCGGCTTTCAAAGAATCATTTGTGCTATGGGGGTGTTCATTGACATTTTTCTCAACGATGCTCCATACATAGTAGTCCAGTGGATTGAGACCTGGAGAAATAGGAGGCCAAATGTTGGGGGTGATGTGATCATGCAAATTGTCAGCCATCCATTCCTGTGTTATTAGAGCCTTGTGTAATGGTGCAGAATCTTGTTGAAAGACGTAAGGCCTTCCATTGCATACACTGTTGATCCAAGGCTTAATAATTTTATCCAGAACCTCAATATATGCAGCAGCATTCACCCTAAGGCCTTGTGGAAAAAAGTGAGGAGGCATCACACGTTCTTCATTGCTAACAACACCCAAAACCATGACATTACTCTTGGAACCTCAGAAGGGTCTGCACATAGCCATCTGTCATTTCTTCTGTTAGTTTTGTGGTCCTGGTCAAAGTTTTTGTCATCTGAGAAAAACCAAATCACATCATCTTCTGATGGATTTTTAAATTTGTTTAAAAGTCTTTTGAACCTGATTAAACGGTTTTCTTTTGTTTTTTTTCTGACATTAATTGACCTATCCTCATCACGTAAGATTTGTATCTGATGTCTTCATGCACAACATTTCTGATTGTTTTTTCTGGCACACCAAATTATTTTGCAATTGACCTCATTGATTTTCCTGGATGGTCATTAATGTTTTGCTTAACTTCCTGAATAAATTCAGGTGTCCTGATAGAATCAGAGCGTTTGGAATGTTTTTTAAGTTTTGAAACACGTAATACGCTTCCATCTTCTTTCTCTAACTCACACCGAATCTTGTGAACAAAAGATCTTGCAACTTTCAGAAACGAGAAATTTCTAAATCACCATGCTTAGCCTTCAAAGCCACACTCACAACATACCTTTTCATCTCATTTGTAAGTATAGTTATTTTCATTGTTATTTTCTGAAATAGAAGTTCAATAAAAATTATTCAAATAAAATGACTCAAAATACATGTCCTCAAATAACGTCCGCACTCTGTATGTATATATATATATATATAGGAACGAGTAGGACCCCGACGGCTGAGCTCTAGCCGTTTCGACGGGTAATTCTGGACTCGAAACGGCTTGAGCTCAGCTGTCGGTGTCCTACTCGTTCCTATTACCCACTCTACTACCCTAAGTATTGAGTACTTTGGTGCATTTTGGTCCACCTGGTTCCTTACCACATTTCCTTCGTTATATATATATATATATATATATATATATATATATATATATATATATATATATATATATATATACAACCATACTCTACTACACCAATATCGAGTACTCTGGTGAGTAATAGTCTAAACAGGTTTCACGAAGATAATCGGATAAATAGGAGAATTAAGGTGCCAAACTAAAGGCTTTACAAAATGTACGGCCCGGTACGTTTTAGCTTTGAATCCCGCCAATGTCATCCTTTTTTCATCCTTCATGGGTCTCCAAAATAGTTGGTTGGTTGCTTTCCCGTAATAGAATCGATGAAATACCTTTTCTCCATTTCCCTGAATCTGGGAGTTTGTGCTGAAGATAGAATTAGTATTTCAGTAATTCTGAATCTTTTTTTGTGGCGAAATTATAAAGCCAACGTTGATTATTTCTAAGATAAAACAATTTAAGAATGACAGTCTTTCAGACAAGAATACCAAGATAGATATTTTTAGAAACAATTACCTCCCCCTTCAACTCTAAGGTCATTCAAACATTTAACCCAATTCCACCATTTTTGAAAGTGACTATCACCACAACAGATTGCTACCACACCTATCCCCTTCTCCTTCTTCTTCTCCCCTCACCACTTCTCCCTCTCCTCCCCCCTCTCTCAACTACTACCAGTCAAAACCAGCAGTCAGAAAAAACTTAAAACTACTACTGTTGGCCAACTAACAGAGAACGAAGGACAACCACGGACAGAGATATGAACTCTCCTCTCTAAATATGTATTTAAAAACTAATAATTTTTCTTCCCCTTTTTATTATTCGTATAACTTAACTGCATTATGCCAATCCGCATTTGAAAAAGCATATAAGGCTGAAACCGGTACCACTATTAAATGCGGCAATACCCACTTTATAAATAAATGTTTTGATATTATACTGAAAATATCTCTCCAGCATTTTCTAATGACATTTTTTTCCTTTCTACTATTTGTTTGCCCTTATCTCTGACCACCTCCCCGCACACACAGACACACAACCCTCCTCCTGCCTTGACCCTCTGACCACTTCCTGTTCCGCGCGCACCCCACATCTCCCCTCTTCCGACCAACCCAACCACGGATTACACATAAGGAACATCGATCCCTAGAATCCACCACATTCCAAGGATATTACCCAGCATTCCACCACATCCTCTACGGAAATACCTTAAGGACTCACCCACTGACATACACTCAAACATTTTTTTCCCACACGCCACCTACATCCACAACACGCATAAACACCACACACACACGTGCGTACCACCACATATTTACACACTCAGCCTCCGGAATCCTCCCCCCCACCCCTCTGACCCCTCCCATCCACACACGCACACACACACCGACCTACACCCCACCCATACACACCTCTTCCTGAACATGCAACCCCGTTCTTCCCCCAACTCTTACTTTCATATACACACACACACACGTACACCTACACACACACACACCATCTTCAGCCCTTCCCGCTCGGACACCCCGCCTCCCTCTCCCCACTCCACCCGCCACCCCCTACACGCCCCACACCCTTCCACCACCTGTTTTACTTCATGTTTATTTTAATTTTTATTATGCTTTTATATTTAATTTCATTTGTACCGTTTCCTCTCACCCTTTTTTTCTATATGTCTCTCCACCACTCCCCTACATACCCTTGGAACTCTCTTCCCACACACTTTTCACCTGAAGAAGGGCTTATGCCCGAAAGGTCGTTCCCCACCAACACCCCACTCTCAAGAGCGTGAAACTAATAAACCTTTGTTCGTACTGCCTCTCTGTTTTGCTCCCGTTCAATTTTTTACTATATATATACACATATATATATATATATATATATATATATATATATATATATATATATATATATATATATATATATAAGATAATTAAAAAAAATATAATTGATTTCAATGCTTTCCCGCAGCAGCAAAATGTGATTAATTCATTTCCCGATGCACATATTCCAGAATGCAGCGATGCCGTCACATTTGACTTCGTAAAACAAGCAGATGATATGTCTGGGAACGACGTTCGCCCTATATATGAACATGTCAAACGCAGCTGGAGAGGTAAAATGAAATTCGTCCGTACAAGTAGAATGACACTACCAAATTTTGCTCACATGAATTTTGGAAACGGTTTATTTATTGCAATGGAATTCAGAAAATATAGATATGGTCCTTGGAGACAAGTACTTTTAACAAATTGTGTATGTTGTCAATCCCAGAGGCCATCAATTCAAATTACTCTTACCAGCTGGCAAATTTCAATAACGCTTGAAACAGTAGCTGGAGGTAGAGAAGTACTGAAATTTAGAATGGTTTGTATATAACATCCAATATGTATTAATTTTTAATTAAAATACTTACACTATAAACTGGTAAAGTACTCTACATTCCTATATAATAGTTCATTATAATCACAATTACAATTACGGAATAGAATTAATCTTCGTCGTTTTCAAGAATGTGTGTTCCTATTGTCTCCGTCAAAATCTCTGGCGTCCTTGGTCCCCGCACTGCTGATCTTCCCCGTAAATTCGGAAAGACGGCGGCTCACTTGAGGAGGGAACCCCGTGAGGTGAGGTGGCTGTTGCATTGGGTGTCTTTGGGCATTCTACGCGGTGAAACGTTTGCCTTCTGTCTGCGGGGAGTGGCTAAGGTATCGCTCAGATTAGGTTTTAATGACTGACCCTCCTCACCCCCTTAATTTCTCCGCTTGACCCTTGTTTCTTTTTCTCCTTTCGTTTACTTTTTTCTTCTTTTTTTGTTCCATTTAATAGTGTGTTTTGTTTTTATTAGAGACTACTCAACTATTTTTATATAGCATTCAAGATATTGTGAGATTTTATATATTGAATAAAATCATTACTCGTGCTAGTATTAACAATAAATAAAAATTATAAAATTCAATTTTTCATTTGGAAATATTTTGTATGTATCCATCCATAATCCACAAGGTAAACAGTAGAACACAAATTAATTCTTGTGGATAACGTATTTCATATATTTATAATCGAGATATTTATGAAATAGTTCAAATATATAAAAGTTATACTAAAATGAATGTTTCTTCATCATATACTAAAATTTATACTAAAATGAATGTATCTTCATCATTTTCTCATCTTCAAAATTATTGTGAATTGAATTCACATTCTTTTATCGGATGAAGCAAAGCAGAAAAGTCCGCTTGACTGTAACATATGACGGAAGTACCTTTACGGGTATTATAAACCATGACAAGAGAAGTGTTCGCATGACAGGTATGTAGAGCCAGAATCTTAATCATTTTTAAACCTTGATATTTCTCTTAATACATTACACACACACACACACACACACACACACACACACACACACACACACACATATATATATGTATATATATATATATATATATATGTATCTATCTATCTATCTATCTATCTACACACACACATATATATATATATATATATATATATAATATATATATATATATATATATATATATATAAACAAGGTTTAGCAAATAATGAAAAAGTTTCAAAATAAATTTTAAAAAATTGACTTTACCTACTATAGTTACCTTTACCGATCGGTTTCGAATCCCAAAAATAAACGTAGACCATACGGCCTTCGTTGCAAAGAAAGATTCTCGTCAGAAGGTTCTTTTCATTCAAAGAATATAAAATTCCTGAATTTAAATTACGAACTAGCGCTATCAAAACTGTTCCTGGGATGAGAGTGGATGATGTAGAAACAGGTTTATCAAGGGCCGAAGTAAAGATAGAGGCAGAAGGAGGTAGGTCAAACTAGCCGCAGCTTTCGAATGAAAAGAACCTTCTGACGAGAATCTTTCTTTGCAACGAAGGCCGTATGGTCTACATTTATTTTTGGGATTCGAAACCGATCGGTAAAGGTAACTATAGTAGGTAAAGTCAATTTTTTAAAATTTATTTTGAAACTTTTTCATTATTTGCTAAACCTTGTTTATATTTGTTCTGGCTCGTTAATTTATTAACCTGCCATTGAACCACACTGGCATTTGGTTGGACAATACATGCGTACCTTAGCGCCTTGTGCGTGAAGGAACACATATCTTATATATATATATATATATATATATATATATATATATATATATATATATATATATATATATATATATATATATATATATATATATATATATTATATATTATATATATATATAATAATAATAATATATATATAATATACACACATATATATATATATAATTTAATTTTAATTTTATTTTCAACCTAAAAACTTTGCGGATTTTCGCAGTTATCTCCCTTACACCTCTCGCACGCAGTCTAGTATTGACTGTGTGAAGTGACCGAGTTTCTGCGCATGCGCGTTCGTACGGTTGTCCTTCCTTTTCCTATAACCATACACATCCCGAGCTGAAGATCTGCTAAGGTGAAACAATTGTTCTCGGTATGGTGAACTAACTGTTGTGTAACCACTTCTACCTAACTCGTCCCTTGGACTGAGTGCTCTACCACTACGGATATTACCTTCCAGTGTTCTACCACTATATATATATATATATAATAAGAAAATGCGAAGTAGTTTCACATGTTAAAGTCCTTTATTGACAATGCTGTGATACATATTTCAATGACGACAGTAGCCACACGAATCCGTGTACCTAGCGCCATGACATCATCAGACAGCTTCTTACATAATAAGGTTACATTCCCGAGGCAATCCAAAGTGAAACGACAAGGGAATGGACAAGGCGTTTGTTCTTGTATCCCTCGTCCGTTCCCCTGTGAGCCCCAATTCACCTCCAACGGTTTGCGCAGGCGCAAAAATGAAGGAACCATCCACTATCCTAAACTCAACGAAACTAGTCTAGGCAAGTTCCCCTCTCCAACCAAAACAATCACCCCCATCCAGGTCGGTAATATGACACGGTTAAAGTTTACTGCTATTCGCCCTTCGAGTGGCAGTTGACCGAAACCTAGTGGTGGTAGCAGAGTATGAGTTTCAATAGGCCTTAATACTACCCCTAATATATGCTTGGACAATAGGGTTGACCATCCCCGCTAAGAGAATATAAACTTAAACTTAATTCTAGATATTATGGTTTCACAGTGGAAATTAAAATTGAAAATTAGAAATTAAAAGTTAAAATCTTGATTGAAGTAAATAAAAATATAAATATATATATAAAGTAAATAGGGAGATGTTTAAATTATAGTAGGAAGTTTTGAAAAGGGGGTCAATATTGGATACTTGAGATATATTATCCATATATCGAATGATAATACGGTACAGTACAACAGAAATTTATAGTGAGAACATTTTGAAAAAGGGATCTATATTGCATATTACATATATATTATCCATATATTGAACGATAGTACCATACAGTAGAACGGAGGTAAGTTAAAGTATGAAACTTAGTATTTAGGCAAAGAATTAGTTAATATACTCTTCTGCCACATGAATCAAAACAAAACAAAAAGTACATAGATGCAAAATGTGAGAGGAAATAAATATGAGCAAAGATATATATGAGAAAGATAAACATGTATATCGGTATGGGAATGGGGGTAGAAGTGGTGAAAATGTGTGTCAAATATCTCTCTCTCTCTCTCTCTCTCTCTCTCTCTCTCTCTCTCTCTCTCTCTCGCTCTCTCTCTCTCTCTCTCTCTCTCTCTCTCTCTCTCTCTCTCTCTCTCTCTCTCTCTCTCTCTCTCTCTCTCTCTCTCTCTCATAGAATAATCGAGTATCGGAAAATCAGCTCACGAATTAACGATAAACAAATCCGACATGAGTGGCAGAGGGCTCAATAATTCAGATAAATCAGAGCTATAACTATCGTTAAAATACCAACACACAAAGATTATGCCTAAAATCACCCATGCAGCCGAAAAAGAACGACCAGGAAGATTCGGGTCACTCAAATAAAATATCAATAAATCAATAATTTAGATGAATGTAAAAAACTTACCCGGACCCGCTAGAAAGGTGTTAAATCTAGCTTCTTGGGTTTCTGCAATTCCTTAATCCGTTCGCTATCAGCCCACATAAAAATATATAAGACTTCTAGGGAAAAAATGGACTGGAAGAACTTTATCAACGGGTTGGTCCGACGAATAAAGAAGTTACCCATAGCCAGACACGCACATGGTGCCCAGCACGGGAGATAACCTCTATATTAGCGAAAAATTATCGGTAATGTGGAAATCACATATCGAATCAGAGTGCTCGATAGACATGTTAAAATAAACAGGAGCTATTCAGCATTCAATAGAATCGACAAAAAAATGAACAATAAAATTAACTGGTCAATAGCTATGTCTAGAGCTATATATATATATATAATAAATGAAGAATAAGAAATAGAAGATCGCGTACGGTGTGGGACGATGGAGGAAGTTAGAGAGTGGGCGGGGATCAGAGAGCGAGTGAGTGAAAGTGCGTTTCACTCACTCACTCTCTGCTACTCACTCTCTCTCTCACTTTCTCCATCGTCCCATACCGTACGCGATCTTTTACCTCGCTCACATCCGTACGGCTAAGATGTGTCTTTACCTCCTCGTCAAAATTCGCCCGTTCTTATGTTAGAAATGAATTATTAACTTGATTTTTCATTTTTTCCTCTCTTTACGTTGCCTCACCATTCGTTTCTGTTTACATGTCTTTCTCTTTCTCCACCCAACTCTTTTTATCCCAATAACTTATTTTAGTTATTGTATCGCCCTAGATGGAGGTATATTGTCTGTAATGCGAAGAAATACCTATGATGGCTAGTAGACAACTGATGGCGGATATTCCTAACTTCTATTTCTAATTCTTCATTTATTATATACTAGCAGTAAAGCCCGGCGTTGCTCGGGGTCGCTCAGTAGCTGTGTTAAAGTTACAATGTTAAGTTTCTTTTTTGGCTTAAAAACTGTAGTGTCTACTGTGCAGACTTGCATGTGGTGTTTTTTATTAATATTCCCTCAACCAACAATATGCCTTATGAAGTTAAGAAAACATAACGATAACCCGAATGTTATAACAAAAGAGGTTGCTGGGGATAAAAACTGCACTGGTTATTTATTAACAAAGATCGAAAATGTAAACACTGCAACGCAGAGAAAAACATTAGCGTAACCAAATTATCAGTTATGTCTGTCTGCACGCCTATATCACCTCTCTGCACGACTGTCTGTCTGCACGCCTATATCACCTCTCTGCACGACTGTCTGTCTGCACGCCTATATCACCTCTCTACACGACTATCTGTCTGCACGCGTATATCACCTCTCTGCACGACTGTCTGTCTGCACGACTGTCTGTCTGCACGCCTAACGACGAAATATTTGCTTGTTTTACGTAGTCTTTAAATAGACTTGTTTTCAAGTAAAAATATTGTTTTAAAATGCTTTTAAATGGAAATGAAGCAAAACGGAAGCTTAGTGTTCGAACTGATGAATTTTGCAGGTCAATATTTTGCTGGCTCGACAACTGTTCGTGTATTGTGAAAATGTAATGAGAACGTAAGACGCTATGCTGAATGTAAACAGAACAAAGGGAAATAACTGATCACTTACGCTCAAAAATCGATACATTATATTCGATTTCGTCAGATAGGGCGGGTCAATTTGAAATATTTTTTTTCCGATGTCTTCGCTAGGGCTCAATGTACAAGTATAGCAATTTCGGTGCAATTCTGTCAGAGATTCTAAGAGGAGATGTGTGCCAAAAATCGATAGACAGACAGACAACCACAGTTTTATATATATAGATATATATTACATTTATTATATATATATTTATTATATATATATTACAAAGCTACTTGATGTGAAATCATGTGTTGAAACATATATTGTTATAATTTGGGTGGGTCAAACTGGCAATAAAAATCACATGATTTAGTAAAATTGAAGTTCACATGTTATTAGTCATTTAACTAAACCATTCTTCGATTGGTTTAGCAACCAAACGGTTGATTAATTGTCAATATTCTCTCGTAATACATTTTGTGACCTTTTCAACAACTATTCTGATCCTCTGTGTTTCTTCCTAGATCGATTTAGCTATAATTAATCCACCATTTTCAATTCTAAATTCAAGTGGTATGTATGTGGTATGTGCATACTTGTGCGTGTGCAGTAGTGTGTATGCATGTATGTGCGTATTTATAGATTTTTACACTCGCAAGTCTCTGTGTGTGCTTAATTGTTTCAATTATATGCAATGATTACTAGTTCTGCTTGAAGTTTGGCGCCATATTCATGAACATGAATTTTATCAATAAAGTTTGAAAATATACAAGGGAGATTCAAGGTTTGTAATGATAAACCTAATTCTAGAAAATAATCCACGCGTCTCAAATATATTATAAGCTCTTCCATTTCATGGATACTATTCCTTGTATTTTATTCTTTGCAGGCTACATTGCTAATACAGGTGCTCCGATCGTGGTTGGTGGTTGTCATGATGATTCATTTGTTGGGAAATTATATTATGTAAGTATAGCATTTTCTACTTCCAACAAAACATTGCTGAAATAGATAAGAATTAATTTATTGATAACGTACATATATAGTGTGAAACAGACATTCGAAAGTGCCTCTAAATTGATTTAGCAAGATATATCCTCCCACTCTTTATAAGTAACAAACAATCTGAATAACATTTGCTAGCTGGATTGTATAACAAATAAATAAATAAATAAAAATATTGTTTATAAAGTTGTATTTACTCATCACTAATATTACATTGTGAGTAGGGGTTTACAAATGTGTTAATGTGTCAATTAGAATTGAATACAGTTGAGATTTTTAAAAAAGCACACGCACACACACATAGAACAGGTGATTCAGTAAATTACTGGTGTTGGTACCAATATGAGCAATCCATTCACAGTGCATATATTAAGAAAAAGTGATGACGTTTCGTTTACATGTTTTTATTCATTATGTAAATGAACTTATATATATACTAGCGGAGATACCCAATTACCTTGCTGCGTTTCACACATTTTTTAAAATAAGAAAATGATGATTGATTTTAAATCAGTGATATAATTTATGGAGAAAAAATAAAGGGAAAAAATAAAGTAGAGGCATTAATTAATAATTTTTGTTGTCATAATTCTAGTGATGTTTTGCATTAGATAAAATGTCTAAATTAGCCAAATTTTAGTATAAAAGAGAGGTGCTTTTTTTGTTGATTTACATGTAATTAATAGAAAAACCCCGTGATAATAGAGGTTCCAATACTCAAGTTATGGGCTTCCAAAATGTTCACTATACGGTGTTTAACCCCCATTAAGGTGTCTTAATATTATTGAAATTTGCTGAAATTTTGTGAATAGGCATCATATCTTGTCATTTACCTATGGTTTAAATTTCATATAAGTCGAAGGGAAAATATTTTCAGCGGGGCCAAGCGGGGGTTTGTGACCCCGGGGAACCCTTTGATTAAAATGAAATATGCTTATCCAAGTACCCTGGGCAATGTAGTTTCAGAATATATATGGTTATGGGGATCTCCAACACCATAGGAGGAGTTCGTGAACAAACAAACAAACAGACAGGAACTACAACTTTATATATATATATATATTGAGCATATGTTGGTTGTTTACCGACACCTCAGTATGCAGATTGGAGCACTCGACGAAGTACGCAGGTTGGTTTGTTTACTCCGGAGTAATGTAAAATAATTAAGTCAAATATGTAAAATTTGGCTTCGTTTATTATAAATTATAGATATACTGCTATATATATTTCGGTGACAGCCATCATTAGCTGTGACCTCTTCAGGCAGTCCAAATTGGTGTGGGAAAGACAGGTACACATGTTGTTGAAGTGTGTTTTACTCCATCAATACATCGATATGTCCAGCTCCTGGTTGTGTTGTTATTCCTATAAGGAACTGGAATCATATGTTATGATTCAAGTTCAACAACATGTGTACCTGTTTTTACCACACCAATTCGGACTGCCTGAAGAAGTCGCAGCCAATGATGGCTGTCACCGAAATATATATAGCAGTATATCTATAATTTATAATAAACGAAGCCAAATTTTACATATTTGACTTAATTATTTTATATATATATATATATATATTAAAAAGAGTCGGGGCCCGAGGACTGAGCTCTTGCCGTTTCAACAGCTATTTCCAGACTCAAGAACTAAGTCGTTGGGCCTCGCCTCTTAGTAAAATAGCCATACTCTACTATACCAAGTATTGAGTACTCTGTTGAGTAATGGTCTGACTAGTTTAAAACTGGTTCTATCCTGATATATATATATATATATATATATATATATGCAAAAGTTTTATTTAAAATTGTTGGGTTACAACGAGTAAATATTTTATAACTGATATAAAAGCACTCAACAGTTTTGGAGTATTTTACGATATTAAACAAATGGAAACTACATTTATAAAACCATATTTATTTCATTATATATATTTCAGGGATATCATATTAAAAATATGGTATGCCCTCTTCAGACAAAACTGTCTATATATTGTATTTTGTCTGAAGAGGGCATACCATATTCTGATAATCCAGGAATATATCCTGTGGGCCAAGTCAAAGAATAGATATCAAACAGCTACACAGGCACAAATATACACGACCCCCCCCCCCGCACACACGCCCCCCCCATACACACAATATTCAGTCTTTTGTACATATGTCACTGTTTTATGAATATATATTTTCTTCGCAGCTCTCTATATTTCAATGCTTGCCGCGTGTTCACGAGTATTTAAAGTAAACAGCGTGGTATAAATATGAACTTCGAAATAACAACTGAGAGAAATATTTACAAGAACACCAAGAAGATTTAACATAAATGTCGCTTAATGTATTTAATTTCACGTACAT
Organism: Eledone cirrhosa; assembly: GCA_964016885.1. Classification (NCBI taxonomy): domain Eukaryota; kingdom Metazoa; phylum Mollusca; class Cephalopoda; order Octopoda; family Eledonidae; genus Eledone; species Eledone cirrhosa. The sequence continues at coordinate 84,038,399 of OZ024742.1, forward strand.
TATACATTATACTTAATGTCATTAATAAATGTCTAGCCGTGGGAACGTAGTGGAATAACAAAATTACATAAACAGTAAAGTATCGAGTTAAATGTATTCCGGTACCGAGTTATCTCCATTTACGTTCTACTTCGAACAATATCCTAATAAAAACCCAAATCATGTCGATTGGAGTTGATTCTATAGGCTGCTTTATGTCACTAATGTAAGAGATCAATAATCATATTAATTCGGTTTCGAATCTAGACTGACACAAATTCTCATCACGTTAGACGTCAATACGTTTATAAAATATGATCTCCCATTTCTTTTAATATATGGTCGATGACCCTCTTCTAATAGAAAACTACAGCTTCGTTTTTTTACCTTGAAACATTTAGCTATCACGTAATCTGACAATAAATAAACAGAACAATGATTTTACTTTTGGGTTTTCTTTTACTTCTCAATTAATTCGTGTTATTTTAATTTTTTTATCATATTTCCTTTTATTAATTTACTGGTTTCAGTTATTAAATGGTAACCAAGCCGGGGCGCTGCTCTAGTTTAGTCCAACACATCTACCATAGTACTTTGCTTTATCAAATTTGGTAATTATCTAAGCGATAGGCACAGTCACAAACGTAACACATGACGGATACTTCATGTCAGATGACAGTTGTCTTAACATAACCGCAATCATTCCAGCAAGTCTACACCATCCCAAATGCACGGAGGTGACGTTTCAATTCAGCAACAGAAAGCAAGACCAAGACTCCACTCCTAGACACTGACAGCCCTACATTCCACACCAGCACAGGTGACCGTGGAATCGTGACTGCTTAAGCCTATACTCCATCTCCTGGAGTAACAAAACTATAGAAGTAACTATTTCTTTGGCGCAAATTCGCGTAATATCCCAATGGCTGCTTCTATTGGCCCAATGTCTATATGGTACCAATAATTCAAATTCCTGGACTGCATTGATCGGATAAATGAAATGACAGATGAAAATATTGCAAACGAGATATCTGTACAGCATAGATTATTGTGACAAATATTTTTTACAACACGAATGCCATTAATCACATAAATCACAAGTTTCACTCCAGAGTTTTCATCTTTTAGAAGAATCCTGTAACAACAGCTCGGGGTCGTTTACTCCCATTAAACATACTGCACGTCTTCACACCAACTAGAAAGATGTCTGAGTTCCTACTTACACATGAGCAACATGTCTTAAGGTGTCAGTAACTCGACAGCGCCAAACATTCCTATCACGGTAAGGCCAAACATTGGGCTTCAGTTATCAGAGGCTATATCAGACGCCAACTGGGGGGGGGGGGGGAGGGGGGGGGGGGCGGCGTTTTAATAGTGAGTAGATCCCCACGTGGTAAATTGTAGATTTTGATCGAAAGCACTTCTGTCAAAGTTTAATTTAATCTCCAACACAAGGTAAATGACGTATTAAAAATATAACGATGAGTATGGCTGGTTACCTAATCTACAATATAATGGTGTTGTTATTTTGAAATCATTCTTAACCTGACAACATTGTGAAAACATCAGAATACATTACTGGCCTTATAACTAAATGTTAATTTTGAAAGGTTGCAAACAAATGAATCTCCACACACACATACACACACACAGACACACACACACACACACACACATATATATATATAATGGCTGCAAACTCTGCTAAGAGTACTGCAATCGCTTGTCAGGTTATAGAGTTTGGTGCACTTTTAGGCTACGGCCAGTCACACAAACCTGTAACAGACCCTGAACAAACAATGCCTGTGCTTTGAAAGTTTTTTTAAAGTGGGGAAACGCCTATATATATATGTGTGTGCGTGCAAACACACACAGGCACACTCACACAGGTACACTCACATATACACATACATACACTTTTAATAGTAAAAAGAGGAAGAAGAAATTTCATGACCTTTAAAAGGGCTTCCGAGAGAGCTGGGGAAAAGGAATAAGTTATCGGTAAGTGATTATATGGTAATCTATTCCAGACACATGTAACAGAGAAACTTTGGATAAAGATATACAAGGCCAGGTGTTAAATCGAACGGTGGATTAAGAGAATCCAAGAACAAACATTCTGTGTACTCAGTTGCACCCACAAAACGTCTCTCGATTCAGAATTATGCTAGAAGAAACTTTCTCAATTACATGATTGCGAAATGAACTCTGTCATACATGGACCTGATATCAAACATTCTTGCACTCACATAAGCGCGTGAGCGTGTTTGTATAGATAGTATATGTAGACAGAGGAATAATTGTGATATGTAAACTAAATTTACATCTATTTAGATTATCTGTCTAGCTTATTTTCATGTTAGCATCATCACCATCATCATCATCAGTAGTAGTAGAAGTAGTAGTAGTAGTATGAATGACATACCTATAGATATATACTTAAATGTTTTGGACCTCCATCGTTACCGACGACATGTGCTCTAGTTGGTTCAATCAACGGAACAACCTGCTCTGGAACTTAATATGTAAGTGGATGAACATTGCTCAGACAAGTATACTCATTTATTTGTTCTCAGGGAGATTCAACGTCACACAATGAGTGATAATGTTACCTACCTCCTTGAATTACAGCTAGAACTTTGGCAGCATCTGTGTTGACTGGAGCAACGTGAAATAAATTGTCTTGCTCAAGAAACAACTCAATATTCATTATTTAGTAGAGGCCGAGGGTTTGGCAGAATCGTGAGAGTGTTGGACAAAACGTTTTGCAGTATTTAGTTTCGAATTTCTACGTTCTGAGTTCAGTATCATCGGTTTAGAGCGCAGAGAGAGCCAAAATATGTTATACGCTCTAAAGGCTTTGCGAATTCACCGAAGAGAAAATATAATGAATCCCCCTAATAAATTTTAATTAGCAGTGTATGTTTATGTAACATCATGAACGTCAGTGGTATGTTAATAGTATTATGACGTTGGGGTGTACTTGAGTTATGTAGAGAGTCTAAGATTGAGTATTTGAGAATTGGTTTAGTATTTTTAGCAAATATTTTAGTCATATCTTTTTCATGACTAGGGAGTTCATAATGTTACAATATCGTTTCTTTGATGTGTTTAATGATAGTGGTTTGGTATTGTTCAAGCAAACTAAGCTGTCATGTCCTCCTTCAAGGATGCTTGCACGGAAATGAACATCTCATCCAAAATACTTTATGAGAATATTTCAAAGAATGAAAAGAAATAACAAGTATATATGCACATATCAATTGTGTAGCAGCTGCTGTATCTTTTATTTATTTATACATGAATCAATTCAGCAGCAGGAAGATGAAAAAAGTCAAGAAAAAGAATACAAGTTTGCTTTGTCTTCCTCTTTGTGCAGCATTTGGTTAAAGCAAGAATAAGGAATCGCAGTAATGGAAAGCTTCCTCTAGTAAATCTTATACCACCGAGAGAAAAGAAAATATTTATATGGTTAGAGAAAATGCGAATGAAATAAAATGTGCATAAAAATACACTTACGAGGAAATATCTTATCACATATGACAAATATTACTAGTGAACTCTCCCTGGAGATAATAAGTCATAATTTATAAATGTTGACAGTTATATTATTACCTCACATACAAAAGCGCACATATATATATGTACACACACACACACACACACACATACACACACACACACACACACACACACACACACACACAGGCCCACACACATACATATAGATACATACATACATACATGCTTTGTTCTATACATAGAGCATTTTTTTTCCTTTGCTTTTCCGTCGGAATTACCTAAAACACACACACACACACACACACACACACACACACACACACACACACACACACACACATATATATATACATATATATACATACATACATATATATACATACATACATACATACATACATACATATATATATATATGGGCGATGCGTTATGTCCTTGAGCAAGACACTTTATTTCACGTTGCTCCTTCTACCTGGAGTTGCGACCGATAGATAGTAATAGCAATTGGAAAGACCAACGGAAACATTGTTTCCTAGGTCCGATTTGACGAAAGTCGATCGATCCATATCCATATATATATATATATATATATATATATATATATATATATATATATATATATATATATATATATATATATATATATATATATATATAATATTAAGGATACTATTTACGGTTATGTATATACTAAAACATTTTATAGTTATATATATTTTAAACCTAAACAGTGAAGGTCAGTAATTTATTACTACCTTATTACCAGTAAGATAAATAGCTCAATGTAATAACATCAGTTGTTCTACAGAGCAGTTATATAGAATTCACAAGAATCAAAGCTATGTTCAAAGCATTTATTCACTTACAATTGTTTCATCCAAACCTAGGCTTGGACTCTTCGGAGCATTTTTCAATGTTTGTACACATAATTGACCTCCTTTCCAACGTTACCTATGTGATGGATGTATAAACTATATATTACTTTTCCTGAATGTGAAAATGGTGGTGGATACGAAAACCATAACTTTCTTTTGCTTCTCTTTTGTATTTTTCTTTTTCTGCACACATACTTTTTTATTATATACAAAAAAATACCTTACCACTACAACCTCCATAATACTCTTACTTACCCGCTTAAAGTGCTTGTATTACAAGTAACACCCTGCCACACAATAATCATATATGAAAGAGACACACGTGCATGCCCCACGTGTAACTAACGCATGCACTAACTACTACATCTGACTAATAAACTATCCTCTTGCATTATCTATGTTAACTGCCGAACGTATTTTAATTTTGTTTTAATTTTGTTTTAATTTTAATTTTAATTTTGATTTTGATTTTGAATTTGAATTGCTCTACAGAAATAATATAGTATAATATATGTCACTCACTGTACATAAATACATACATATGTATCTGTATGTCTCTTGCGTTGGAAAGGAGGTCAATTATGTGTACAAACATTGAAAAATGGTCCGAAGACTCCAAGCCTAGGTTTGGATGAAACAATTGTAAGTGAATAAATGCTTTGAACATAGCTTTGATTCTTGTGAATTCTCTCTCTCTCTCTCTCTCTCTCTCTCTCTCTCTCTCTGTCTCTCTCTCTCTCTCTCTCTCTCTCTCTCTCTCTCTCTCTCTCTCTCTCTCTCTATATATATATATATATATATATATATATATATATATATATTTACAAGGCCGGATTCCAAATATTTTTTTGATGTAGCAAAATCACAATACGTATTTCTATGGCCTGGTTACATCAAGTCATGCCGTAAAACTTTGGCGACGTCATCAGGTTGTATATTGCAAAGATTAGGTAATCAATTACAGGATTACGGCAAACATAAACAGAGAATAAAATTTGACTTTGAGTAAGCCCCCCCATTCAGTGTTATTCTAGTCACACACACACACACATATGTATAATGTATCATGTTCAATCGTACTGCATGGCATCATGGAAAGGGGTTATTTACCATAACCTCGCATCAACCCAATCTTTGAGGAGATAAATTACAAAGAGCATCGGGTTTTGTAATTGAAGGCGACCGTGAAATACTCAGCTACTTGCAGGCTGATTTCACGAGCAGGCTTTTTCGTTCATCAAACAACCGGAGCACCCCGCGTCGAAAACGATTCCTTTACATTCATTCCATTTCACATGTATGTATAAAATGAAGACATTTACATGGATGATATAATTATCTACTGTTCCATAGCTTCAGATATTCAAGAGACGAAATGGGCTTGTTCATAGATAGGTAACCAATAGGTAATATTGACAGCGGATTTAGACTCAAACAGAAATGTTTTGGAAAGTCAGTTGATTACATTAAATTCAGTACATGAATAGTTTATGTTATCGACCCTGGAATGACGAAAGGCAGAGTTGATTCCAGCGGGATTAAAACTCGATCAGTACCTGCTATATGGCGGCTACAACTTCAATCCTTACCCAATATATATATATATATATATATATATATATATATATATATATATATATATATATATATATATATATATATAACGAAGGAGTTGTGGTAAGGAACCAGATGGACCATAACTCACCAGAGTACTCAATACTAATAGGAGAAAGTATGACCCCGACGGCAGAGCTCAAGCCGTTTCGACGGCTATTTCTGGAATAAATTAGAATTTAGTCCAGAAACAGCCGTCGAAACGGGTTGAGCTCTGCCGTCGGGGTCATACTTTCTCCTATATATATATATATATATATATATATATATATATATATATATATATATATATATATATATATATATATATATATATATATATATATATATACAATGATATTAAATAAATGGAAACTATATTTATAAAACCATATTTATTTCATTATATATATTTCAAGGGTACCAAAACACTTTGGTACGCTTTCTTCAGATAAAATACAAAGTTTGTTTTATAAATAGAGACATACCCACGAAAATCATACCTTATCAGTTGGATATTCTCTGGATAGTGGAAATGTATTAGGGATTTTTTAAACTTATGGGAGAATATGCAAATGAATATGTAAATAATTGAAAAGCAACCGTTTATTTAAACGACTATGGAGAGAAAGAAGAGAGAAGAGAAGAAGGACAAAATAGTGAGAGAGAGAGAGAAGGAAAAAAGCGAAGATGAATAAAAAAACTCATATAACGTTAATTTGAGGGAAATATATTCGAACAATTATCTATGTGTATATGTAAGTATATATCTTAATAGTATGTGTATTTATATTAAAGGGATATTTTACGAATATTAGTTGTTTAAAATTTGTTTATAATATATTATTCTTCTGTTATAAGTAGATAAATAAATAAATAAATAAATAGATGGGTATATCATGTTATAGATAGTTGTTCTAATGAGTTATGAGGGATATTGGTTTTGTATTTTATGTAAATAAATATGTATTTAAAATTGAGAATGATTTAAAATTAAATTAAATTAAATTAAATTAAATTAACTGAGTTAAGTAAGAATATTTATATTTATATGATTGAAAAGGGAAGATAAGGAAAAAACTCCGGTTTTATTTATTTATTCGTTAGTGTGAGACTATTTAGTCAAAATAAGTATGGATGTTTGAGATACATTTAGCCAGAATCAGTTAGTGGTTATTAATCTTGAGAAAATATTTTTAAAAATATTGAAAAATATTGAAAAAATATTGAAAAAATATTGAAAAAATATTGAAAAAATATTGAAAAAATTTCAAAAAAGTTTGAAAAAAATTTTGAAAAAATTCTTGTATTTAAGTATTAGCCGTACTAAGCGTGAGAAATGAAATTTCATTTTTTCCATTTATCGTTCTCGGGACGCCCGGCCGACTAACTCACTCGATATGCAAATTAGGCTGATCAGCCATTAATATGCATAAGGAAAGTATATACTTTCAAACGTTCAATCAACTGACAGGAAGGTATACGGTGCTGATGACAGATAATAAGCTAGAAACTAGTTCATCGTTCCTTTGTCAGTATTGAACAAAATGGCAACGATGGTTGCCGAACACTGTACGACCAATAATTCGGGCTGTTTGTTTACAAACAAACCGAGCATTATAATAGATGTTCGGTAAACCCATACGTACATATATATATGTGTGCATGTATGTACGTATATACATACTACTGTACGTCTGTATACATATATGTATGTACGTATACATACTTATATTTAGGTATCAGCCGTACTAAGAGTGAGAAATGAAATTTCATTTTTTCCATTTATCGTTTTTGGTACGCCCGGCCGACTAACTCACTCGATATGCAAATTAGTTTGATCAGCCGTTAATATGCATAAGGAAAGTATATACTTTCAAACGTTCAAATGACAGGAAGGTATTCGGTGCTGATGATAGCTAATAAACTAGAAACTAGTTCATCGTTCCTTTGTCAGTGTTGAACAAAATGGCAACGATCGTTGCCGAACGCTGTGCGGCTAATAATTCGGGCTGTTTGTTTACAAACAAACCGAGCATTATAATATATATATATATATGTGTGTGCATGTATGTATGTATATACATACTAATGTACGTCTGTATACATATATGTAAGTACGTATACATACTTATATTTAAGTATCAGCCGTACTAAGAGTGAGAAATAAAATTTCATTTTTTCCATTTATATATACATACATACATACATACATATATATATATTAGAATTGGAGCTCTGAAATAGCAATATATATATGGATGTATATATAATGTATTTTGCAATACACTTTATGCTTAATTAAAAGCATTTTGAAGACCGTAAGCTATTGTTTTAAAGTAGTGACAAATTCACTCACTTTGATCTCAGCAAACAGGGGAGATAAGCCGACAAGACTTGTTTCGCTTTGGTTGAAGCTTATCAAGGCCAACTACCCCACCTGTTTGCTGAGATCATTGATGTTATATTCTTATAGAAGTCTAGTAAATAATCAGGAGCTGATTATGCAGAGCGGTTGTTGGTCAGGCTGAGATCAAAGTGAGTGAATTTGTCACTATTTAAAACAATAGCTTACAGTCTTCAAAATGCTTTTAATTAAGCATAAAGTGTATTGCAAAATACATTATATATACATCCATATATATATTGCTATTTCAGAGCTCCAATTCTAATTTTTTATTTCTGCCTGACCAACAACCGCTCTGCATAATCAGCTCCTGATTATTTACTAGATTTCTATAAGAATATAACATCAATGATCTCAGCAAACAGTTGGGGTAGTTGGCCTTGATAAGCTTCAACCAAAGCAAAACAAGTCTTGTCGGCTTATCTCCCCTGTTTGCTGAGATCAAAGTGAGTGAATTTGTCACTACTTTAAAACAATAGCTTACGGTCTTCAAAATGCTTTTAATTAAGCATAAAGTGTATTGCAAAATACATTATATATATATATATATATATAGGTATCGTAATATTGATGTTAGCTGATTCTCTATGGAGATTTATCACTAACATCATTATTAAGACAATATGTATATATATATATATATATATATATATATATATATATATATATATATATATATATATATATATATATATATATATATGTAAGAGGTGAGTTTTATTGTAGTACAATAAAGCAATGCAGATATCGGATAAGAAGCACTCTACAGTTTGTAGGTCTGGAGTATACATAATATATAAGAACAAAAGATGGTTAAAAGAGTTCCATGTATTTTATTATGCGCATTTCAAAAACAAATATCATCATGCAATAATATTTGTGTTTTCATCAGATAAAACAGGAGGACATGATATGAAGGTTAAAAAACACTTGTGGATAGTTCAGTTTTAAATCAACATAATGTTGATTTAAAACTGAACTATCCACAAGTGTTTTTTAACCTTCATATCATGTCCTCCTGTTTTATCTGATGAAAACACAAATATTATTGCATGATGATATTTGTTTTTGAAATGCGCATAATAAAATACATGGAACTCTTTTAACCATCTTTTGTTCTTATATATATATATATATATATATATATATATATATATATAATAATAATAAAATGTGGAGAGGAAGCACACGAGTTAGGATATGTATAGATATATATATGAAAACAGGGAGAAAGAGACGATTATTAGGAAGAAAAAAATATTTTTTTTCCTTTTTTGTTTCTCTCTCTTTTTTCTGGGTTAGAAAATGATTAAAACGAAATGTTTTACTTTGTGTGAAGTGTTAAGGTATTAGTTGATTTATTTATTATTCAACAATCGCATTTATTTATCTATTTATATATTTAATTAGTGTCTATAACCGGTTTCAGCATTTTTATGCATTATCAAATGAGAGTGAAATGTATTAGTGTGGTGTCGCACATGTTAAACAGAAGGTGCAGAAAGAATAATGTTATTTACAAACAAGGTTTATGAAGTGAAAAGAAAAAAGAAAAAGGAAAAAAAAACGTGCATAATGTAGAACGTAAAAAGTCAATGTGGAAGAAAAAATAACCCAGAAAAAAGAGAGAGAGAAACAAAAAAGGAAAAACATATATTTTTCTTCCTAATAATCATCTCTTTCTCCCTGTTTTCATATATATATATATATATATATATATATATATATGAAAGACGTAAAATAAGAAAATTATAAAAATTAACTTACTTACTAAAATTTCACTCCAACTAATTAGTTTCTGAAAGGGATTAAACATGATTTCCATATATATATATATATTTGTGTGTGTGTGTGTGTGTGTGTGTGTATAAAAGCACCCCTATTTCAGAATAATACTAAGAGTGAACGAGTATTTATAACCATCAAATACATGTTTCCTTGTAACTGATTGGATGATATACATTCCTTTCGATGAGGCTCCAATTAGATCAGAAAATCGATTAAATGTGTGTTCATAATTTATTTTTCAATTGACAGGGAAATTCTATTTTCTGGTATGTTTACATGCCTACATATTAGATATGTATATATATTCATACATCTTGGTACATTCGAGGTTACACACACTGTATTGATACATATAGAATTTCTGGACTGAAATAGCCGTCGAAACGGCTTGAGCTCTGCTGTCGGGGTCTTGAACATTTTCCTATATATATATAGGAAAAGGGCCGTTTCCGGAGCTCAGCCGTCGGGGTCCTGGCTTTTTTCCTATTAACCACTCTACTAACCTAAGTATCGAGTACTCTGGTGCATTATGGCCCACACTTTCTTTGTTATATATATATATATATATATATATATACTCGCGAATAAGTGAATATATTATCACTTGTTCAAATATTAGATCCCATTATTTTTGGTATCCCCATAGAGCCCCTACAACTATGGCACCTAATATCATTTTAAAATGTTTTAAGTTACATCTTAAACACCAGCCTACTAAATATTAGTCTTTTCAATCAATTCTTCAAATGAAATGTTATTTATTTCATAAAATTCTTCCAAATTTTGATTATTTTCAAAATTCATTGGAATATATATGCAATGTATTTTATTTGGAACTAGGCAATAAAAGGGTTAAGCTAGACCAGTAATTCCAAACTTATTTTGCGGTATCATCCAATTTTACATGGAGACATTTTCCACCGTGTACAATATAGTAAATATTCAAAAGCATCCAAAAAATGTTTAGTAAAAGTTTGTTACTGGTTCGTAAACTAACATGTTTTGATGCTGTAAAAATACCAAGGGCCGGTAACAAATAACGCTGATTTATGCGGCACCTTCTGCTGCTACTACCGTATTAAAGAACAAATGAAAGCAATCTTGACCATTTAAAACTGTATTCTCTTAAATCTTATTAGATTAGGATTAAATGTCACTGTACATTGATGATACCACATGTTATTTTTTACTGTGAAACCGATACTGCATTGTAGCATCATTGTCAATTTGTTAATCTATCAACTTCTCCTGCACATCTTCGCAATGGATTACTTGAACTTCAAACAGGTTGTTATACGACACTGGAACAGGCACTATCCTGAAATCGCTGTACTATGTCATCATACAATGGTTGCAAATTATCGCGATATGTAATGACATCCTCATCAACGAATTCACTTTTCAAGTTATTCAATTATTGAAATTGATGGAATTGATGTCTTGAAATATTCATCTTATATAACGTTAATTCAGAGATGAAAGCAGAGATGGACGATTTATAGTTGACAAGCGATTTTTGCTTTCCTTGCAATAACATATTGAGATCATTTAGTTTGGTGAATATGTCGCTAAGGAAAAGAATATCACATTTTGAAGCAATAAAAAGTGAATAGTGGAGTGTTTTCAAAAGAATTTATTGTACCAAACAGTTCAACAAAACGGACAACACAGTTGCCTTTTGACAATCATCGTACTTCAATATCATAGAAAAGCCTAACATAGTCATCAGCGTTATCAAGGTACAGTCGATGGGAAATTCGCTTCGACAAAGAATTCGATTTTAGCTAGTTCACAGTTTTAATAACTAACTGCATTACATTACTAAGCCTGTCTTGATATTTCTGGCCAGTAAATGCTGCTGGTGAACCACACAGTGACCTCTTAATACAAGATGCGCTAGTTCAATTTGTAAGAAAGAAGAGAAACCTCTGTATCCATATTCTATAGTAAGCGCTCCATCAAATGCACCGACATCAATATTGTTCAATGGGATGTTATGCTCAAAATAGAAACACGTTTTAATTTAAAAAGAGGAAAGCATCTCCTAATAGTAAAAAACGAACATCATCAAGAATTGACTGCCAATAACTGTTGATTTGTCAACTTATAGGGAAAATTCAGAATTCAGAATATAATGGAAGAATGATATTTGACGTCGGTGACTATTTTATCTATACGTTGAGAAATTGTGTTATTACTAAGTGGAATGGTCTTGATAATCGTGTGAGGTTTTTTATACATTATAGTCGAGAAAACTTTTCCAGAAACATGTTGATTTAATGTGTTTCCTATAGTGCGAGACTTAGCGGCCAGCAATGCACTGTTGTAAGATGCATTCATCGTGTTGTAATTGAGCTTTTTCACCCAGAAACATATTCATAATACATCTTATATATGTTATGATACTTTAAATTAATATATATCAGCTCCACATTATTAATTTGTTGAGCTGCGTGTGCTGTGATTGGTATATCGTACTTATTTTTAGTGGCCGATCGTCTAGTTCTATTTATATCTGCCGTCACCGTTAAGTATAAATTCACTCCATGCGATGTGGATTGACTATTTCTATGCACATGACAGATGTAAAGGTGTTTTGTATTTTATTGATGTTATAGAAAAGCAATTTTCCTCTGATGACTGGTTCTACGTTTCCCAGAGCTGTACCAAAATCGATATTTGGTAATTGATAATCTATTGCTTAGATCAATTTTCAGTCCGGTTCTAGTCGTTATGAACCAGCGCTGTAAGGAGTTTTAGATTTTCCACCATAAGACGTCAACTTTTCCAGGCTTACATGGTGTGAGCGGGTCCTTTCTAACACAACATTTTACCACACGTCATTTACCACACGTCATGTTCTCTTCAGTCGCAACTCATGTTACACTAGCATGCAGCCATTGGCGGACTGGCCAGGTTGCCAAGTTGCCCAATGGCAAGTGGGCCCCATGGGGCCCACGATAGCATTGCAGGGGCCCGCAGTAGTACTGCAGGGCACACTGTAATATTTTAGGGGCCAATGCTTGGCTTTCAAAATATACCTAAAGTCTAAGAGAAAGAAGAAATAAATAAAAAAAATAAAATAAAACAATTAAGCAAAGCATTTGGTCAACCAATTCTCCAAGGAATGAATAGAAACCAAAATATACGATAGTGCAAATAGGTGGAATCTAAACTACTAAAACATACATATATAGACACACACGCACACAAGCATATATATATATATATATATATATATATATATATATATATATATATATATATATATATATATATATATATATATATATATATATATATATATATATATATATATATATATATATATATATATATATATATATATATATATATATATATATATATATATATATATATATATATATATATATATATATATATATATATATACAGTCCAGAATTAGCCGTCGAAACGGCTTGAGCTCAGCTGTCGGGGTCTTACTGGTTCCTATTACCCACTCTACTACCTCAAGTATTGAGTACTTTGGTGCGTTATGGTCCACCTGGTTCCTTACCACATTTCCTTCGTTATATATATATATATATATATATATACACACACACACACACACGAACTACTGACCAAATAATGTTTGGTACCAATGGGTTAAAGACATCTGTCAAATCAATTAGTGGTGAAGGTGGTGTATATATATATATATATATATATATATATATATATTGAGTGAGTATGAAAGACCAAATGTCATTATTGAAAGTCTCTGGATTTCGCAAAATACATATTTTTTTATTGGAGAAGGTAAGATATTTTCCCGCAAAAATATGATACCACTGTTTTATTTCCACTTATGTATTTTTTGAAAATGTTATTTATTCATTATAAAAATTAAATGATAATATTCTATATATAGGTGGGTCCCTTCTTCTCCTGGCAACCAATAAATATTTTTAGACCCAGTCCGCCACTGTATATATATATAACAACTAGAAATTGATTAATATATAAATAAACATATGAAACAATCACAGGCGATAATTTCACTTTGATTTATCTTAATTTTGGATATAGATATATAAATACGGCTCCTTAATTGTAGAGCTAACTCGGTTGAAAGGACTTGACTGCTGTTTCTAGTTGTCGATAACCCTCTTCACGCCACTGGGACAAAGCTGGTATGATGTGTGTATTTTTAGTAGATACAGCACGTGTTACTGGCCAGTCGCTGATTTGAACTTAATGCGTAAACACAGATGGCTGGACTTCTTCCTTGTTGAAAATCCAAGTATCGGCCTCCGTGGTTTACCATTCGATTAATTGGTGAAATATATTTCTTTAATGGAATATATACAGGGAAGATTAATCATATTATAAGGTATCTATTTTTGAAGTTCTAGTTAACTTTATTTAGTTACCTACCTAGCTATGTGTGCTTACACACTTGTAAAAATTATCCCCTGTGATTGTTTCATATGTTTATTTATATGTTAATCAATTTCTAGTTGTTATAAAATGCTCGGACCTATTCATTAGAATCTTGGAGCTTATTTTACAGGTGATATGGCGCATGCCTTTCTGGCATGACACCCATAATTTTGATTTAGATTAAATTAACTTTGATTTATCTTAATTTTGGATATATATATATATATATATATATATATATATATATATATATATATATATATAATGCCAATCATTGTAAGTTTGAATCTAACTACATGCAAAAACATATATATATGAATAAGGTAAGCCCAAATCGTAGAAGATTCAAATACCACAGAAAGAGAGAGAGAGAGAGAGAGAGAGAGAGAGAGGAGGGGGAGGGGAGAAATGAGCTGCAACAGAAATGAAACATGGATTACAGGTTAAAATATAGTCTAGATAGATGAGAAACAAAACGAGGATATAGTTTATGGAAAACCCAAATGATTTAGAAGGACATGATCGAAACCACATAATTTTGTATTGAAAATTTTGAAAGTAGGTTTATAAATATGAATTTTCAGCAAATTTTCGTAGCTGACTCAGTGGTCTAGCGGTAGGTATTAGAGATGGTGGAGATCCTGGTCTTGGGTTCAATCCTGGTCGAGACGTACTTTTTCAGTTTATCTTTTACATCAATAGAAAAAAATTGAATAAATTTACCGAGAACTCTACTCCCTACCAGGATCGATCTTCAGACCAGGATCACCACGGTCTATGATTCCTCCAACTAGGCAGTCGAGACAGCTACAAAAGTATTATGAAAATTAATAAACCTACTTTCAAAATCAAAGTTAAAAAGATGTAGTGTCCCTCATGGCTTTCCTAGACCTATTAGTCATATTTAGGGTAGACTTGTCAATCTTCTGGCTCTTTGGTAACAACCTATATATATATATATTGATATATATATAGGAAAAAGTTTAACCCCGACGGCAGAGCTCAAGCCGCTTCGACGGCTATTTCTGGACTAAATTAGAATTTTTAGCGTGGTCATAAATAGCCGAACTTTTCAAGGGGTAATTCCTTATATGGGAAGATTATAGTTGTCAAAAGGATTGGTCAACATTTCTTGTAAACAGAATTAAATCTTTCATGTCAGTGGGTGGTGGCTGATCTTGCCTGTAGAACAATGAGGGAGTGGGTGGAGCCGGTCAAACGTTGAAAGTGAATTCTATACAGCAAATTCTAAGGAGTGTGTAAGAAATTAGGCTAGTTAGGAAGCAGGCGAAGAAGTATACTGAGAGTGGGTCGTTATAGAAATGGTTAATAAATTGAGATTAAAAGATAATAAATAAAAAGAAAAAAAATTATATAGTAAAAATAATAAAACAAATTTCTAGAGTCTAAAGCAGTTGCTATATTTTTAGCTGGTATTGCGTTTTCGGCCAATACTATATATAATTTACTGAGGTGTGGGTACTGAGGCAACAGAAGCCCGATGGGCTGCCTTGGGGTAGGCGAAAGAGGATAAAGGAAAAGGAAGAGGAGAGGGAGTGGAAGGAAGTGATAAGAAGCGATAAAGGGAAGAAGAAAAGAAAAAGAAAAAGAAAAAGAAAAAGGAAAAGAAAAAGAAAAAGAAAAAGAAAAAGAAAAAGAAAAAGAAAAGAAGTACATTTACTGGGGTTTCCCCTATCTTGTTCGGCAAGTGGGTAAAAGAAGGATGTTGCAGCCATTGTATACCCACCGGGATAATGAGGGGGTTTGAGGGCGAGGTAAGTCCTACACTATCGGTGTTTACAAGTTCGTATTTTTTGTTTAGGAGTTGGTTCTTCGTAAACACCATTTGTAATGTTTCCTCCGAGCATAAGTTACACGGACGGCGTCTTCCCGTGTAGGAGTTAGCTCCATGTAAGGTGGTAAGTTATGTTGTTATCTTGGAGGTCCCAGATGTGACTCGAAAGTGTAGTGACATGTCGCTGGGCCGGGTTTCGGAACGTATGTCGGTGTTGGTAGAGCCGGATCTTGAAGTCGCAAGCGGTTAATCCTATATAGGCTTTGTTGGAGGTTTCCGTAGCATTGGTAGATCACGTTACATTCTCGGCATCTGTTGTTGAGGGGGCACGTAAATATATCAGGGCAGTTACACCTCCTGGTCGGCTCTCCACTAATGTCTAGGTTGTTTCCTACATAAGGGTTGAGTTTCTTGTAGTTTGAGGAGGCGATGTTTTGTGCGAAGTTGGGTGTGGTGCTGTAGGAGAGTTTGATAGTGTTTTTGTTGATTATGTTGTGGTAGCGGTGTTGTGGTGGGAAGTGTTTTTCGAAGAGCCTAAAAAAGATTTTCCCGATTGGTGTTGCCACCTCGGCATTGTGGGGAGGGTTGAACCACGTTACGTGACGTGAGCGGCGGCGTCGCCTGCTGGTTCCGCTAAGGGAAGCAGGATAGAAGGGGATTTCCTCCCGAAAGCCGCTTCGCTT
>OZ024742.1:84060448-84125448 GCA_964016885.1 Eledone cirrhosa
TTCAATGGCGCAAGCTGTTGACACCATGCGGTTTCGAAAACAACATGGCTCTGTATGCTATCTATTTAATATTTTTTCTACTTCAAAACATTTCCACCTGAAGACGGAATAATTCTTCCAGTATTGGTTATTTTAATATATTGAAATAATTAATATAGTTTCTTATTTCAAGACACCACAGTTGGTGATTCAATATGAGTAAATCAGACTTATTCTAGTTTGTCTAACATATATACTCCTAAATCGAGTTTTTGGCTTAGGTTTAATATGTTTATATATATAAGTGGGGTCCTTTCTTGCTCACACCTCACTCGCGTCGGACCGTCTGTTGTCTCTCGCTCATGAAATCCACACAGCTTAAGCTGATCGGACTCCCATGTGCTTGTTTTTTCCTATCTTTGCGTTGCTATCCTTCTATGTTTGTTTACTTTTCTCGCTCGCTTTACGCGATTTACTTGTCCCAATAGCTTTATTTAGCTATTGCTCGCACCAACTGGAGGTATATGATTTTTAAAGCGATGAAATACCAATGAAGGTTGGAAAATCACTGATGAAGGACTATTTTTATCATATGTAACCCATGTGCAACCACGCAGTATTCATTCTTATCATGTTTTATATATATATATATATATATATATATATATATATATATATATATATATATATATATATATATATATATATATATATTCATTAGTTAAGCAAAACAAGACCACAAATTTCACAAGGAAGATATTATTAAAAGATTGTCAACATTGATAGGATAATCCCTGGGATACGGGATTATATCACCTACAAGTTGTGGTCCAACACCGGCCAAGTCATTAGATGGTTCTCCGATCTAAGGTCCAAGCAATCTATGAGGTTCGTCCAATTTGACATAGACAGCTATTACGCGTCAATAACCCCGGAACTGCTCAACAAAGCATTAGCCCTAGCCACCACCAACTCGGACATAACCAATAATGAGATTGACATCATACTTATGGCTAGGCAGACTATCATTGAATTCAACGGAGCACTCTGGACTAGAAAAGATAGAACAGACAACTTTGACATTACAATGGGCTCAAGTGACTCCGCGCAAATCACCGATTAGTTGGGATTTACCTACTACGTAACATCAGAGCCGAAATCCAACCCATGCAAGGCGGAATATACAGGGACGACGTCCTATTTGCAGTCCACAATTGCACTAATCGGGGAATCGATTTGCTAAAGAAACAACTACATAGATTCTTCAAAAATAACGGTCTCTCTATCACCATCGAGCCGAACCATAAAGTAGTAAACTTCCTAGATGTCACCCTGGATCTCAACAATAACCTATATAACCCTTACCATAAACCAGGTGAAATACTCACATATATTAGCCCGCACTCTAACCACCCACCGGCAGTCATCAGAGCAGTAATCAAATCTATCTCCTATAGGATCTCAATGCTATCAGCAAATGAGGAGATATTTATAAACCACGCACAATATTATAATAAGGCTCTCTCTGAATCTGGTTATAAACAATCAATTTATTACATACCTAAATGCCATAACACAGCAATTCACCATAATAAACTTAACACTAGAACCACAAATACCTTAGCATATAGCCAGATTCGCCGGAATTTTAGCAGTAACAGCACCTATACAGGGAACTTTAATGGTGGCAGCGGCCTGCTCCTCACCCCAAGTAGCAAACTAAAAATCAACCCTAGAATAGGAATGAGAAATGGGATGACAAATAACAAATCCCCAGGTAATAATAACCCTAGGAAGGCCCCTACCAACTCCACTAGAACCCCTAGAAGGAATAGACCTAGAAATATCACCTGGCTTAACCCCCCATTCTCATCTAATCTAGCCACTAATATCCCCAAACGCTTCTTCTCTATCCTATCTCCCGCCAACCATAGATATTACAAACTCTTTAATAAAAATAACATTAAAATCTCATTCTCCACAACACCTAACCTAGCTAGCCACATCGCGTTCAGTAACCATCATAAGCTAAGACAGTATAACTCCCACACTGCGGTACCACCACCCAATAATTACTCTAGTAGCACACCTCCCCCATCTAATCCTTCTAGCACGGACCTACCGCTTAGGTTAAACAACCCTACTCTCACTAAGCGCAGAAGCAACTGCAACTGCCGTTACCCCAATGCATGCCCATTAAATGCACACTGCCTGACACCCAACATAGTCTATAGGTGCACGGTTAAGACTGCTTCGAATACCAGCTCTTATATCGGGTCTACCTCTAACCCTTTTAAGGTACGCTATAACGCGCACTCTTTTTCCTTCCGAGACCCTAGCAACAGATGTTCGACATCGCTAGCTAGGCTCATTAAAAACCTTAAATTAAACAACGTTCAACACTCACTAAAATGGGATATCGTGGCTAGGGCCCAACCGTTCAATGGACGAAGAAAATCTTGTGATCTCTGTATTACGGAAGCATATTACATAACTCTATCACGACCTCTACCGATTAACGATAGAACGGAGGTTACTATTAGCTGTCAACATCGAAGGGCTAATTCCTTCGCCAATAGAATTTTTGACCCAACTTAGTCATGTAGCCCCATTTTTACTTGTAGCTAATAAGTTAAATTGCTATGAACAACTCGATAATTATAAGTTACCTCCCCTACATTGTCTCTCAATTAAAACAAATTAAAAAATTAGCACTTAACTATAAACACCCACAATTTCTAATCGCTCGAGAAGTTACTTCCCCTGAAACCACCCTCTAATTAGTAAGGTAAATATGCCCTTTGGCAGCCATCTTGTTACCCATAGGCAGATCTCACACAATGCAGCCTCGACAGATGAATACTGCTTGATTATGGCTGACAACTGATGCAACCAAGACACCATAGTAAAAACAAATATATGGAACATTATATTATGTAACATCTCATTATTTTAATTTATATTCCTTTGAAGTTCAGATGAACCGCTCTGTCTTTTAAATATGTTAATTATTTTCAACTGAACCAGATCAATTATGATATATAGTCATCTGATCCAGAAATATTATATGGAATAGCGAAACAATTGTAAACGGGCATTATTATTATTAATATTATTATTATTATTCTCTACATTCCTTACATCAAACTAAAATATGTTGACAATCTTTTAATATTGTCTTCTTGTGAAATTTGTGGTCTTGTTTTGCTTAACTAATGAATATTTCCAGCTCTGCACACCTAACTTCTGCATGAACCCAGCCACCTAGCTGATTTCTACTGCATATTGCACATTGAGCACATGCCTTTACGCTTTGGCTTGTAACTAATTCACCAATCTCTCCTCTCATATCTCCTCTCCTATCTCCATCTCTCTCTTTAAGATTGGTTACTCTTGAACTGTATATATATATATATATATATATATATATATATATATATGAGAAAATGAGTTTCTTTTTTTAAATGAAAAAAAAACACGTTATGTCCTACACGAGTGAAAGTAAGAGGAAAAAAAATCGAAAATGCAACTCGATTCTTTTTAGAATATTTATTTGTTTTCTTTACCTGTTTCACAGTTCTTATGCTTTTCAAAAGTAGAATTAAGATGGAGGGTTTGTGGGTTTTCTCGCATCTGGTTGGTGTTCGAATGTTATTCCGGTTTTACGTGGAAAAAGCGGCTCGAATTGCATGATTAAAAAAAAAGAAAATTTGGTTGATTAATGACTGTTACGTAAATAACTACATCAACTTTCGTGCCAGCCCATGCTAACGTGGGAGAATGAACATAAAACGGTGATGATACATATATATATATATGAAGAAAAAAAGATGAAATCGAAAATGCAACTGGAGTCTTATTTAAAAATATATATATATATTTATTTGGTTCCTTTACCGGTTTCGCAGTTCTTCTGATTTTCAAAAGTAGAGTTGAGATGGAGGGTCTGTGGTTTTTCTCACATCAGATGTGAGAAAAACCACAGACCCTCCATCTCAACTCTACTTTTGAAAATCAGAAGAACTGCGAAACCGGTAAAGGAACCAAATAAATATATATATATATTTTTAAATAAGACTCCAGTTGCATTTTCGATTTCATCTTTTTTTCTTTATACTTTCACTCGTGTAGGACACCTCGGTTATTTTTCATTTTGTAAAAAAAAACCTCACTTTCTAATATATATATACATACACTATGTTAATTAGTTTAATCATGATGAAACCATGGTATGAGCAAAATGTAGGTAAAATTATAAATTGCTAAAATATATTTTCTGCTTGCTATATTCTTAACACTAATATACTGTATAGTATAATACCTAAATATGATTCTGCATAAATAATGCGCTGCAAACTATAGATTTAAACTGTATAAAGCATATTTGAGCTGATTAATGTATAATATGATTGAAATAATTTTTTGGTTAATCTATATATTTATATAACTCTTAGGTTCTTCCGCACCGTTTGGATTTGGTTGGCTCAGCGTCTCCTGGAAATACTTCATCCATGTCTGGTCCTGTTTTGCTCCTGTGGTCATTTATTGTCATTTATGTCCTTCACTGGCATGTTGTCACCACTCGACACTCACATCATCTCCCTCACGATGCGGAACACTGTTTTCGTGTCGTTGCGACCAGCAGCTTCCTCTGCTTCAGCATCTTTTTTCTCCAGCCAGACACATTTGTCCTGCCGGCAGCTTCACTTTACTAGTCGGTCGATTTGGCGCTCGTGTGTACCCCTCCTCCCACATATACACACACATAAAATTGATCGTTCTAATTTTCTGTAGGCATAAAGCAGCTACCAAGTTCTCTAACTTCAAACCGGCATGATTCGATCCAGCAATCTCAGAATTCAAGCAGAACCACCCGGGTTTTAATGTACTAGCTCCACACCACTCCACTGTTATTAGCTGTCAACTGACCAACCGATCATTAAATCAACATCATAAATCTCCCAACATTTCTTCCACTCTCTCTCTATAACCGCATCACCTCCATTAAGATAAAACAATCAGTCTGCCAGACCTTAATCACCCATATATCATCACTGCTCCTTTCACTTTTTATTCTCTATCTATCTACTTCTTCCCCGTCCTTAGTCCTACCCGTTATGTCTCATCCTCGAATCCTTATCCTCACTCTCTGTCTCCTGTCTCTTATCTCTTTCTCTCTTACTTATTTTTGATTTTAATCCTCTGAGATTTGATTGTACCGCTTACATTTATACTACATAT
The DNA here is from genome assembly GCA_964016885.1 of Eledone cirrhosa. Lineage (NCBI taxonomy): Eukaryota > Metazoa > Mollusca > Cephalopoda > Octopoda > Eledonidae > Eledone > Eledone cirrhosa. Next base: position 84,065,669 of record OZ024742.1, read on the forward strand.
CATGTATTTCGTATTTCTTTTCATGTTATTGTTATCTTTACCGTCATCACTATTTTACACATCCACTTACTCCCCATTATAACTTTAACTACCACCACCACTACTACTATTATCAGCAACCGTATTCCGTACTTATCTTTTACTTATTTTTTACATCTTTATCATTTTCATTTTCACTTCTTTATTATTATCTTTTATTATTGACGTTATTGTTTTCATTCACTTGATTCTTCGATGTATCTATAAATACCAATGCCATGTGTTACACCCTCCAGTATTCCGATGATTTGATCAGAGACACACACTGTATTTGAGGTCGAGTGACGCAAGTTCGAGTTATTAGCGGCCTTTGGATTCACCTGATCAATGAAATTGTTAATACTGTAAATAAAACCCTTTTTGTACAGCCGACCATGTATACATATACATATACATATATATATATATATATATATTTATTAAAATAACAGATTAAAGTTTAAGCAAAGAATCGCTGCTTTCACCCTGAACGGGATCTTCATATATATATATATATTATATATATATATATATATGTGTGTGTGTGTGTGTGTGTGTGTGTGTGTGTGTGTGTGTGTGTGTGTGTGTGTGTGTGTGTGTGTGTATGTATATATATATATATATATAAGTAGTTCCACAATAGTTAGTTCACCATATGGTGTGGAACTACTTCTACCAACCTCGTCACATGGACTGAGTGCTCTACTACTACGGATATAACCCACCAGCGTTCTGCTATTATATATATATATATATATATATATATATATAGGAGGTGAGTTTTATTGTAGCACAATAAAGCAATGCAAATATCGGATAAGTAGCACTCTACAGTGTGTAGGACTGGAGTATAAATAATATAAGATCAAAAGATGGTTAAAAGAGTTCCAAGTATTTTATTATGCGCATTTCAAAAACAAATATCATCATGAGATGATATCTGCGTTTTCTCTCTCTCTATCACCCATCTCTCCTCCTCTCTCATCCTCCCGTACCATTCTTTACTCTCATCTCCTCCTCTTCCTTACCCTTTCCACCCCCCTCACTTTTTCACAATATCACACATCAATCTTAAATTATTTTTCATATGTTTATTTAAAATTTCACTATTCACAAGTGTTTTTTAACCTTCATATCATGTATCCCTATTTTATCTGATGAAAACGCAGATATCATCTCATGATGATATTTGTTTTTGAAATGCGCATAATAAAATACTTGGTTCTCTTTTAACCATCTTTTGATCTTATATTATATATATATATATATATATATATATAATCGATTTCCACGTGCTATTAGAAATGGTGGGTAAATATTCTATAGCTGTTGATCGCGGATAGATAGCTATTGTTTATTTATCTATTGTTTCTTCATAGGTGCCTTTTAATCTTATAGCCTTGTTTAATTGTTTTTTTGTGTGGTTGATTATGCTGATTGGGAGAGGAAATAATGTATATATTTTATCAAATGATTCTATGGACGTACTTTATTGTATATATATATATATATATATATATATATATATATATATATATATATATATATATATATATATATAATATTTAAGTATCGAGAGAGAGAAGAGATAAGCGATACTTATAGTTAGTTGCCAGTTGCCAAAAGCTTGTGCATATGTGCTCAATATTTGTGCCTACAGGGTTAAATATTAGAAGCGTTAATACCTTGCGGGCGAGAATATAAGCAGAGCGGTTACAAGTGAAAGGCGCAAGGGGAGTAACTCTGGCCGGTCTTTGAATAATCGTCCCCGAACATAAAGCGAAGGGGACGCAGCACTGGCTACAGCACAGTAACAACTATAAGAACGGTCACCTAGGAAGCAGAACCCATAGCAAACCCACAGATACGCGGAAACGCCACCGTAATGTCCTATGGTTCCATCCTCCCTACTCTCGGAGTGTGGCCTCCGACCTACCCAGGATATTCTTCGAGGCCTTAGAGAAGAACTTCCCACCCAACCATAAATACAGGAAAATCCTCAATAAGAACAATATTAAAATATCCTTCTCTACTACTTCTAATCTAACAGACATCATAGGAACAACTAATCTCAGTAAGATCACCAAAAAAACGGCACCTTAGCACCGATACGTCTAGACCCGGCAGCAACCCTAATAGCCTTAACGTCTCCCTAGCAGCACCCAATAACAGAGGCGAGACTGGAGAGTATGCTGGTGACCCGTACGGCAACATAAGGCGCTGTGGCGTGCGGAGTGATAATGGTACTACCCCGCACACCATAGGATATAATAGTACTAACGACCGAGATAGAGGCGTAGATAACAACATAGGTAGGAATAGTAATACCTTTACTTCAGGAAATAGGAGCGACCACAACCGAAAATGCAACTGTCGTGACAGGGGAAGCTGCCCTCTCAGGGGAAATTGCTTGACTGATAATTTTATTTATAGGCGCACCATAACTAGCCATAATAGCGTTAAGCATTATATAGGGGCCACCTCTGGCCAGTTCAAAACTAGATTTTGAACACATCTCCACTCTTTTAGAAACAAAAAAACTAAGACACTCCACGTCACTTGCCAATTACATCACAACGTTAAAGGACGCCAACATCAGCTTCTACACACACTGGGAAATTGTCGGCAGGGCAGCACCGTACAATTTCAAGAGGAAGTGCGAGCTTTGATTCATGGAACTTTACTATATCATAAGAGCACCCCTCGAACTCATAAACAGCATAGCAGAATCGGTGATAAACTGCAGGCACCGAATACAAGTGTCTTACTTCAGATGGAAATCGACTGAGGCATGAAAACCATAAACTGGGTCCCCCTGCACCAAACCATAACACTCCGGTGGGCAGGCGACGCAAATAATAATCTGTAAACCAACTATGCATCCCAGACCCTGCTTGAATCGACAATAGTAAAGCAGCCCCCACAAAATAGCAATGGGAAAACACCATCATGTGAACGGGTAATAAGCCGTTTGGGGACGATTAGTCAAACACCGCCGAGAGTTACTCCCCTTGATCTGTGACAAAATCAACACATGTGTTTGAACGAAGAATGAACTTTGATGTAATTATAACCTTATAATCCCTACCGGGTCATGTACTGAACAATTTTTAGTTTTCTATGCCCTTGAGAAGCCCTTTTCGGGCGAAACGTACGTAGGTGCTTTTATATAAACATGTTTTAACGTTATATTCTCCTTTGTAATCATTTCACACACACACACACACACACACACACACACACACACACACACACACACACACACACACACACACACACACACACACACACACACACATATATATATATATATATATATATATATATATATATATATATATTAATATATACATATATATATATATATATATATATATATATATTATATATATATATACATACATATATATATATATACATATATATACATATATATATACACATTTGTATATATACATACATGTATAAATAAATATATATATATATATATATATATATATATATATATATATATATTTCGTTTCAGAATTTGTTTAGCAAGATTCTTTATCTGAAAACGTGTGTTGAAACCGATATTGTTATGCTTTCGGAGGGTCTTGTTGCCAATAAGAAACACACGCACCAGTTGCTTTCACTCCAATTTATTATAAATTAAATTTATAAATTTAAGAATTTATAAATTTCCGGTTGGTTGGTTGGTTCCATAACAGGACGGTTGTTCATATATTGTCAAAGTTCTTTCGTCACACATTCTGTGACCTCTTCAGTGACCGGGGATTCTTTTCTTTGTTTTGTGCCTCTCTTTTGTTCTGTCCTACGCCATCTTGTTTTAGTTTGCGCATGTGTTACATCCGGTTGTCTGTGTGTGTTTTTATTTGTTTATTTATTTGTTTATTTACATGTTACTAGTTAGTTGTTTGTTCTATGTGTGTGTGTGTTTTCTCCCTGATCATACGCCCCATCATTGAAATGTCCACAGATATATGTGACCTCCTCAGCAGAATCAGCGAAAATAACCGATCTAGGGACCTAAGAGACTGTATAATAGGTAGTATGGATGTTGTGTCCCTATATCCATCCATTGACGTGGATTTTGCTGTGGAGAAATGCGTAGAAATGATCAGTGAGAGCAATGTTGAATTCCGTGGGATAAATACCAGTGAGCTGGGACTCCTACTTAAACTTACCTATAGTAATGATTATCTAGATACATATGACCTTAGCACCCTGTGCCCTACAAAACCAGCAAGAGGCAGACCACCTACCATTACCTCAATGGCCAAGAAAACCCACACAGAAAGATGGAACGGGTGGATCAGAGCCATACGGATCCCCGAAAACCACGATGAACTAAAGAAAATGATTGCACATGCGGTGGGGGCCAGTATAAAATTAACCCTTAAGGAACATATGTTCAAATTTAATGGAAAAACATGCCCAAGAGGAGGCAGCAGCCATTGGTGTTAGCATTGCAGGTGACATAGCTAAACCTATTCATGGTATGGTGGGACATAAACTTAAACTTAAAGAACAATTAGAAGACAGCAACCTCTTAACCCTGATAATGTACTCCCGCTACGTTGATGATATAAACATCATAGTAAACCCCCCCACTAGAGAACAGTCAGGAATTAGAGAAAAACACCATGGAAAGCATCCAGCAAATAGCTAACTCCATCCACCAGAGCATTAGAGTTACTATAGACTACCCAAGCAAACACCCCAACCATCGATTACCTGTACTAGACACATAGCTCTGGTTAGAAACCATTAATAACAAAAAACAAATCCTCCATTCCCATTATGCCAAACCCATGACTTCCAAATACCTGATCCACCGAAACTCAGCTGTTTCGGATCACACCAAAATCAACATACTGATTGCGGATTTGGTACGAGTGATGAGAAACGTGCCCCGCATGTGCAACCCCAAATAACTAGAGAGACACATACAACACTTCATCCACCGTATGCAGTTCTCTGGTTACAATCAGAGAGATAAAATCAGAGTATATAGAGGAGCCAGAACCAAATGGGGAAAAATGGTAAATAATGATACAAATGGGACCTGCCCCTTGTATAGGAGCAAATTTTGGAATATAATAGAAAGAACTAGGAATAAGGTTAATAGAATGGTAACATCACACTCTGGTATTTATTGCTATCATGATATGATAGCAATAAATACCAGAGTGTGATGTTCATCAATACAACCCCTAGCTTACAAATTTAGATAAACTTAAGATTAAGATAGTAGAAAGACCAGGTACCTCCATAAAAACACTTATTAGCAATACATACCCTTCTCAAAGACCTCCCTGTATAGATAAGAAATGCATAATCTCTAAACTAAGCACCCATATTAACTGTAAAAACTAGAAATGTAGTATATAGCATAAGATGTACTGAAGGACAATGTAAAGATAAGAATATAGTGTACATAGGTGAGACAGCTCGTAGCATAGGAGAACGGTTAAATGAACACTGGCGAGAACTTCAAGATAAAAAAGAATCATCAATACTCCATCAACATGCTAAAATCGAACATAAGGGTAAATTAGAGAACATAGAAATAAAAATAGAATCTACACACAGAAAAGAAGCAATGTTTAGATAAGTCACAGAGGCAATAAACATAAATGAACTCCAACCAAAATTAAATAGAAAACATGAATGGAATAGCAACATCACAACTTACAATTAAGGATAAAATGAAAACACACACACACATAGAACAAACAACCAACCAGTAACAGGTAAATAAACAAATAAATAAACAAATATAAACACACACAGACACCCGGATGTAAGACATGCGCAAACTAAGCACACAACACACACAAAAACAAGATGGCGTAGGACAGAACAAAGGAGAGGCACAAAACAAAGAAAATAATCCCCGGTCACTGATGAGGTCACAGGATGTGTGACGAAAGAACTTTGACAATATATGAACAACCGTCCAGTTATGGAACCAACCAACCAACCAACCGGAAATTTATAACTTCTTAAATTTATAAATTTAATTTATAATAAATTGGAGTGAAAGCTACTGGTGCGTGTGTTTCTTATTGGAAACATGACCCTCCCAAAGCATAACAATATATATATATATATATATATATATATATATATATATATATATAGAGAGAGAGAGAGAGAGGTAGTACACTTAAGGTAATAAGTAGTGGTAGAGGACTCAGTCCATCGAACGAGTTAGGTAGAAGTGGTTACACAACAGTTAGTTCACCATACTGAGAACAATAACTACAAATCTCCGGATTGAATTACAACAACCTCCTAATTTTTTTATCAACTACAAACTTTAGGACTTTAGCAGTTATCTCCCTTACACCTCTCGCACGCAATTTTCATTTTGTCTGGGTGAAGTGACCGTTTCTGCGCATGCGCGTCCATACGGCTGTCCTTCCCGTTCCGTATAACCATGTCCATTACGAGCTGAGGATTCGCTAAGGTGAAACAATAATTGTTCTCGGTATGATGAACTAACTGTCGTGTAACCACTTCTATATATATATATATATATATATATATATATATATATATATAAATGCAAGTATGTATGTATACGTACATACATATATGTATAAAGACGTACAGTAGTATGTATATATATATACATACATGCACACACATATATATATGTACGTATGGGTTTAACGAACATCTATTATAATGCTCGGTTTGTTTGTAAACAAACAAACAGCCCGAATTACGCCGTACAGTTTTCAGGCAACCACCGTCGCCCTTTTGTTCAACACTGACACAGGAACGATGTACTAGTTTCAAGCTTATTAGCTATCGTCAGCATCGTATACCTTTCTGCCAGATGATTGAACGTCTGAAAGTATATACTTTCCTTATGCATATTAACGGCTGAGCAGCCTAATTTGCATATCGAGTGAGTTAGTCGGCCGGGCGCACCGAAAACGATAAACGGAAAAGAATGAAACGAAATTTCATTTCTCACTCTTAGAACGGCTGATACTTAAATGTAAGTATGTATACGTACATACATATATGTATACATACGTACAGTAGTATATAGTGAAGGCGTGTGGCTGAGTGGTTAGAGAATTGGATTCGCAATCGTAAGGTTGTGAGTTCAATTCCTGGACCGGCCGATGCGTTATGTCCTTGAGCAAGACACTTTATTTCACGTTGCTCCTACTACCTGGAGTTGCGACCGATAGATAGTATTAGCAATTGGAAAGACCAACGGAAACTTTGTTTCCTCGGTCCGATTTGACGAAAGTCGATCGCTCAAAGATATATATATATATAAATATATATAGTAAAATGTTGTTTCATGATTGATAGAGTTAGGAGAGAAAGAGAGAGAGAGAGAGAGAGAGAGAGGGGAGAGAGAGAGAGGATTAATAAAAGAATAGAGTGAGTTAGAAAAAAGTGAAGAAAGAGGAAAAGAAAAAGAAGTGTATATGTAAGGTTTGAAGGCGATGGCTTTGGATGTGGAGAGAGGGATGTTGATTGTAGGAAAACATACATATACTAAAAACTAGTAATAGAGACAGTGATTAGATATGGTAAGAGGTGATGGGGTTGTAGATTTTGGGATTAACAGAGAGGAGGTTATGTCTGAGAAGGAAGAAATAAAATATGAAAAGTCAAATGTAAATGAAAGGAAAATGAGGGAGACTTTAGTCGGAAGACTATGGTGAGGCTTACAATTACTTATGCATATATAACAAATATTTCTTAAATATTGTAAGTTAGAACACATGACTGTATATATATATATGTATATATATATATATATATATATATATATATATACACACACACACACACACACACAGCCACACACACACACACATTTATATATATATATACATACATTTGTAGACGCATACATATATGTATTTATACATTCACATGCGCGCAAACACATGCACGCATGCGTATATTATTTTGCCATGTCGTTCAAGTATTTGAAATCGAAATTTATGACATGAGTCTATACATGTAAATTTTCAATACAGTGTTAACGTATACATGTATATAACGAATATATGTATATGCACAAGCGTGCATACACTTGCACATGCACAGATATACATGCACATACATAAACATACCATCCACACCTTCACATTTGTTTACACATATTTTCAAACATCTTAGGAGAAGGAAGTTATGATCGCACATTAAATTTATATATATATATATTCTGATATTTTACTTTTATGTGTATGTGAAATTCAGTCCACTTGTCCTAGTTTCTATGTGTGAGCATGAATGTTTTAAGAATATACGTACGTGTATATACCGCTGCATATGAACAAATTACTTGTAACAAAAATGTTTACATTTTTCATGTAGAAATATAAACTTCAAAAAGATACACAGATAAACAGAGATGGATCGAATGAAATAGAGAAAGAGAAAGAAATAGGGAGAGAGAGAGAGAGAGAGTGAGGGAGAGAGAGAGAGAGAGTGAGGGAGGGATTCCCGAATACGTATGACGTTACAAATACCTTTAAAATAATTGTTTCTACTTTAGGCCAGCAATTACCCAGTACATTACTGGTACTTTATTTTATCGACCCCGTAAGGATGAAAGGCAAAGTTAACCTTGGCGGGATTTGAACTCAGACCGTAAAGGGACGTAATGAGCTGAATTTAATTTTCTAGTATACGTGGCAAATTTCAAACTTGGGTAGTAGAAATCCACATGCAGGTGGAAATTAAAGAACGCTAGTGTTGGAGAAAAGGGAGAGAGAGAGAGAGAGAGAGAGAGAGAGAGAGAGAGAGAAAGAGAAAGAGAGAGAAAGAGCGAAAAGAAAGAAAGAGAGAGAGAGAGAAAGAAAGCAGACGACGAAAGTGAAAGATATTTAAAATTTCACGTCATATTTTAATTCGATACGCCACCATATTAATGTGTGTGTGTATGGATATTCAATTTATTAGGAATGTAAATTTTGTGTGTATTTATATGAGTAAACATTTTATATGTATATGCACATTCCATTTCACACCACAACTAATTATAATATCTGTAAATTTTAACATTTATCTACTGTAATCAAATGACATTAACGGGTTTGTTTTTTATTAATCTCAGATTGAAAATTGTTTCGATACGAAATTCCTGGTTTATGAGTAACGTTTGCAGCATTCTAAGTTAATAATAAAGGCTGCTGATTTAGCATCAAGGCCAACAAATGTTTTGCGGGGAGAAGTCGATTAAATTGACCCCAGTGCGGATCAAATCCGTAAGGATGAAAGGCAAAACTAACCTCTGAACGTGAAGTGCCGCAGCTCGATGCTACAAAGCATGATGTTCGACGCTCTAAGGATACTGCCAATCCACTGCCCTCTAAGCTAATAATAATTGTTTCTACTTTAGGCACAAGGCCAGCAATTACCCAGTGCATTACTGGTACTTTATTTTATCGACCTCTAAGCTAATATTAATACTAGTATTTCTTTTTACATTTGTCTCAAGGCCAGCAATTTTAGAGGAAGGGTAAAGTTGATGAAATCGATTCCTTTGTTTTATCGACCTCGTAAGAAGGAATGGTGAAGCTAACCTCGGTGAGATTTAAACTCAGAACATAAACAGTCGAAAATATATATAGATATATATGAGAGTTAATTATTCTCTGACATAGCATGATTTCCACCACTCTTCTTAGCAACCAAAGGAGAGCACCCTGGTGGTGCCGCTTCTGGTTCATTAACCGTCGTCAGGGGGCGCACTTCACTTGGATAATAAGACGAAATAAGCTATAGCTTTTAAGATTATGAACACTTGTATTCACTAATTGGAGCCTACCAGCTTTACTCAATTTAAAAATGAACATCACTGATCTACTTTAACTGAATCTTAACCCTGCTTATCTATCATGACCATCATGAAGTTTCTAATTTTTTTGTGTGTGGTTTAGTAAGAATAAAAATGGAGGAATAAATTTTATCATCGTGGTTTATACTTAAATCGTTGGATGAATGTCAGCTGAATACAATATGTTATTTTAATTTGGAAGCGACGGTGCGTGTTCTTTAAACAGAAATAATGCGGTACATTTCAGAAATAAAATACCGGAATATAAGTTCATGAAGATATCTCTCAAGTTATAATAGTAAGCATAACACGTGTAGCAAATCCATTTATTTCCTTATCTCTTGAATATATGTGAAGATAATGTAAGTGACCTTATTCCGTAAACAGTTAGGAAAATATATAAAGTTAGATCATTATCGATGGGGCATTATGAATATTGCTTTTGGACCGAACCAAGCAAGGTTTAGTATACGATCAAACTTGAATTTATACAATAAACATATTGCTCCTACGGTTTATAAAACAAGTAAAGTATCCCTGCGCATTGAGGTATTATTCTTCATATATGATTTCACATAAAACTGATGATGATTACATATATACACACATACATATTTATATGTGGCTTTATAATATACATATACTATGCGTATATACACAGTGTATGTAAATATGCAGTATATTCATGTAGGTTTAAACATTATATATTCAATCGCTGCAACAAACTACATCTATATTTTAGATTATTTCCGTCCATATATGCTGTCATATTCTCCATTCAGTATTTCCGTTATTTCTTTAGAACATTTTTTTTTCATATTTATCATATTCTGATGGAATATATTTGTAACAGATCTCCTGATATACACCAAACTCTCTAAATAATAGCAATACATACGATTTGAAATAATAGTTATGCCACATTGATATGAGTGGTGCGTAGAAAGAAATATTTAAAAGGTGGATTAGATTTAAAAATTAATCCCCTCATCGACTTCTTCAAGTTTCACTTGAAAAGGAAAGTGAGTGTGGAGAGGGAAGTGTTACCCCCTGTAGATATGCTAAAAAGTGGGTGAATGTGGCAAGAATGACCCGTGTGAATGGGCCTACTCTGAGTACATGCCTATAGGCTGGATGATTCGGGTGCTCTCGGGACATCGTGTGGGTAAGGATTTGTGGAGTTCCTGAGTCGTGCTGGATGATTCTCACTCCTCTTCGGGAATTTGTATTGTTATAATTATTCTTGCCTTTTAGCTTTAGGTTTTTCCTCGTCTTCGTGACTGGAAGACGAGGTGTCTGTGTCTGTGAGTGAGCTTGTATCAATGTGTGTATTCTTGGGTGGGTGGGATGGGAGAGCTTTCCTAGTTTTTCTTCTGGCTAGCCAAAGTTAGTGTTGGTATTTCCGCTGGTGTTGCTGGCGCTGGTGTCGGTGGTTGTCTCCGCCCCGGCGTCGGCAGCAGCGGATGTTTACGATAGCTTCATTTTTCAGTTGAGGGAAGAATGCTCACATATGCGTTGTTTCGACACAGACGAAACAGTGCGTCTTTTTGCCCTCGGTTATTACGTGCAGAACCGTACCGTTCTGGAGACAGATGTGGTCCGGGTCTTTTCACAGGTCTTCAGGTCTGATCTGGAGAAGCATCTCTGGGTCAACCCCAGACCAGTCCTACCTGCCTGTTCTCGTCACCCGGATCGTGACAGCATCTGTCCCCTCCGCAATCACGCATCCCAGGAGCTACCACATGTCTAGTCCCGGGGAACCCCGGGAATGCGGACTCTTACTGTTCATTTTCCCAGGTGGGAGGGATACATAATGACCTTGCTGGCTTTGCAAGGAGTCATTGCGTGTTTAATAGTGAGAGCTTCCGACTTAAACAGCACCGACATGGTGCCGTATTTTCTGTCCCTCGCTATTTACTTGGTGTCACCCCTGATGCACCTCAGAGCAGCTTCAATTCCGACGTGTGGAATGATTGCCGCTTCTTTTGTCTGCACTGAAATGAATCTAAAGTGCATTCTACTCCTCTCCACCACTTCTATCGCTTCAACCGGGACAGTTAAGTTGGCCCAGATTTGCTCATGTTTGATGAGCCAACTTTTTATGTTTTTCACTGAGGTCCAAGTAACTGCAGAACATGTGGAGGTTGGGAAGAAACAATAAACTACATAATCTGTGGCTGTCCAGTTTTAGCAAAGAAAGAATATATCCCCAGTAGTGATACAGTTTGGAATTACATACACTAGAATTTATGCCAACTCTACGAAATACCAACAGAAAAAAGATGGGAAAAGCACACACCAGAAAATGTGTCAGAGATGACAAAGCAGCCAAGGAGATCAAAACCGATCGACCAGATATTATAGGCAAATACTACAAAGGAATAATATCTTCTAATTGATGCATTAATCCACGCAGACGACAACATATCTACTAAAAGAAATGGAGAAATTATGCAAATATAAGTATCTAGAGATAGAAATAGCCCGAATGCGGTTGATGCAAACAGAAACAATACCTATGATAATAAATACTCTGAGAATGATAAAAACAAACACAGACCGATACACCCCGAAATACTTCCAAATATACACAGCGTACAGAAAATAGCACTACTTGGTTTTGCACACATATTACGATATGTACTCATAATACATTAGGAATAAGAATAGAAAAACAACACTGCACACATCAACCGCGCTCAAAACTGTGCTTGGTAATAACGTAAGAACTCGCAATAAAAATAAGACTAACATGTTAATAGCGATTTCTTTATTAGCCTTAAACTATTAAAAACAGAAATACAGTAAACGTTATAAACATGGAGGCTACAATGCATGCGAGGCTGTACACATTTTCTAAGGTAGGACCAAGGGTATTTTTTTGTAAACACCAAAGTGCGTCTATGAGAGAATGCTTCTTCAATGCTGTGTAAAATAGTTACTATTATTGATCAGATAAAGAATCAAATCGATAAAGACATTGACGATAAGGATAATTGTGTGATACAGTAACAGTTCAGTGACATTTAATTTAATTTTTGTTTTATATAAGTAATGTAATGCAAATGTTCATACTTATCGGAAAATCTCGACTACGTTACAAACACATTAGTAGTGAACAAGTCTAATCACCACAAGATATTCATCCCATACAAAACATATGACAAACAAAATATAAATTCTGACCAAGATTAAAAGATAATCTGATGCAGAATAAAACTACAAAAACATAATAATGGAGTATATGAAACGCAACATATTTAGAAACAAGTAAACCTGATGAAAATTATAAAAATATAACTAAACGGTCGTAAATAGAACATATAAATGCATAAATAGACATGAGAGGAATGCATCTGTATACTATATGTATATTTTGCAGAAACATTTTTCGCACAAAACGAAATTACGACATAATATACATAATTTATATAATATATATGGAAAGAAAGTAATGTTGAACTGAAAATATTAACTTAAATGTCACTTTGAATCTCATGAGATTCGACGAGACAGTCTTAAACTAAAAAGATATAGAACACTTAAGAATGGAAAACAACGAAAACATAAGTAAAACAAATTCAAACAACAAAAGTAAAAACATTACAACTAAAAATATTCAGAGCGTAAACCAAAATTATATGCCTATCACGTGAAAACCAAACACACGAAGGAAAAAACAAAATCAAACTCAGAAACACTTACAGAATTCTGACCAACAAAAATCGAACCAGAACACAAAGGAAAATCTGAATAAAAGGCAATACGAGAAAAAAAATTAAGAATAGAAACTTCTAAAGATAGAAATTATGAGTACGACAATAACCCAAAAGGTAAAAGAATTAAAATCAATAGAATAAAGAATAATGCAAAACTAAAATAAATAGCCAGAAAACACGAACAAAATGAAAATGATGTTTTCTGTCTGCAAGGAAGCTAAAGGCATACAAAACAGGCTAAAGTAAATAATAGTTGAGGAGAAAAACAAAATCAACAACAGAACAAATTTCTTAAAATCCTTATATACTGAACTAAGAATGGTACTACTAAACGGAATGTCAAATTGAGTGCGAGAAAAGCCCTTACAGAGTAAACTGAACTGGAGATTGTAATCGATAAAGAAAAATCATATCATTGGCTGAGAAGCGCAGGGTACGAAGATGGGATCAAAGCCGTCTCAGCAAAAAAAAAACAACAAAAAATAAACTCCTAAAATTATGAAGTGAAACAGAATACATTAACTACAGAACATGCTGATTTTGTGAAGAAACACTTAATCAGATTGTTTCTAGCTGCCAAGTCTTAGTGAATATATACATAAGCTTAGTGAATTGGGATTTTCATACACTGGAATATATGCTAGCATTTTGAAATACTGACAGAAAATGGTAACAACATACCTACAGAAGAAAGTGTCTGACAGAATAATAAAGTGACAATATCCATAGGCAGATAGAAATGACAAAAGCGTACGATTGTAATATTGTGTAGAAGTAAATTGAAACTGTAAGGAAATAACTCACAGTTGTTGAATTAAAAATGGTAGTTAAGGAATATAGCTATTATTTCTTTCATGATGAGTTGAGTTACGGCAATACACAGCTATTTCTGTAAAGGAATTAAAAATATTACTTATAATGTTAGACAAGAGCAATTTAAAACGATGTTAGGGCATTCTGTATAATTTTATAAAGCTCGAACTTTATTCATTACTCAGAATATTTGTATGTATTAATATGTTTTCCAAATTTTTGTTTTATGAAAGCAAACACGTGATTTACTTTTCAAATCACGAATAATAATAATGGTTTCTAATATAGCAACAGGGCCAGCAACTTTTGGAGATGGAAAAGTAGATCACATCCGCACTAGTACTTAGGTAGTACTTCATTTTATCGGCCTCGGAAGAATGAAAAGTAAAGTTGATCTAGTTCAGAACGCAAAGAAAGGGAACAAATGCCGCAAAGCATTTTGTTCAACATTCTGGGGAGACGTATAGTAACATGACTAATGATATGATAAAGATATATTTACGTAGAAAAGATACACATATTCTAAAACAAAGATTTGATTATGAAACCGAAAGCACTAATATAATACTATATATAATACTAATACTAGAAAAGTTAAGGAATACGTTATACTAAAAGATAGGAAAAAAAGAAGAAATGTGCCAAACATTTGAAAGAAAAAAGAAAAAAGAAAAAAGAAAAAAGAAAAAAGAAAAAAGAAAAAAGAAAAAAGAAAAAAGAAAAAAGAAAAAAGAAAAAAGAAAAAAGAAAAAAGAAAAAAAGAAAAAAGAAAAAAGAAAAAAGAAAAAAGAAAAAAGAAAAAAGAAAAAAGAAAAAAGAAAAAAGAAAAAAGAAAAAAGAAAAAAACATTTTTAGAATAGAATTTAAAAATAATGAGATTGGATCTCCGGAGTTTATAAATGCTGATTTTACTGTGAACTGAATTAGAAAAGATAATTAATTCCTTAAGACGTGAAAAACATACATATAAGAAATTAATTGAAAACCAACAAGAAATAGTCCAAAGGAAACATGAAATGTGACATGCTAACTGATGTATAAAACGGAATCAGAAAAACACAAGAATTGCCGAAAATTATCATGCTGGGAAAGTGCAGGTATTCTATGAATAGTCTTCTATATTTTACTTTCTAACTAGTTTCTATAATTGGACGTCGGTCGTTCTAGTACACCAGTATCATGGTGTTTAGTTGATAATATCTATTCAAGCATTTAGTTCAGTCTGGTACTTATTTTATTGATCTCTTTCGAAGTGTGAAGTTACCTTTTGGCAAACCGGGACGAAACCAGACACGATTTTAACAGGTATATATTGAGAATAGACACATTCACGTCGGTTATTTTTGCCTCTTCACCTTTCAGCAAATCTAATTGGAGGCAGCATCTCTCTTTCTTCAATCCCACCGGCCTTTACGAGTATATAGTGACGAGAATTTATCCGTGTTAGAGAGTATTCTGTTTAGCATCTGGAAAATATATATATTCGCCAAACTTCCAGAATAAGCTGTGACTCTTGCTTTCTATACAATTAAAGGGATGCTCTGTCACTGTTCGAATCTCTCACATCGACATAATCGCTCACATTGTCGCTCTATCCTTGAATTAGCAAGTCTATGATTAAATGCGTTCCAGTTGATGCTAATAAACTAGCATGTCTGGTTGAAAAATAGTTGAGTTTGAGGTTTGAATACAAAGATTACTTGAAAAGGAAGATACATTAAAATATGTATGAATACAAAATTGTAATTCTGAAAAGGATGTCATCAAAATATATCTAAGGCAAATGGAAAGACAATAATACAAATGTTAGAAATAGTATATCGATAATAAACCAGATTCTAGGTGGAAAAATCTTAGCATACTTATATAACAAATCGGCTTCTGTTATCATTAGTGTTGCTGGTAGAACGCAGAATATTAGGTGCTCCATATGTCCCTTAGAACAGAACACCATACATACATGTCTTTACTGTTTACTATAAAGCATTTTACACATGCTTGAATCCTGGAAACTATTTATAAACAAATACACCAACATGCTTTGAATGTGTGGCTACCCCAGAATATCTCCTGTAGACATCTTGAAAAGAAATAAAAGTCATATTGAATATGGGGTCTTTCATTCCTTCCCAGTTCTGTCTAGTATTATTGTTGTGCTATTGAGTAGAGCAGACAAATGAAAAGCTTTAAAAGAAATACCTTACACTTCATGGTTTTTATCTTATTGAAATAAGACGTAAGTAATAAATAATAGACATTTACTATCTAATTGTTCCAACAGTATATTGTATGCAGCGTAAATAAAATGAACTAATAAGATATATAATGAAAAATTAAACAAAACAACTATGACAATATTTAAAGTCAAGTTTACTAAGAATATATTTCAGGTGAAAACACGGAAGTAATGATCTTTATCTGCAAAATTGTTATTCGGAGTGATCTATTACAGAATTACAAACATATCTCATAACTGATAAAGAGAATTCGACTTAAAAAGTAAAGAAAAAACAAAACAAAAATTAGTTTTCTATTTTCAAGGCGGCAACATATTTAAAATAGAGATCGAAAAGCAAACATTAGTGAGATTTCTAAAAAATGTTATGAAATTTTTAAATAAATCAGAAAATAAGCAAAAATATATATTGCGTGTTAAAATAGAACGGAAAGCATTGATAATGCTAAAAGATTGACAGTAGATAATTGAAAAATACAACACTGGCTTAGAACAGAAATTAATATGTAAATATTCTTGTTTCTCAAAAACAAAAGCAAAATAAAGCAAATACAACAAACTCCTTTTTAATTTTGTTAAAATCAAGAATCGGGGAAATAATTACTCTAGTGGAGGGCTTAGCATAAAAATTTAATGGTTCAATTGTCATGAGAATTTATGTCTTACTCTTTGTGTGAAAGTGGGGGAAAGAGTTAGGATTGTGTTATGTTATATCGCTTGGGATTTACTTATTCAGGTAAAAACACCACTTTTTCTGTCTTCCTCACTCCCTGGCGAAGAGCAATGGCTTAAAATATTACGCTATTCTTCATTCACGACAATAAAACTTACTGACTTCATCTATGAGCTTTTGTCTCGGCTTTTCGACTCCCACCCATTTCTTTTAACATTGTTTAATCAGGCGAATGGACAGCGTTTATAGTTAATTTTAGTACCTTTAAGACTGCCAAGAGGGAAGTAGGAAGGTATCCCCAAACCAAAAATGTTGTCCGAATGCCAGCTGGTGGTGTTAAAACTGGTGACGTGTCTAAATCCAGAAATTAGCATGCAGCGCCGAAACAAATATTTTAAGGCCTCCAGTACGATGCTCTAACGATTCCACCAATCAATCGCTCTTTTAGTTATAGACACACGAAAAGACAAACGGCAAGTTTCACCTCGGTAACCTCGGTATTTGAACACAGAAGTCGGAATATATAACGCAAGTAATTTCCTCTCTCGCTTTGATTCGTCTCATATCTGTACGCACCTTAAGCAATCACAAACATATTTACATCAATATATGGCGTGATATCAAGTACAACTGTCGTAGCAAAAAGAAAAATGATTTATTATAGTGCTTATAGAGATTTTTAGGAGACTTAATGAAGTGAATTGTTCACAGTCAAAACATGGTATTTATTTCGTGGAATACCTTTTCAAAAATTATTTTGTAGAGTGTGGCGTGATACTTACGTAATATTTTTCAGACTATCTGGCAGTAATGAATTCGATACCGTTGATATTTAGTTTACATTTCTCTTGGTCGATATCTATCATAAACAAAATGGAAGGTTTTAATTCAGTGGTAGAAAGATTAAGATAAGGAGACATTTAATTCATTTGGATGATGTCATAAACAGTAAAGTGTAAGTGATTCAATCAGGTAGTAGTAGAACAGTCGGGGTGAGTATGGTATGGAACACAGTGGGTAAAAATAGCAGTATCGGTAGAATATAGAAATAGAATATCTAGCCAAACTGTGAATTAGTGATAATAGTGAGTTGGGGGATAACTCCTTGTTAATCTACTTTCATTTGATGCAGTCTATATGTAGTAACCGCCTTTTGGCAGCAGTAAGGGTCGACGAAAAATTTATAGGTTATGGACAATTTATAAGAAATGAAGAATTTCGACCTCTAATATGGAAGGCTAGTATTTGGGTATTTGGTTTTCAATAAGAATCATATGCTTATATTTTCCCTGACTCAGTCGACATACTACTACTACTACTACTACTACTAAACAGTACACAACTACAGTATTAAATATCAGGAACACACACACACCAACTCACACACACACACACACACACACACACACACACACACACACACATGCACAATATATATATCGAATGTAGAAAGGTACCACACGAGTTGATATATATATAAACAAATAGTAGAAAGGAAAAATATTTTTTCAGTAGAAAATGTTGAAAAGATTTTCTTCAGTGAAATATCAAAACATTAATTTATTTACAATACCGGTTTCAGCATCAAATGCATTGTCAATTGCAGATAGCATAATATTTTTAAGTTGCATATTTGTACACACAGTGAAAATAATAATAATTGTTTCTCCTTTTGGCGCGAGGCCAGCAATTACCCAGTGCTTTACTGGTACTTTTTTATCGACACCGTAAGGATGAAAGGCAAAGTTAACCTCAGAGGGATTTGAACTCAGATCATAGAGGGCCGTAACTCTTTGCTACAAAGCATGGCGTCCGATCCTCCACCGATACTGCCAATCCACCGCCCTTAAAAGTGAAAATAATAATAATAATAATAAAACAGAGAGGGGAAGAAAAATTTATTTTCACATACATGTTCATTCAGAGAAGAAAGTTAATTTCTTTGTCCATCCTTCTCTGCTAATGGCTTGGCATATATATATATATACATATATATATATATATATATATATATATATATATATATATATATATATATATATATATATACATATACATATATATATATATATATATATATATATATATATATATATATATATATACATATATACATACATATACATATGTATATATATATATTCCTTCCATTGTACCGATTGTGGTGTTATTTCTGTTTACCTTTTAAATACATACACACACACGCACATATATATATATACATCTCTCTCTCTCTCTCTCTCTCTCTCTCTCTCTCTCTCTCTCTATATATATATATATATATATATATATATATATATATATATATATATATATATAGAGAGAGAGAGAGAGAGAGAGAGAATATTTTAGTATCGTGAGAGAGTAGAAGGTTTAAAGGGATAAGCGATACATATAGTTAGTTGCCATAAGCTGGTGCATTTGTGCTCAATACTTGTGCCTAGAGGGTTAAATATCGGAAGCGTTAATATTTAGTGGCTGAGGATATAAACAGAGCGGTTACAAATGAAAGAATTACGAAAGAGAATATAGACTGTTAGAACATGTTTATACAATAAGCATCTACGTACGTTTCGCCCGAAAAGGGCTTCTCAAGGGCATACAAATCTAGAGAGTGTTCAATACAAAACCCAGAAGAGGTTTTAAGATGATAATCACATCGAAGTTCATGTTTGATTCAAACAGACATGGCTGCTTGCATCACAGAGCAAGGGGAGTAACTCTGACCGCTGTTTGAATAAGTGTCCTTAAATGGCTTATTATCCGTTCACATGATGATTGTCTTCTATGGGTGCCAATTTACTACTGCTTAGTCAGGCCGGATCTAAGAGGCATAGTTGGTGTACAGATGTTTAGTTATGCACCCCGCCCCCCGACGTCTTATGGTTTGGTGCAGGGGGACCCGGTTTATGGTGTTCAGATATCAACCGGGGTCCAACCATAGAATGACTGCTGTATTCTGTGTCCGCAGTTTAACACAGATTCTGCTCTGCTGTTGATGAGCTCTCGGGGTGCTCTTATGATAGGGTAAAGCTCCATGAGACAGAGCTGGCACTTCCCCTTGAAGTTGTAAGGTGTTGCCCTGCTGACAATTTCCCAGTATGTGGAGAAGCTGATGTTGGAGTCGTACAATGTTGTGATGTAGTTGGCGAGTGATGTGGAGTACCTTAACTTCCTGTTTCTAAAAGAGTGGAGATGTGTTCGAAATCTAGTTTTGAACGCGCCAGAGGTGGCCCCTATATAATGTTTGACACTATTATGGCTAGTTACAGTGCACCTATAAATAGCATTGTCTGTCAGGCAACTTCCCCTGATGCGGAAAGCTTCCTTGGTCACGACAGTTGCAGTGTCGGCCACGGTCGCTGCCGCTGCGGTGGCTCCTAGTGCCCGAATTATGACTATTACTATCACTACCTACGTTATTATCCACACCACCGCCGCTATCTCTGTAGTTAGAACTATTATATCCAATGGCGCGCGGGGTAGTACAATTATTATCGGGTAACTCGGTGAACCAATTAATGACCTAGTCGGTGCTGTTCCAGAGACATACCTTAGATTTGCTATTAAGTTCAAGTATTACTCTATCGAGGATCACTTTACTAATCTTACCTATATCTGATGTAAAGGGACATATTAATCTAATAGAGGGGATTTCATTGAAAATTATAAAATAAACACCCATTAGTACCTTAAATGACATTAATAGAGTAGGTAAGGATATAGTGACTAGCTTAGACATAGATAAGTACACTAACCCATATGTCCCTATGACACCTAGATTCTCTCTTAAGGATCAAAAATATAACTTTAATGAAAGCCCCTCTATTAGATTAATATGTCCCACTACATCAGATATAGGTAGGATTAGTAAAGTGATCCTCGATAGAGTAATACTTGAACTTCATAGCAAAGCTAAGGTATGTCTCTGGAACAACACCGAGCAGGTAATTAATTGGTTCACCGAGTTGCCCGATAAGACAGCTCTAAAATTCATCCAGTTTGACATAGATAGTTACTATGCCTCTATCTCCCCCATACTCTTAAACAAGGCCCTTCTTTTAGCTAGATCTAACACTAGCCTCCCTAAAAAAGAGATAGATAAAGTACTAGCAGCGCGCAGAACTAATATCCAGTTCGAGGGTTGCCATTGGACCAGAACCAACCATCCTGATAACTTCGATATCACGATGGGGTCTAGTGACGGATCTGGTTGGAATATACCTCCTCCATAGACTGAGGGACGAGATCCCAGTCCTACAAGAAGGTGTATATAGGGACCACGCCCTATTTACAGTTAGGAACCATAGCCTCCGCAGGATAGAGAACCTTAAGAAGCGCATACACAGGTTCTTCAAATCATACGGCCTATCCGTAACTATAGACCTCAACCACCAGATAATCAACTTCCTAGACGTGACCCTGGAGTTGGGTACGGGCCTGTACAAGCCATACCATAAGCCCGGCGAGATTCTATCATATATTAATTATGAATCAAACCACCTTAAGTCTACTCTCAACTCCATAGTGTATAGCATATCCCATAGGATCTCGAGGCTATCCGCCAACGAGGACATCTTCAACCAAGCTGCTTACTACTAGAATAAAACCTTGGTGGATGCCGGATATAACCGAATAATCTCCTACCTCCTTAACGCAGACTCTAGAAACCACCCCCATCATAGGACTAATGTTATAGTAAGCCATACCTATAACCAAATACGCAGCAGTCATGATAGAATCAATAATTATAGAATAGAGAATCGCACTAAGAAACACGGCCATAGCGTTAACTACCTGGGTGGTGGCGTAGAAGGTCTACCGCATAATAAGGGTCATCATGCGGGCAACGGTAGCCGCTGTAACCTACTAGAATTATTCCCTGCCTATAGGATTAACAACAGCGATGGCTTATTACTTACACCCTCCAAGCGAAGGGGATGCGCAGTAGGCTGCAGCACAGTAGCAACTATAAGAACGGTTACCTAGTCAACACGGCCCGTAATAAGCCCACGGCTACGCGTAACCGCCAACGTAATGTCCTATGGTTCCACCCTCCCTACTCTTGGAGTGTGGCCTCAGACTTACCTAGAATGTTCTTCGAAGCCTTAGAGAAGAACTTCCCACCCAACCATAAGTACAGAAAAATCCTCAATAAGAACAATGTTAAAATATCCTTCTCCACTATACCTAATCTAGCAGACATCATAGGGATAACTAATTACAGTAAACTCACCAAAATACGGCACCATAGCAGCGATAGGTCTAGACATGACAGCAATTCTAATAGCCTTAACGTTTCCCTAGCAGCACCAGACAGTGTTGGTGGCAGCTCCAACAGACGCAACTGCCAAAACGGCGGTGAGACTGGGGAGCATACTGGCGACCAGTACGGCAACAGAAGGCGCTGTGGCGTGCGGAATAATAATTGTACTACCCCGCGCGCCATTGGATATAATAGTACTAACTACGGAGATGGCGGCGGTGGTGTGGATAATAACGTAGGTAGTGATAGTAATAGTCATAATTCGGGCACTAGGAGCCACCGCAGCGGCAGCAACCGCGGCCGACACTGCAACTGTCGTGACCAGGGAAGCTCTCCGCTCAGGGGAAGTTGCCTGACAGACACTGTTATTTATAGGTGCACTGTAACTAGCCATAATAGTGTCAAACATTATATAGGGGCCACCTCTGGCGCGTTCAAAACTAGATTTCGAACACATCTCCACTCTTTTAGAAACAGGAAGTTAAGGTACTCCACATCACTCGCCAACTACATCACAACATTGTACGACTCCAACATCAGCTTCTCCACATACTGGGAAATTGTCAGCAGGGCAACACCTTACAACTTCAAGAGGAAGTGCCAGCTCTGCCTCACGGAACTTTACCATATCGTAAGAGCACCCCGATTGCTCATCAACAGCAGATCAGAATCTGTGATAAACTGCGGACACAGAATACAGCAGTCATTCTATGGTTGGATCCCGGTTGATATCTGAACACCATAATCCGGGTCCCCCTGCACCAAACTATAACACGCCGGGGGGCGGGGTGCATAACTAAACATCTGTACACCAACCATGCCTCTTAGATCCGGCCTGACTAAACAGTAGTAAATTGACACCCATAAAATAGTAGTGGAAAACAATTATCATGTGAACGGATAATAAGCCATTTAGAGACACTTATTCAAACAGCGGTCAGAGTTACTCCCCTTGCTCTGTGATGCAAGCAGCCATGTCTGTTTGAATCAAACATGAACTTCGATGTGATTATCATCTTAAAACCCCTTCTGGGTTCTGTATTGAACACTCTCTAGATTTGTATGCCCTTGAGAAGCCCTTTTCGGGCGAAACGTACGTAGATGCTTATTGTATAAATATGTTCTAACAGTCTATATTCTCTTTCGTAATTCTTTCATTTATATATATATATATATCATACGGTGTATCAACATGATATAGAGCAATAAAATATATGGTTTACCATCAGAAGCTATTCAAATTGATTAAAAAGAAAGAAAAAAAAGAAAAAAAGACTAGAGCAATCAATGTTAAATAGTGTTTGCTTTTGTTGATACAAATGTTATAATGTTTTTGTTTTAAGGTTTTGTCTTACATCCGATCTTACATCAATAAATGAAGAAAGTATTGATTTTCTTACTTTCGCACTAGTTCACGTGTTGTTTTTTTAAGAAGTAACGTTACCGACCTAATCGGACCTAATATTTTATTAGCACTTACATACTAGTTTTTGATAATTGTATCGCGTCAAGACAAATAAATGAAAAAACAATAACATAATACATTTGATTGCACATATAGCAGGATATCTAGATAAGTGTATGATACATATTATTAAATATTTGAAAGTATATGTAATATATTTTCGAATATTGCACTATACTACAGAGTATTACACCAATGAACACTTTCTATTCAATAATGGCTGCACAAACAAGCTTGTAAACACGCTATCTATGGATGCAATGAAAAATAAAGTAAAAAAGCAATCCTTCTTCAAAACAAACAGCCCAGACAACATATATATATAGTCAGGCAAAATTGATAAAACATTTAAGGACTATAATCGAAAAAATATCTACAACGAATTGAATTTAACTACATTCAATAAAATAACATCGTATATTTATTATTAACTGAAATGAGAAGCCTAACACACAAAAATCAATACTAACACAAAAATTATACTAAACAACACCACAACTAAAAACTGTTTACCATACCAGCCGTATTTATATAATATAGTCACCATTTCTGTCACCGGTAGTATCTTTCACTACATCCCAAGATTTATATTAAGCAATTTGTTTAAAGATTTCTTCTTGGTTAACCATACGTCTTCTACAGTTTCAGTATACCATTTCGAAGGTATTTATTATGTGTATTTATATAACACATATATTTATTGTATATATTTATATGTGTTATGGAATGTATCCAATTGGGAGGGGGGATTGGCCTCTTGATGCTTCGGATGAAAGAAAGACTTCTGCGGGAGATGCAAGTCTGTGCGACAAACAGGGAGATCGAATTCAGATCCTTCCTTGATGAAGTCATTGCAACGGTAGATGTAGTTATGACTGAGTCAAATATCCTAAAGAGAGACTTCAATGCACATATTGGCACTGACTACTTGACATGGAAAGGAGTGACTGGAAGGAACGGCGATCCCAATCTAAATAGAGTGGATAGGCCTTATAGACTTCTCTTCTAGAAATGCGCTCTCTATTATGAACATCTTCCAGCAGAAAAACATCCATAAATACACATGTTGTAAAGCGTACCAGGGAGGGAGATCAATAATTGAATGATGTTCTTGTCTCTGATCTCTTCAATTCTGTGCTGGATGTTCGTGTTAAGAGAAGGGCTGTGTTGTCAACTGATCACCATATAATTACCTGTAGCCTGAGACTACCTAAAGACAAGAGAGCCCACAAATCTTGCAGGTCCATCTTAATCTACCGGATAAAGTGGGAAGCATTGGCAGATAAGAATGCCAGATACAGGTATGTGAAATCTATTGCATTCAAATTCAGAGAACTCCCCAAAGAAACTGAGGAAGTTGAAACGGTGTGGAGACCGTTTAGTTTAGCAGTTTTTGCTTCAGGTTTTAAATGATTTAGGCGAAAGCAGATTGGTGTGACGTTCGGGGTGGTGGAGGACCCCTTGGTTCAATAAAGTGGTCAAAGATGCCATCATAGCAAAGAAAGTGGCTTACAAAGCTTCGTTTGGAAATATGTCCTCCTTCTTGAATTTGCAGTACAAGCAGGCACGAAAAGTCACGCCAGAGACAGCAAAATTTGGGGTTAAGCTGGAATCCGGCAGACCATCAGCTGGCATCGTAATAAGAAGTCCTCCTCCACACCACGTATCAGGAACGTGTCTGGGTTTATCCTCTCTTCAGTGAGGCGTATCCTCACGTGATGGAAGGAATACATTGCTGATATCCTAATCCGGTTACAACAGACTCTATTAATTTACACGAGGTGCAACTGGGAGCGATTATCAACCTCTCGGAGGCTGAGGTAACAAGAGCAATTAATGAGCTTAAATGTGGCAAGGGCACTAAGGAGGATAACATTCAGCTCGAGATGTTAAAAGCCTAAATAGAAAAGGTTTTCTCGGGCTGACTTGTGTGTGCCGGGTGGCCTGATCTCTGGAATGGAATGTCACCTACCTAAGAAACGGTGTTTGTTAATTCATTTGAAATATGTTTAATGTAGACTAAAATTAAACTCGGAAGTTTTTCCTCACGCCTTCCAATTTTATATTGATAATGAATAATATCAATCTGGATAATGTCTCAGAATTTCTATAGACACGTCAAATAAATTTCTTTTAAATATTATGAATGTAATCGTTATGAAAACTTAGCTGGAATTCTACGAAAACGTAGAATATAATAGCACCATACTTAGTTGGATTTGAATGAATACTTAAAAGCATAATACCACCCTACTTAACACATTATCCTACAGTATTTATAGCTTGCTGCTATAGCTTTTTAATCACACACAATCCTTAAGTTTATAGTAATACTCATCCACAGTCACACACAGGAAAATAATCACACCACACGGCACACACACGAAACAAATCACACTAAACGACACACATGCACAAAGACACGGACACAAACAACAACGACATTAGTGAATATGATTAAATATATAGAACGGAATATTTAGAAATATTTTCACACACATATTTTGAGAGAGAGACAGTGAGAGGAAAAGGAAGAGAGAGGAGGCGAGAGAAAAACAGTAGAGAAAATGGCAGAGGGAAAGAGGAAGAGAGAGCATACGTATTCTAATAAAATTAATATGATTAATATGTAGCGCTACAGATATCCACATTCTTTTCCTACGGCGGAGGAATATAATCTACATATTTATACATGATTCATGATATATCACATATGTAATCCTGTGAGTACCAGTGCATATATATATATATATAATATAAGCCCATTGCTCTCTCTCTCTCTCTCTCTCTCTCTCTCTCTCTCTCTCTCTCTCTCTCTCTCTCTCTCTCTCTCTCTCTCTCTCTTCTCTCTCTCTCTCTTTCTCTCTCTCTCTCTCCATAAGCATATAGTACCATGTACTACCTTCTCAGTGAATCGGTCTATTTTATTTTATTTTGCTCGAACATAAAGTAGTTTTCCTATGCTCTTGGGAAAGAAATCTGTATCGACTTTTATTTTATGTCCCTCCTCAAGATCAATGATGACATTATCAGTATTTTTATTTTCATGCTCGTAAACCTTGGTGAGATGGTTACTGACTTTTGTATATTACGGCCACCATCCTTGCCTCAGAAATACAATCTGTTTCCATTTTCATCGATGTTAAAATCTCCAGTAACACTGAGCAGCGAGCTCGTACTTCTTTCTCTTTCAGTTCCTGCAGTGACTGGTTTAAAAGATCAAATATTACTGTTTGGATATGTGCAGCAAAGGTATTCAGAGCCATGTTTTTGTTATAGACTCAGAATTTTGACTACCATATTTTCTTGTCTTGCTTGAGGCCTTCATTTATTATCCGTTCTTTTTTATGTGACATTCTCTGTAGAATTTGTATTGTCGAGCCGTTCAGGTTTAGAGTTTAGGAGGAAGACACGTCTCCACGTTTTATCACCAAAAATGCATATTTGGATTCACCAAATTTCATTCAAATATCTGTGAAAAATAGTATGAAGTTCAATTTATTTTGGAGGAAGTTGATATTTGGCCTATACAACATCAGGTCGTCGACAAAAAACAAAACTAAAAAAAAACAAAAACTGTATGAGATCCTTCTGTATGAGTGCCGTAGCAAGCGATAACAATTTGGATAGTTCTAGCCTGTCTGATACTCTCGTCATACAGCCTTAGCAAAATTCACCGAAAGAAATGTGTGAATCTTAAACTACTACACTTTCATAGGTTCTGGGTATCGGGATTTCCTTTCTACCACACTCTGTGGGACTCTTGCCAGTAATATCTCGACTCTTTCATATTGCTTCTGTTCAGCGTACCTCCGGTAGCATTGTTCTAATTCTTCTAGGCATAGAGCCTGCATGTTGATTTCATCGTTTATTTCTCATACAGATCACCCGTAGCTCTCAGCTTGATCTTTTGTACGGGTTTCTATTATAAGGATTGAAATGTTCATGCTGAAGGTAACATAGACTAGTTTGGTATCTCTGGGAAATAATCTATTCAGCATTTTCGTTTATATGCTGTAGATATAAACTTTAGTTATTCGGTTGCGACTGTAAGTTACTGTCTCAGTTGATGGAGTTTGATGTCTGATCGTATTCCAAAGCAACTTCTCTACGGCGAACTGTGCGAAAGAAGGCGACCACCACACAAGCCCAAAATCGGTACCGGTACCGAGCTTGCACTGAAATTTCATCTGTTGAATGGGAGAAAATGGTTGAGGATCGTATGAAATGGAGACGTTTGATCAAGTCAGGAAGTGATCACTTTGAAACTTGTCGAAGGGAAAAACCAAACACTGAAAAAGGAAGGCAAGGAAAAGGGACTGTTCTGAACTGCCTGCTGTTGAGCAACATTTGGTTTGCCAGTACTGTAGTCGAATCCGCCTAAGAAAAGCTGCTCTGATAAGACATGAACAAAGTCATATCAGTTGACCTCATGCAGATTACGAACATGATGATCTGAAAAGATGTATGGAATGTGACAAGAAATGTGCAAGTATGGGAGGTCTTAAAATACATATGAAAACGCAGTCAGAACGAAGCCGTGGAAAGTCCCAGGTAAATCTACAGTTGTCATGTATGTACGAGAGGGTGCAAGCCTTTGGCTGGTTTGAAGAGCCACATCCATGCCTCACATTTTTTAGCATTTTATCAGGCGATGACAATGCTCGAACACGAGTTTGCGGCCATCATGTATGCATGTATTATGCTTGCATTTATGTATCCATGTGTATATGAGTGTGTGAGCATATATATACATATATATATATATATATATATATATATATATATATATATATATATATGGAAAGTTATATTTAAATTGTTGGGTTAACAACGAGTAAATATTTATAACTGATATAAAAGCACTCAACAAGTATTTGGAGTATATTTATGATATTAAATAAATGGAAACTATATTTATAAAACCATATTTATTTCGTTATATATATTTCAGGGATATCATATTAACAATATGTTATGCCTTCTTGTCTGAAGAAGGCATAACATATTGTTAATATGATATCCCTGAAATATATATAACGAAATAAATATGGTTTTATAAATATAGTTTCCATTTATTTAATATCATATATATATATATATATATATATATATATATATATATGAACGAGTAGGACCCCGACGGCTGAGCTCAAGCCGTTTCGACGGCTAATTCTGGACTAAAAAAAAAAATAAAAAAAAGAATTAGCCGTCGAAACGGCTTGAGCTCAGCCGTCGGGGTCCTACTCGTTCCTATTACCCACTCTACTACCCTAAGTGTTGAGTACTTTGGTGCGTTATGGTCCACCTGGTTCCTTACCACATTTCCTTCGTTATATATATTGGATTGGCAGTATCGGTAGAGGGTCAGACGCCATGCTTTCCAGCATAGTTACGTCCCTTTACGATCTGAGTTCAAATCCCACCGAGGTTGACTTTGCCTTTCATCCTTACGGGGTCGATAAAATAAAGTACCAGTAATGCACTGGGTAATTGCTGGCCTTGTGCCTAAAGTAGAAACAGTTATATATATATATATAATATTTCTGCTCTGCGTATACGCATAGAGCTTAACTAGCTACCGTCACATATTTGGTAAGTCAGACGTGATCATCGCGATTCACATACGACCTACCATACATCTTACTTATATATATATATATATATTAATTCAAAATATTAATAAATGTAGTCATTCACTTAATCAAAATATATTTTATTATATATGTTTCGGAGGTACTGTGCTGTTTTTTCAGTACGTCCTCATCAGATAAAATACATAAATTAATTTATTTAACTTTTGGTTATATATATATATATATATATATATATATATATATATATATATATATATATATATATATATGCATGTACATATTTGCAGCTGTATAACGATAATTTTCAATATATATATGTATATATATACTCGTATATATGTATATTTACACATAGATATAAACATATGTGTGTAAGTAAGTGACACTTATAAACGTGTTGTCTTTCAAGTAAACGTCTTCACTGCTAATCTTTAGTTTAAAAAGCAAAAGAAGAAGAACAAAAACTGATTCCTATAAACAAATTCTACAGAACTAACCAAAATATTTTAACTGAAACGGAAGCTTTGACGCACCTACTCTTTGTTTAAAACTGCGAACAATAGTCGGAATAAATAAAAGAAATATTCTTAAATTATTATTATGATTATTTTTATCTTTTGTGTCACTTGCTGTTGATGTCTTTATTTTTAAATTGTTCCTATTGTCATTGATATTTTGGCGAAGGTTTATTTCTTTATCGTAGATTTAATCTTCCAGTAATGTTTAACAATTTATGTTTATCTCTCCATTTATCTAGTCTATTTTTTATTCTACGTCTAGTTATTTCGTGTGTTTATTTATTGTTCACCAAGTAGAAATGTGTTGAGAGGTTTAGAAACGAAAATGGTGATATAAATTCCAGAATAAAGAACATGACAAAGGGATTGTAGAACCCTTTTGTATTCCTTGATCTATTTATGTGTCCTTCTATTTGATGCAAAACAAAACTAATGTTTTGAAATATTCAAACAATCGGTGTATTGTCTTCGTTTTATTTCCCACAAAATTGTTATTTTTAAGTTTAAATAAGCGTTTCATTGAGATAAACTTACTAAAGTCCTTTCTTTCCACCAGAAATACGGAGGAAGAGATATTCTGTTCAAGCGAATCTATAACCACAACAATGGTAAACATCATAAATACTTTAATGGATGATGTATTGAATGTCATGCGCAAAGGTTTCTTAATTAATTGACATTTCATTCTTAGTTGGATAAAGAAACATCTAGCAACAATGGTTAACGAATTCCATAAATTCATCAACCAATAAAATAGCTCAACTTACAGAATGGATAGTCTGCAGAATTCTCAATCCAACATATAACATAACCCACAATATACCTACGTTTCTCAATCTCATCTAATGAAATAACACAATACACATTTATATTATCAACATCAGATACAATAACCTAACTGGCACTTCACGAGGCTCGGCTGAAGAGTTCATAGGCTGACCAAGATACTCTCATGGAATGACCAAATGAGGATTATTTTTCAACATAGTCCTTGGAAAGAAACAAGGCGATTATTAATAAGAGTTGAAATGAATGTATGCAAGGTTTCACAGTTCTAGCAATCTCTCCTTCAGGGTCAGCCTATGAACTATGCAGTCAAACCTCGTAATACGAAACAAAGCCAACAACAATGTAAGTGAAATGTAGCATACAGACACATTTATACACACTCGACAATCATTATTGTTCCCATTTCACTTACACAAATGTGTACTTAATGGAACAATAGAAACTTTCATAAAACTGCATTGAAATTTGAGAGTGGGATGTTGTTTGGTGATGACAAGTATTAGTCATTTGAAAATGTTTAAGGATGTGCATACCAGGATGATGGATGTGAAAGATATTACTTCAATTAGGGTTTTGTTTTACATTGTAATTTTTATACCTTCTAGCTTCCATATTTCAAGAAGTTGCCATTGTTGACACAAGTAATTGTACATGTTAATGAATGAAATAATTTCTTGAGGCCCTATTTATTTTAGGTGCTTGCTTGTGAATTGGTTTCGTCCTCCTACTTTGAGATTTTAGATTTTCCATTTGTTTATGGTTATTTCGTTGTGGGAAGAGTTCGTCCTAGTGGCTTAAGCTGTGAGTGGGTGTTTTGCATTGTGCGTTCCTATTTTATTAACATGTTTTTGTGGCAAGGTGTCGAAAAATGTTCGATAAAATCATTTGCTTACTATTCTCAATTTTTGTATATTATCTGAAGTTTTTATTGTGACATATGATGCAGAATGATCATTGTTGTTGATGCTGATGCTATTTACTTATTATAGTGTTTGACTGTTAGTTTTTGAGTTTATGCTGTATACAAATGTTTGACAAGTTTTCCATTGTCGATGGTTTGCTTTATTTCTTTATTTGTTTTTTTTTCATTTATTGAAGTTTTGTTTTGATTGTGTGTGTGTTTAGTCTCCTGAGTTTTAGTTTGTCTCTGATTTTTATGATTTTGGCTATTTCCCGTGCATAATTGGAGTTGGAGTTTTATCGTGCGTTGTGGGAGATGTTTTTATGATGCGTCTATACTTATTTTGTTGAACGTATATACTGCAGTGCCTGTTTTAGTGCTGGTGATGTTGGTGAATTCTGAAAGCTTTGACTCACTTTCTTGGTAGAACTAATTCTATCGTGTTTTTTGAGGTCTCTAAAAGTATTTTTGCTTTCTTCATTGATGTGTGAGCGTATCATGGTGACAATTGTTAGTTAGTCCGAAGAAAGCAGGCGGATTGTTTGCCAAATATTGTTGTATCTATGTTTGGAATAGAAGGGTATCAATAGGGATGGATTTGTATTAATAGTTGGCTTATTAATATATACGTATGTATTGATGCGGACTATTTTTGGTTGTAAAAAGGTGTATGTTTTGAAGATATTATTTCCTTTGTAGTTGATACAATTTTAAAAGCAGAAATTAAATGCATTGAAATCTCTCTCATAGTTAGTATTTGCGAGCGTGTTACGTTATTGAATTTGAGGTAGGTAACATGATGTGATAGTTGTGTAAGGTCATGTGTAGTAGGTATTTATATAGCAATGTACATCATGTTGCAGTTTGCCTTATTACAAAAACACCTTTCTAGTGTAGTGATTCAAATTAGTTAACATATTTCTTTTGCGATATCTATATACTGAATGCATAAAAATCTATCACATGGGCGATCGATAAGTCCTATTCTTTTGGCAGGTGTACCACGAAATAAAGCTAAGAGGGCTGCCGCAGACGCATATTTAAACTGCAGATTATGAAATACGACATACCGTGAATGGT
This sequence comes from Eledone cirrhosa, assembly GCA_964016885.1. Lineage (NCBI taxonomy): Eukaryota > Metazoa > Mollusca > Cephalopoda > Octopoda > Eledonidae > Eledone > Eledone cirrhosa. Next base: position 84,098,570 of record OZ024742.1, read on the forward strand.
TGCAAGAAGGCTCATGCGTAAAGCTCTCTGAAACGCACAGATAGAGGAAACTGTTTATAATATAGGTGAAAAGCTCGGGGAGCACTGGAGAAATTATACTGAAAGGAAACCTATATCCGTATTTTATTGAGATGCTCGATATAAATACAATGGTCTAATCAATAAGTTCAATATGACTATCGTATTCATGCCCTTATGGCGTAATTTCATCTTCAAAAAGATGCTGCACATTTATACACCTTGGTCACATTTATAACCTTGGTCAGGAGGTGTTGATGTCATTAAACGTTGTCCAACGTTTATTGGTTGTTTCGACCCTCAACCGTAACACTCTCTCGCTGATGGGTCATCAGTGATGGCCAAATTACTGCCTATCTTCGCCTTCTAGCTTCCGTCTATCCCCTTTCTCCTGCTCCAAAGACAGAGAGATGCCCTTGTTGCTGCCTCTCGCATCCTCTGAACTAAAGCCTTCTCTTTTTCATGTCATTTCATTGGCAGTAGCATTCTCCATATCGCGTGAGCCGGAAATCCTCTGCAGCTCACATCTACTGGAAATAGCCATGCCTGCCAACCTTTCTCCCCGCAATCCTGCACAAATTCTTGATAATTAGCACTCCCTCGCTCAAAGGCATTGCTACACTCTTTTTCCCATGGTATTGTGAGTTCAATCAGTATTATCCTTTTCATCCTTTCAGACCAAAGTACTTCATCCGAACAACCCGGAGGAACTGCAACTTACCTCGAAGCTCAACACTCATATCACATGATTGGGCTATTTGTTGTAGGCCACATGTTCTAAATGTCATAGATAGTTTCTTTCCCTCTTTCCCAAACCTGATTGATAGTGTCGGTTTCCTCTATGTTTAGTGTTCCCAGCGTCTTAATAAAAAGAACGGCAACAAAACCAGTTTGCGTTTGAGAATATGAACCCAGTCTCAAACGAATGTCTGAAGGAAGTAAGTTTAAATGAAGGTAGTTTGACGTGCATACATCAGGACGGACAAATACACAAGATGTTAACTTAAAACGTAATATTTGTGCTTTGAGAATGATGGATTCCTTGTTATTATCAGAACATCTGTATAGGAATAGGTTACTCTATTTTAAAACCGAAGGATCGTTCATTGTTTGGTCATCCAAAAATTAGGCCACCCGATAGAAATTTCTGCTCTTTCTTTTGCTGTTGTTCCATCGTCATCATGTAAAAAATGGTCGAGTTCGTCGGAAATAATTCGTTGTTATTTTTGACGACATGAATGCAGTTATGCAGTTTTTCAAGTAATTGAAATTAACGTATATGCAGCTGAGTATTCCACAATCACGTGTATCTTCTATGTAATTCTGTGACTAAAAAATCACAACAAGATTGGACACATTAAATATAGAAACAAATCCAAAGAGAAGCTTCGAATTCATGTACTGGACTGGTAACTTATTTATTGGCCGCGAAAAACACCGGTAAGATTGGATTTCAAAAATATTTGCGACATACACACACAGACCCAAACACACACACACATGCAGACAAATACACGCACACATACACACACAAATACATATATATATATATATATATATATATATATATATGCATACCTATATGCACATACATATAAGTATGAGTGTATTACAGTTTTATTATATATTTAATATATCTGAGACAATTTATAAATACATTCAAACGTTCAAAAATACTGTTCATAATTACTATTTATAAAAATAATGTTATAAAACTGAAATAATAAAAGGTATAATACAGATGAAAAGGGAATGCGAAAGGGAATTGAATCTGAAAGCTACAATAGAACTAAAGTTCAAAGTTCAAACATTAATTATACAGTAGTCGTACAGGTCGAAAGTTAAAAACAAATGTAGATTCACTCACACAAAATAACAGCCAACCAAAATATAAAGAAATTACTTTATATATTAATATTAAACTGACATGTTTAAAGTTAAATGTATCTAGAAAAAAAAGAAGAAGGAAACAAACCACAAAACAGAAAGACAGAGGAGACGAGAAAATAAAGCGAAGGAACCTCCCGAGGCTTAATAAAATTAGTCAGTAATTGATTTTGAACATATGGACGGACATTAATTCAGTGACTAGGTTTTAGAAGTCCAATGAAACATTTTGACACATCATGTAGAAAAAGCAAAAAAGAAAGAAACAAAAAAACAAAAAAAAAACAAAAAAAACAGAAACAAAAACAAAAACAAAACAAAACAAAAAAGTGTATATAACAGTTTTGTGGCTTCTTAATTGACTAAAATAACTCTTCCGCGCTGTAGTTGTTTGTGTTTCAATAGGCGGTCTAAGATCATGTCAGCGGTTATAAAAGTACAACGTGAAAGTTTGCAGTAGTGTGTCAATGCAAATATGCAAATGGGAGCGACTGGAATTCTAGCTATTTGCGAGACAACAAGCTCACACAGCGATGGAAGATTAAAGATCAGCAGATCTGCCGTCGGGGTTAAACATTTTCCTATTACCCACTATACTACCCTAAGTATTGAGTACTCTGGTGCGTTATGGTCCATCTGGTTCCTTACCACACCTCCTTCGTTATATATATATATATAAATATAATTTCAGCGAGATCGTATTTCGGCGGCGGCCAAAACAAAACGAAACGCAATTTTCAAGATATGCCGGCAAGCGCTCAATGGACTAGGAAGAAGCCAGAGCAATTAACATACGTTATAAGGGCCAGACACATTATACAAATGGGTGTGAAGTGACAAGCCAGGTAGCCGAAAAAAGGAGCAAGCTAAACAGGATATATATATATATACTAACGGACGGCGTTGTTTGACTCAACAAGAAGTTTCCTTAGTTAGGTGGAGAATTTACGATTCTATGCAGGTGATTCTTGGAGTAATAATAATGAAAGAGTGAAGAATAACATGGTTGGCTGTACAAAAAAGATTTTATTTACAGTATTAACAATTGTTTCATTGATCAAATGAGTCTAAAGGCCGCTAATCACTAGAAATTGTGTCACTCGACTTTAAATACAAATCTTCAGAATACTGAAGGATGTAACAGAGGGCACTGGTATTTATAGATACATCGAAGAATCAAGTAAATGAAAACAATAACACCAATAATATAAAATAATGAAATAAAGAATTGATAAAAAATATTAAAAAATAAAAAATAATAAAAAGATTAAAAATACGGTTACACCCTTCAGTATTCCGATGATTTGATCAGAGGCACACACTGTATTTAAGGTCGGGTGACACAATTTCCAGTGATTAGCGGCCTTTAGACTCATTTGATCAATGAAACAATTGTTAATACTGTAAATAAAACTCTTTTTGTACAGCCAACCATATATATATATATATATATATATATACATATACATATATTTCTCACGCTGCCTCTGTCTCTCTCCTTCTTCCTTCCTATCTCTCTATCTCTCTCTCTAGATCACACGAGCTCTCTCTCTCTCTCTCTCTCTAAATCGCACCTTGAATTTCTCACCGGACTTATCTATCTCCCTCTCTCTAACCTTTCCCCCACTCTTCCCGCTATCTCTCTTTCTCCCCTCCACAGCGGAATGGACTGCATGCAAGGAAACGGTGAAATTAGGAGTCAGCGAAACTGATAAAAAATGGAACTAGCGGTTTTGATCAATGGGTGGAGCCTGGCTGATGTGTCACCACCAAGCAAAAAGATTGCAGGGACCCTGAAGAACCATGGGTTTCTGAGGACTCTGGCGCAGATAGAGAGAAAAAGAAAATAAATCGAGAAGGCCTATGTCCTCATAGCACCACATATGGCGATGCTAAGTCGTGTCCTCAAGGAGGAGAAAAACGAAGAGAAATGAGAAGAAAAAGAAAAGGAAGGAAGCACAAGCACGGACCTGAAAGAAAATGAGATACCCGCCGCCACAGTCAGGGAGGGCAGGCCGGGCAACCAACAAGTAAACGGTAAAAGTGAGAAGCGAAATCACCTTCCGAAGGAGAACCAAGTGCAGAGGGACCAGTGGACAACTGTCCAAAAGGAGAACAGAAAGCACCGAGACACTGGGAGCAAGAAAACCCAAGTAATGTGCAAGTTATTCAGGAACGGGACCGGCTGGCATGGAGAGAAAGGGATGGGCTGCAGATTCGCCCACCCCAGGCCCCAAACCAACTATGCCTATCCTACTCGCGCAACATGCCCCAGCCAAAGCCACTCCATAAGTATGCCGCTCCAGAAGTATGCTGATGTCGCGCGTGCCGCGACAACAAGGAGGAGGCACGCACATGCCGACGAGATACAGATGGCAGCAGCAGAGCAGAAACATTTTTTAGTCATGGCAGAGAAGATTGTGGGACAGCTAACCTGGTTGCATCGTTTCCAGAGCCAGGGTCACCCACACCAGCACTCGAGACCACCACAATTAAGGGACCCAGAGTGGCCTCCGCTGACACCACACCAGGTGTCACACCGACAGCCATTACTGGCACCCCAAAAGTGCTACTGCTGAATGTCAGAGGCCTGGTGAAACTCAGTAACATGAGTAATTTTTACTACATGGGAGACTTAGCCATAAGCAATCAAGCATTATGCATGGCACTAACAGAAACGCACCTGATAAGCAGTATAGCAGATGCAGAAATACATATACCGAAATATACTGTATTTCGTTCGGACAGGAAGGAAAGAACGCATGGTCGGTTTGCTTTATATATGATGTCACACCAATTGTACTATTGACACATTCAAACTCAGTCTGTGACACTGATAGTACATATGAAGCAAGTACAGACAGTAATATGTGTCACATATCGGCCGCCCGATGCCTCCAGTCATGAGGGTAAATTTGAGGATAGCCTCAGTAGGATAGAAGAGGTCCTTGACAAACTGGACCAGGGTCTAAACATTCTACTGCTGGGAGACTTCAACCTGCCAAAGGTCAAATGGCCTGAGAACCACCTCCTCCCTGGAATGACGTCAATAGAACAGAGACAGACGGAATCGCTACAGGCCGTTCATGAAACAAGCAGTACTCCTCCCAACAAGAGGCGAAAATGTCCTGGACCTCTGTTTTACAAACAAGGAAGTGCTCATCCACAATGTAAAGATGACACCAACAATTCTCTAGGATCCTAACTTAGTAGAACTAATGATATGTGGTCTGAGAGAACCAACAGAGACACAACCACCAAGAAGCACCGGGACGTTATCCAGCCTTAACTTCTACAAGGCTAACTGGAAAAAGATCAAGAGAGAAATCCGGAAGTAAATATGGAGCGAAAAAAACCGCCACACAAGACACCAACACACAATTTCAACAATTCATGACAACGATACACACTATATGCAAAAAGTTTATCCCGGAGAAAAAGGCAAACAGACACAAAAATCTTATTCCCAGAGATAGGAAAATCCTTATGAGACGTAGAACCAAGCTCTCAAACCAGCTGAATGCACAACAAGAAGGAATCCTATTTGAAACATGCACTACTTGACACCGAGATTGCACTCAAACTTTCCCATGAACATGAGAGGGCAAAGAAAGAAATCAGTGCCATAGAAAATATTAAAACAAACCCCAATGTCTTCTTTAAATTTGCAAAAGAAACTGCCTCGGTACACTGCAAGATTGGGCCACTCTTCCATACAGACGGTTCATTAACTGAGAATCCCCAAGAAATATGTGAAATACTGAACGAACAGTACAAAAGTGTGTTCACATGTCCAAATAACAAAGCAAGAGGAGTTCTTTGATGCCACAACACTACATGAAGAAATAGCGACCATCAACCACATAGACATAACGGAGGAGGATGTGGTATACGCCATAGATGAAATTAGAACAGACTCAGCTGCTGGACCTGATGGATTCCCAGCAGTCCTCTTAAAAACGTGTAAGCGGGCCTTGGCACCTCCACTGAAGATGCTCTTCAGAAGCTACTTGGCTAGCGGTATACTACCCAGGGAGCTGAAAGAAGGTACAATATGCCCTATCCACAAAGGAGGTATCAGAGCGGAGGCCAAAAACTATAGGCCAGTCTCCCTGACGTCGCATATCAGTAAGGTCATGGAGCGAGTCGTCAGAAAGAAACTGATCACTTTCCTCGAGGAAAATGACCGCTTGACTAGCACGCAGCATGGCTTCCGCCCAGGAAGAAGCTGCCTTACACAGCTGCTACATCACTACGACTGGGTATTGAAACAACTTCTAGACAGCTCACATGTGGACGTGATATATCCTGACTTTGCGAAGGCCTTTGACAAGATCGACCACGGAATGATATGTCACAAACTACAGGGACTCGGCATAGCTGGAAAAGTAGGTGAGTGGCTGCATGACTTCTTAAAGGACAGAAGCCAGACAGTCGCAGCAAACGGGGCCCTCTCAAAGGAAACATCAATAACAAGTGGGGTGCCCCAAGGTACAGTCCTGGGACCACTACTGTTTTTGGTGGCTCTCTCAGACGTGCCCTCTGTAGTACATACAACAACATCCCTCACTAGCTACGCTGATGACACTAAGGTAGCACAGGCAATAAAAAACCCGGCTGACGCAGCCCTTTTACAACAAGTTATGGATGCCTTATACAAATGGGCGGAAGAAAACAACATGCAGTTTAATGCTGGCAAATTCCAAACCCTACAATACAAACTTGCAAACACAAATACAGTACAACACAGTTACGCAGGACCAGGAGGGACCGATATCCGCGTGTCAAAATCGATACGAGACCTGGGTATAGACATGAGCGATGATGCATCTTTTTCCTCACACATCATGAAAGTGGCGACAATGTGCAGAGGACTCGCTGGCTGGATCTTGAGGACTTTCTGGACAGAGACTGAGACACCATGTTGACATTATAAAGGTTATTTTTCCTAAGCTGCCTGGACTATTGCTCCCAGTTGTGGTCACTCCAAAGTGTCAAACTAACCACGGAGCTTGAGGCAATCCAGCGAAGCTACACCAAGAGGATTGCAACGATGAAGGAAACAAGCTACTGGGAGAGGCTAAAAGAACTGAACCTCTAATCCTTGGAACGAAGACGAGAGAGATACGCAGTGATCTACATGTGGAAAATCCTGGGGGGGACTAGCACCAAACTTTAGCATTGGGAGCTGGACCAACCGTCGATCAGGACGTCACTGTGTGGTGCCAAAGTTCCCGTCTTCTACATTTAGAATAAGGAGCAGATATTGCAATAGCCTGGGATTCAAGGGCCCTCAACTCTTCAACAAGGTGCCGAGAGATCTGAGAGACCTGCATGGTGTGGAGTTGGATGTCTTAAAGAAACATCTCGACACCTTGCTATCCAGGATCCCGGATGAGCCCACAGAAAGGCACGAGGGAAACCTAAGGGCAGCAGCAACAAACTCCCTCTTACACCAGTGGCCAACCAATACAGGCTGGAGATAAAATGTGTAGCAACACGGTCGCTGTCCCAGCATAGCCTCAGCCGGATGGCTGGAACAGGTAAAAGAGTAAAAGAGTGAAAGAGTATATATGTATGTATGTATATATATCACCTTGACCGACAGGTCTGTCGGGCACCAGCCCGGCTGGTCACAGTACGTGCTGTTTTTCCATATGATGACGCCATCCCACCGGCTGGGCGGGCAGGCCATAAGTCTAAAGTCTGTCTTAAGCCAGAAGGCTCATTTGGCCAGTGCTTATCTCGGCTTCATGGCGTGAAGCGACTGAGAGCACAAGACTCCCCCCCCCCACTGGAAGGACACCAGTCCATCGTAGGGTTAAACCTCCAGCTATTGTTGGTACTCATTTTCAGCTGAGTAAACTGGAGCAACGTGAAATAAAGTGTCTTGCTCAAGGAAACAACACATCACCCGGTCCGAGAATTGAACTCACAACCTGTCGATTGCAAGCCTATTGCTCTAACCTATATATATATATATATATATATATATATATATATATATATATATATATATATATATATATATATATATATGTACGTGAAGGCGCATGGCTTACAATCGAAAGGTTGTGAGTATCTTTATGTGTGAGTGAGTGTGTGTGTATGCCTCATATTTTCTTTGATAGTAAGGATGAAACATTCAAATGAGCATTGATTATAAACTAGTGGAAGTTGTATATTTATTTAACAATTTATTCTGATAAAAGAACTTTACATTTCACTTCTTCGTATAAGACCTTGATTTGATTGGGGGATAGTTCGCCATTACTGTAACACCGAATAGTTGATCCACGTAAGTAAATCTTTCCCTATTCTCTGTTTGTGTTTGGTGTAATCATGTTATCAATTATCTAATTTTTCTGCACGTGATCGGATGATGTAACTAGGCTAATAAAATACGTATAGGGTTTTTGTAGAATTAACACTTTAAAGAAGATTTCCAGTCCAGTTTTCTGTTGTTTTTAAATTCCGTTCCTACACCAGCTACGGGATACCACATATACGATGGATGATTTGCATAACGTCGAATGCTTTAATTTATAACACTATTATTTACTAACCGGAACTATCAGTTTTACCCATCGGTAAAAAAAAAAATTACCAGTTTAATTTTTCGTTACCTTTATCTTAGCGTACATTTTGCATTGTTTAGCCTTACATCACTTTCCACATTACACACACACACACACACATATATATATATACCATAATTCTCACAGATTGCCTCGGCTACTGAAACACTCGATAGCCGATACAATCTGTATGAACTAAGAAAAGATGGAATAGATCATACAAACTGCATATTTAGCATGAACAAGTTGTTGATTCCTTAGCCTGCGGGTGATGAGAATTTTTAAGACCATGTACCTACGATGGTGATATTCCTCTAAAAATATTTCTTCACATCGTAGATTATTATTTGTATTATATTTCAATTTCCAAACTATACTATAGAGAAAATGAATTTGAAATCATTAAACAATCACAAGCAATTTAGAAACAGGATTTAAAAAGCTATGTGTTTCAATTTTAATGCATTCTAAATCACTCCTCAAGTATTAAAGTTTATACGCCAACCTAAGCTGTATTGGAAATCATTTTTCTTTTTCATCTCAAAATTATCCAGGTCAACCCACTGCAGTATCTCATTCAAGTTGTCTCATGTTACATGTTAGGCACTCATCAAGAATTTTGTTATGAATTTAAATAATCTGCTCTAGAATAGCTGTCTATTATAGTCATGGATTTGAAAACCGTTTATATTTTTTTTGTTGTGTTATGATGTCGATATCTGGTTGAAAAATAATTCAGTTCGACTTCAATTTAAAAAAGAATTATTAAACATAACATCAAGTGTTTGGTAAGATCTTGTAAATTAGTGTTTAAATCATTGACATGTAATGAAAAAATTGTGTAAAACTTTAATCGAAAATCCAAACAACGTCAGATAATTCTTGCTTAAAATATTTCACTTGTCAAATTCGGCAGAATTTCATGGAAAGACGTACAAAATTGTTTTACGACCGAACCTCGACTAAGATATCTAACATTGTTATATATAAGTAGTCCTATGTACAAGTATTTCAAATTGTGTGATAGATTTTGAAATTATGTTTTTTAAAGCTCGCGTAGATATAGAATTAACTACCTTGGTAACAATTTTAATCACAGCTCCAAGTTCCTTAAGATTAGTTTTTGCGCGTAAAGTCTCAATAGGTATAATGCTACTAGTTTATGGTCAGCATATTTTGCAAACAAATTTACAAAATTATACCATCAATTGTCACAGAAGCTAATTTCGAAAGGCTAATCGATTGATTAAGTCATTTATTTTTTACTGTTTTACATTTTCACCCTATGTAGAGTGCTCATTTGATGTCAGCAACTTTAACATTTCTTCATACACTTCGTTGTTTGTTATTTACAATGCTAACCAGGAAATATATATAGGAAAGGAAACATTAAATTGTATAGGTAAACTATGTCAAGATTTACTTGTGAGGATTATGTTACTGATCTTATGCAAATGGACATATTGATTAGGAAAACTCCTATTATTACACACAGGAGAGAAAATGTATGAGGAAGCATATCTACACATGAGATAGGGAAACATGCAGATAAACAAATAGAGATGATAGCAAGAGGTAAACATAGAAACAAAGCGCGCGCGCGAGAGAGAGAGAGAGATAGAACAGAGAGACAGCAAGATATAAAAACTAACAGAAGAGAAGAAAACAGAAACACAGACATACGACACACATTTTTACAAAAGTCTGTTTCGACTATCAATAGAAGACAAAAGTTATTAAAATCATTCTAGAACAGTATTTCCAAATTCCGTTTGTCTTATTTTACAGTCAACACACACACACACACACACACACACACACACACACACACACGCACACACACACACACACACACACACACACACACACACACACACACACACACACACACACACACACACACACACACACATACACATATAACGCACATACACACAGACACAATGAAAATTGACAATATAGTGAATGTAAACTATGAATAGGAAAATAATTACATATTTATCCACCTGCAACAACGTGGTTTCAGCGCAACTGTCTTACTAATCGTTATTTACTCATTAGAAGGAGAGTACAAAACGCCATTAATATATTTCAAGAGGTATTTGAAAATGTTCATGATAGCTTTTTAGGAAACTTATTTGCCAAGAGAGACCAGCATGCTACGAAAGAAGTAACGTAACCAATTTTCCGTCGAAAGAAGGTTGGTTTTGAACTCCGAAAGCACAGAATCGGGACAGATACCGCAAAGCACACTATCCGACACTTTAATGATTCCATTAATCCACCGGCGTTGGGTGGGTACATTATTCACCGATCCCGAAATAATGAAAGACAACGTTGACCTCGGGGATATTTGAACTTAGAGAGTAGAGAGCCGAAACAATAACCGAAGCGTTTATTTCGACTTTCCAACGACATTGCTAATTCGTCTCCTTGCGGAACAAATAAAAATACATTTAAACAAATTTGTTTGTTCAGCTCTGATGACCAAACTCCGACTGTGGTGTCATATGCTGGGTGCCAGATAATGAGTCAATCAATCACTCACGAACACTTGTGTATGTTTAACTGCTGGAAGCAGCTAAAAATATACACACACATGCTTGCAATATTTTGTTATTCGAAAATCGTACTCAATATCAACCTTCCCTGGCGAAAGGTGAAAAAAGAAATGAACAAGAAGTTGCCACATTCCTCAATCGTAAGTATTCTCATTCAAATCTGGACGTTACGCTTTCTTATGACGATGATTTACGGCGGCAAGATAAATCGAATACTGACATTTCTTTAAAACGCCATTGCCCGTTTTGATATCAATCCGATTTCAACCAACCCCACTACGATAATACAAAGCTATTTTTTAAAGTCTTTATAATTATGTAAAAAGCTTCCAACATAAACTGTAAGAAAACTGTATAGTAGAAATATAGAATATTATTCAATGATTGCATATATATTATCAGTCAGATCAAATTTTCAATTGTATTAGACTCAGTAAATCTATGCTTTGTGAAACGTTATGTAATCAATATGTTTCATGGTACGTAAGAAATATCGATGATATCCATCCACATATCAATATCAGTTTATATTTTTTATTCTCATCCTTTCTTTCACCTCTCGCTCCCTTTATAGTTTCTTTTTTATAAAGTTCATTCTATCTTTTTTAAATTATATTCTTTATGTATATGACTTTTGATGTGTGTGTGTGTGTGTGTGTGTGTGTGTGTGTGTGTGTATGTGTGTATGTGTGTGTGTGTGTGTGTGTGTGTGTGTGTGTGTGTGTGTGTGTGTGTGTGTGTGTGTGTGTGTGTGTATATGTGTGTATTAAAAAAAACAATGTTGTCTCACATCGAGATGAAGTGAGAGTGTATTCTAAATACATATATAAATGAGAAAACTCATTGCTAGAACATCAAAGACAGCGATAGATAAAAATGCCTCAGGCACAGAGACCGACGTGTGTGTTTTGGTAAAAAACAAGAGCAACCAGGAGAAAGCTCTCTACACTCGTAGTGTATAGTTACGATGGAGATTTAGTTGAATAACATTAAGAAAGATGCTGTGATTACATAAAGCGTTTATTCATTATAATTATTTCAACGGCTACTCTTATGTAATCCAAGATGTATTATTTATATTTGTTGCTGGAATGGGGCGATTTCTTCTGATGAAACATTCGTTTATGTCATATGCTACAGGCAAAATCATGTTCTTCTTGCGTGCCCCGCAAGCATATGAGTTCCTAAAAGAGTCCTTCCAGCTATTGTGTTTACAATTTGTGGAGTGTGACGTGATTGATGTGTCAATTAGCAAGGCTGACTTAATCAACTGACTATAGTCTCGAGGCTGTAAATTATCAAAAAGATTTCTTTCTCTTCTTGTATGAGGGTAGGAAAGTTGTCGAAATTCCAGACATTTAGTCTACGAGTACCTCGTTTCTATATTCAGTTAGATAGTAGGTGCAATAAACATTTTTGAAGGTGGGCGTTAGAACCATGGCGACCACAGCTACAACCACGACAACAATAACAGCAACATTGACAATAGCAACTAATACGGCCACGACAACGACAACAATAATAACAGCCGCGGTGATAGTGACAGCCACAACAGCAACACTAACAACCACTACCGCAACAACAATGATAATAATAATAATTTTAACAACAACAACAATAGCCAGTCTGAACAACAACTAAACAAATTAGTAGAGGAAAGGACTATGTGAGCGGAATACTAGATTCTAAATAAAGCATAAATATAAAAGATTTTAATGATTTTAAATACGAAGTGGGTAGAGCTACCGAAGATAAAGATAAATGATATCGATATAATTATTAGTAGTATAAGTGTGGTAATAGAGGAGGAAAAACAAAAGTGAGGAGGGTGAAAATAACAGAAAACACGGACACATATATACACGTATATGATTGTATACCTGACAAAATATAACATCATACCACAAGTAATTCGAAAAGAAAAAAAACAATATCACATTATACATGTATGTAAGATAGATATATACATTCGTGTGCACATACATATATACATGTCAATACACACACGTGTGTGAGCACATTCGTGCGGGTTGTTGAATTAATGGTGTGTGTATGAAAAATGGCACATTTAAGGCAATGTACAATGACATAACCATATAACAAAACACATTAGAAAACATCGTAATTTAACATGATATGGTAAGCATAACATGTTGTAGGTAGCAAACAAAAGAAAAGAAATTATAATATAGATATAAATGCAAATATACAGAAAGAATACAAAATACAAACTGCACGCGTATATATGTGTCAGTGATTTTTGTTATTTTCACCATTCTTCACTTCCGTTTTTCCTCCCTTATAACCATACTTACAGTACTCATAATTGTTCTACTTTTGGCACAAGGCCAGCAATTACCCCAGCGCATTACTGGCGCTTTATTTTATCGACCCCGTAAGGATGAAGGATGAAGTTAACCACGGTGGGATTTGAACTCAGAAGCATGGTGTCTGACGCTCTACCGATACTTCCAATCCACAGCCGCTACAGTACTAATAATGTTATCTTTATCTTTAGCATTATCCTTAATTTATTTATTTTAATGGATTAATATCGATATTGCCTTTCTTCTGCCGCAAAACACGGTGTCCAACCCTCTAACCTTACTGCCAATCACCCGCGCTAAATGACACATAAATAATGATTTGTGAGTTAGGCATTATACCAACAATTTGAAGGGAAAAGAATGTCGATTAAAATGACCCCAGTGCGTTACTTGTGTTTTATTTCATCGACCTTGTAAGGATAAAATGCAAAGCTAATCTCGGCGGGATTTGACCCCAGAAAGTAAAAGACCCTATCTCTATGCCGCAAAGCATATTGTCCGACTCTCTACCGATACATAAAATTAAGAAAAGTAGGCGTGGGTAATCTCCAAAGTACTAAACTAGATAAAGAAAGACACAAAGAGAGAGAGAGAGAGAGAGAGAGAGAGAGATAGAGAGATAGAGAGAGAGAGAGAGAGAGTGTGTGTGTGTGTGTGTGTGTGTGTGTGAGAGAGAGAGAGAGAGAGAGAGAGAGAGAGAGAGAGAGAGAGAGAGAGAGAGAGAGAGAGAGAGAAATATAGAAAATGAGTGAGAAAGAAGTAAAAAAAACAAGTTTTATATCAACCCTCATTTCATCGAAATCACTTATCTTCGATAAAGTGTATTGATTACATAAATACTCACAAATCGTAGGTTTATTGTGTATTGGAATGGGAATGTCTGTAAGGAATGCTTATCTAAGGCATTAAAGTAGTAAATAAAAATCGAAATGTACATGAGACTTTGCACAGATATCCATTTGCAAAATTTGTTGAAATGATGTTTTTCGTAGCTTTCAACATTAACATGTTTCAACTATCGTTTGTGAAAATGCAATTCGGAAAAGCAATTCGGACAGTTGCTCCGATTTTTTAACTCAATTAGCCTTTTAGTATTGGCTCATTATGATTCTTATAAATACTGATGCTGTTTTATGACGAAACTACATCTATAATATAGGTAAGACAGAATCCTAAGTACCAGGGTTTGGGTGCTGAAAACACGCCAGTTATGAGCTGATGGTGACGTTTTACAAGATAGAATTGAAGGTAATAATTACAGTATTGCACGCATATAGGATGCAATGCAAGTGACAGAAACATTTTAGACTGCATTGAAAACAAGGTCAATTAACTAATTGACTAATACACCGTTGTTAATTTCTCCTCTTTTTCTTTTCTGTTATTATCATGATACTTTTGTTTCTTTGAAATAGTGAACTAAATATTATCTTCGCTCAAACTTATTGCTGGTCTCTGGATATATACCTAACCTATTCAGGCCGTACAACACATAAACTAAGTATCTGAGTAACAAGCCCCTCAAAAACGAATGCGACAAAATGCTTTGAGGTATTTTGACCAGCTCTTTACGTACTCAGTTGAAATCTCGCCGAAGTTAAATTTTTCCGACATTAATGAAATAAGTACCAGTCAAATATCAGTTTGCGCATAGTCGACTTTCTACTATACCAAAGTTGTGGCATTGAGCCTATGTTGAAACGATTAGTTGGACGGTAGAACGGGGATATTGCCAGATTTGTTACAGCGTCAAACAATGCTTTTTAGAATTTAGTCACGGCCATTTACTTTCAAAGTTCAAATTTCGACGAGGTCGCAGTAATGTACTGGGTAATTGCTGGCCTTGTGCCAAAAGTAGAAACAATTATTCTGGTATGGATAAAATAAAGTACCAGTCATGTACTATGGTCTATGTAATTGACTTTACTCAGCCTATAAATTATTGGCCTTGTGACTAAATTAGAAATCATTATCCGGCCGAGGTTAACTTTGCCTTTCGGGGTCAATAAAATAAAGTACCAGTAATGTACTGGGTAATTGCTGGCCTTGTGCCAAAAATAGAAACAATTATTATGGCAGTGGAATGGCAGTATCGGTAGAGGTTCGGACGCTATGCTTTGACGCATAGAGTTACGGCCCTTGCCATTCTGAGTTCAAATCCCTCCGAGGTTAACTTTGCCTTTCATTCTTACGGGGTCGATAAAATAAAGTACCAGTAATGCACTGGGTAATTGCTGGCCTTGTGCCAAAAAGTAGAAACAATTATTATTTCGACGGAGTGGCAAGAGAAGTGCCCATTGGGACAAATGCTTTGCAATGTTCCTTTACGCTGACTATATTTTGAGTTGAAATGCCCCATTCTAGAGTATGATGTAACCAACTATACTCTTTTCCTATAAATTTATGGGCCGGTGTGAAGCGAAGAAATATTGTTTTGTTTAGTAAACTGTTAACCCCGTCTCGTTGTAAAATAGAAGCTGTACTTAATAGATTGTACCCTTGTAAAATATATACGGAAAATATAGACAGATAGAAAGATGTAAACGTTTCCAATGAACCGAAAGGAGACAGCAATCACAGCAAAATATTTATCATGCATTTTAATCGATGCTTTTGTCAATTCCTCGCTAAATTAAACTAAATTATATGAGATCAATTTGCCAGACGTTTTTTTGAAAGGAAGCTGCTGAAATAATTAAGTAAATATTTGAACATGATAGAAAATATAAAATATGAAAGGCTGGTTAAATGCCAGGAGACTTTTGGTTTTGTAATAAGAGTAAAATATTGTAGTTAAAATTAATAACCGATTGTTCGGCTACATTTGTTGACATAATTTGATCAATAAACAGTTATTATACAGACAGCTGTCTTAAATACAGCAGAATAATATGGGTAAATCGTTGGATGATGTGTTAAAAAACAAAACAAAAAGAAACAATTTATAATTGAAAAGGAATTTAGATGTAATGAACTAGCAGACATTGTTTGGTTAACCGTTAACATATATATTTCAAAATATCTAGTTCGGACTTATGTTTTTAGTTTTCATCGTTTACGAACAATTTCGCCTTTCCTTCTCCCTGAATTAACAAAATACATTACAGTAATACACTAGAGACAATTTAACTATATAGCCGACTGCACAAACGTTACTCTCTGTCTCATATATATATATATATATATATATATATATATATATATATATATATATATATATATATATATAAGGAATTTCAACTTTGTCTCATTTACTCGTTTTATTTACAATCCTTTAAAATTTATAATGGTATTAGAATGAAATAGTATGGTAGAATATTAAATGTTACGTGTTAATTGAACAAGTACTTTCATGCTTTCGCAATCTTCAGGTTCATATTCTGTGGTGACAGTCTAGTTTGCAATTTTCACCTGTAATGAGATGGGTAAATTTTGTGCCTTATATTCAGTGAAAAGCGGCTACAGAATGCTAGATTCTGCAAACTGTATTTCGACCAATCGGTGTGTAGTTTCACTGGATTACTAAAGCTGATTGGTTTAGGCTTCACGGTTGGTTGAGCATGTCTAACGACTACTGTTTGACCCTATCCAAAGCATCAATTGTTTTGCTATTTTTAGAAATGATGAAAATAGCATTTTCTAGTAATCCTCACCATCAACATCACTATTATTATTATTATTATTATTATTATTATTATTATTATTATTATTATTATTATTATTGTTATTGTTATTCCTTGAATCTCAGTCATTGATGTTGGTTAACTGGAAAGTCCGTTGGATTGAATATCAAGCCACTACCTGCAGCCTCAGATATTCAGGACGTATCGGAGGGTTCTTGCTGTTCCAAATTATTATTATTATTATTATTATTATTATTATTATTATTATTATTATTATTGTTGTTGTTGTTGTTGTTGTTAGTCGACAGGATAGGAGTAATACCCCATTATTATTGTTCATTTAGCTTGGGTTGGAATTTATCAATAAAATTCGTTTCTTTGATTTTTATCTTGATTTCACTTGGGCTGTGTAATTTGTAGAATGGAAATATTATAAATATTCTGTGACCACATGTTGCTAGATGGTTACTCAGGGGTATCTGACGGACATTTGGGTCTCTGATTTGCTGTCGGTGCACCAGTGCACGTTCCGATAGTGCATTTCCAGTTTGACCGACAGTAAATTAGATTTCTGCTTTTGCAGTTCATATTTGCATTTGGGAATATTTTTCCAGTTTTTGTGTCCATATATTGACTGTTGTGTATGGATTGACATGTGTCACATCGACTATCATTGCATTTAGATACAGTGAATGATTGGTCTTTGTTGTTAAGGTCAAACTTTGCTTTTGTTAGTAATTGCTTCAAATTTTTCGACTGTCTTTTAAAAAGAGTCAAAATCGGTCTGTGATTAAGCCTTTTAATTCATTACTTTGAGCAATGATCGGTAGGTTTGCTTTGGCAGTGTTGAAGATATTCTGGTGCCATGGGTTGTGTGTCATTATAAATGGTATGACCAGTTCTTGGTTTCTTCTTCCTTGGGTTGTCCTAAGTTGTTGTATAGGTATTTTTGTTTGAGCAAAAATTCTCTCAGTTCTGTTAGGCGTTTGTTCCTGGTATTCGTATCTTCTACAATGGTACAAATTGTTCTGGCTAGGCAGTATGGGATGTTGCATTTTGTATGAGGTGGATGGCACGACTTAAAATTCAGATATTGATGGGTGTCTGTGTGTTTATAATATATATCCGTGGTAATGGTGGTGTCGTTTTTGATTACCATTATATCTAGGAATGGTAATTTGATACGATTCATCTCTTTGGTGAATTGGAGAGATGGGTGTAGGTTATTCAGGAGGATATTGAACTCATCCAGAGTATCTAGAGATTCTGTCCAGATGATGAAACAGTCGTCAAGGTATCTCTTCCAAGATTTTTCAATGTACTTTCTAATGTCAGTGCTATATTTTCCCCCTATTTCTTGGTAGAGTTGTTGTTCTAAGTATCCCATTACAGAGTTCGCGTAAACGGGAGAAAACTTCGTTCGCATCGCTGTGCCTCTAATTTTGATGTAGTTCTTTCCATTGAAGAAGAAAGTGTTGTTTTCCAGAATAAGTTTGACTGCGTCTAATATAAATGGCGCTGTGAATCTGGTGGGAATCACTTCTCTATGTTTTTCCACCCAGTATTTAACCGTCTTTATTCCTAAATCATGTGTAATGTTGGTGTAGAGGCTTACCACATCAAAACTAAGTAGAAGTGAATTCGTTTCCGTGGTTTGGGAAGATGGGAGAGGAAGTCGATATCATCCCGGATGAAACTGGGTATGTGAATACATAGTGGTTTCAAAATAATTGTTTCTACTTTTTGGCACAAGGCCAGCAATAAACCAGTGCATTACTGGTACTTTATTTTATCGACCCATAAGGATGAAAGGCAAAGTTAACCTCGGCGGGATTTGAACTTAGAATTGTTAAGGGCCGTAACTCTATGCGTCAAAGCATGGCGTCGAACGCTCTACCGATACGGCCAATCCACCGCCCTAGTGGTTTCAAAATAATGTCAACCAAATTGCTTAGACGGTGGGTAGGGCAAGTTGGACCAGCTATAATAGGTCTAAGTTTTAAGTCTTTTGGGTGTAGTAATTTAATGTACTCACTGTTTTGTTTTTTTACTGCCAGTTGTATTTCTTTTGATTTATGAACTTTCGGTAGGCCATACAGGTTGCTGGGTATTGGCTCAAAATTGGTGATGTAATCTCTTTCCTTATCAGTAAGTGAGTTGTGGTATTTTGAAGCCAGGTTGTTGATCTTCTTCATGATGTTGTGGTCTATATTTGACGGTATTTCATGATTGATAGAATGTTGTGTCTTTCAGTTGTTCCTCAACCAAATCTTTGTAGTATTCAGCATCCATTATAACAGCTGCACCCCCTTTATCTGCTTGTTTAATTATTATTGTTTTATCATTTTGTATACGTTTAAGTGCAGGCATTTCTGATTTGTTAATGTTTGGCCTAACATTAGTATTTACGTCTAAGAGGAAATTTAGACAGGATGTCAATGTATTGGTCGAGATAGATATTTCTTCCTTTTAGCGGAGTGAAATTTGATTTATCCTTTACTAGTGATTCATCACTCATTACTTTTATCAGCGAAGAATTCTACAAGACGTAATTTTCGACAGAATTCTTGGGTATCCTCCTTCAGTTCTTGGTGGTTGACTGTTGGAGTCGGTGTGAATTTCAGTCCTTTTGACAGAATTTGCATTTCATCATTGTCAAGATGTCTTTTGGATAAATTAATTATTTTAGGATCTACGTGTACAGTTGTTTTGGGTATGTTTCCTCCTGAAGTTTTTCTTTTTCCGGTTTTTGTGTTAGTGACGTTTAAAAATGGATTTTTCTCTGTTCAGGATTTATATTTCTGTTGGTGTTTGCTTGATGAAATTTTGGTCGTGATATTATATTTGGTTTCGTTATGTTTTTTGTCCTATTTTTGGTATTATGTATATTATTTTTCCATTTCTTGTTAGCATTATTTTTAACAGTCTGGGGAAATGACCTAGGTTTGCTTTCAGGTTTAGATCGTTTTCGCCCAGTATCTTGTGGGTAATCTCTGTTGAGATCTTGAGAGTGATCTGGTTATTCTACGTTTTTTTCCACGTTCCTTGTGGGTAGTCTCTGTTGCGATCTTGAGAATGATCTCCTGGTTTTTCTACTTCTCATGGTCTGGTCAAAGGAATATCTATCATGTTTGTGCTTTTTGTTCATGTTGTGTGCGTTAAGGTGTTTTTGTAGAAAAAGCGAAGAGTTTTTACCGTAGTTCTTCTTTGATTCAAGGTAAGGTGAGTGTTTGTGTTGCCACGTGTTCTGGCGTATGTTGTGTTGGTAAGATTGTCCACTTTTAATGCTTTTTCTCAGAGTTTCAGAGTCTTTACCGTAATTTGCAGCATATTCGTCGAGAAATAATTGTTTCTGCTGCCATAATTTTCTTGATTTCCTTTCTTCTTTTGAGATATCTCTGATCCATACTTTTCGTAGTTTTTCAGCTATATTTGTTTTACTAAGTATTGTTTCTTCTTCTGGTTCACCTGCAATTTCTGTAATTAGGTATTTACGAGGGAGTATGGGTGCCGTTAGAGAGAGCCATTTGTATGCTTTCCAGAAGTTTTGTTTTCTTATGTTAAGAAATTTTTTCCATGTCTTCTACATTTCTTTTCTTATTCGATGTGTTTTGTTTTCCAAATTTCTTTCGTTTAGTTCTGACATCCAAGGGGGTTGTGGTAGGCTTTCTCTTGTATCTTTGATAACTGTTGGTATAATTTCAGCTAAATTCTTAATTTCAAAGTTATAAGTTTTCCGTCTGTAGATTGTTTCCTTTAAAATAGAGGATTGTGTGTCAATCATCGTGATAAGTGTTGATAATTTCGATGATATCTCCTTTAGAATTCTTTCTGATTCTGTTGATTTCATTTGTTGCTTTCCAGACATGTTGGCATATACACAGTAGGAATATATATATATATATATATATATATATATATACGGGATAACAGGTTATCGTTATAGGCAGTCCACTTAGATGTAGTCCAGTTAGAGTACTCCGTGTTGTGGATGGTATTAACGTATGGCTTAGTTTAACTCAACAAGACGTTTCCATAGTGATTTCTATGTAGTTTCTATGTAGTTTCGCGATGATATCTATGTAGTTTATACTTGGAGTAATAATAATTCAAGAAAGAAGAGTGACATGCTTAACTATACAATAAGGGCTTTATTCACATTGCTGACAACTGTTTCTTTGATCTGATAGGTCTAGGGTTCGCTACTCGCTTGATGTTGCGTCAATCGATCTCCAATAGTTTGTTTATAACCAGTCGCTCCATCAGATCGTGCGAAAGTGAGGAAGATACTCGAGGATACTTTATAGAGGAGTAGTATTAAACCAGAACAATAATATCAATAATAAAATAACTAGATATTGAATAGTTAAAATAATAACATCACTATAAGTAAGAAATAGAATATAATGATGAATCTAGCATATTAAACGAACTGATATGATACAGATGTATGAAATTGACATGTGAAAACTGAAATGGGATCGAACGACTCAGCGCAAATAACGGATGTTGTGGGGATATTTATAGCACACAACCTACATAAAGTATTTAATAACCGCCAAGGAGGAATTTATATAGATGACACGCTCCTTATAGCTAGGAACTTAAATAACCAGAGCATGGAAAGATTACGAAAAAACATTAGAACATTCTTAAAAAAACTAGGTCTAGATATTACTTACGCACTGAATTCTAAAAAGGCAAACTTTCTAGACGTAACTCTAAACCTAAACACGGGAAACAATAACAACAGTAACAACAATCAATAATAAACAATAACAACAGTAACAACAATCAATAATAAACAATAACAACAGTAACAACTATCAATAACGAACAATAACAACAGTAACAACTATCAATAACGAACAATAACAACAGTAACAACTATCAATAACAAACAATAACAACAGTAACAACTATCAATAACGAACAATAACAACAGTAACAACTATCAATAACGAACAATAACAACAGTAACAACTATCAATAATAAACAATAACAACAGTAACAACTATCAATAACAAACAATAACAACAGTAACAACTATCAATAACAAACAATAACAACAGTAACAACTATCAATAACAAACAATAACAACAGTAACAACTATCAATAACTAACAATAACAACAGTAACAACTATCAATAACTAACAATAACAACAGTAACAACTATCAATAACTAACAATAACAACAGAAATCCACATTCTTACACATTACCAGTGCACTGGTAAATTCTACAACCCTCGCCAATGAAATCTGGCAACTTTAGGACAAAAACCTTGATTACAATATTAGCTGGTCGAAATTAGTGGCCGCGAAGGCCTATAGCAGCAGTATGTCACATTGCGGGCTCTGCAACCTTGAATTGCTACATATCTTAAGGAACAATAAAATGCTACTCAACAGCAAAATAGAAAGGTAAATTTTCTGCAATAATAGGATTGCTACAAAATTCGCGAGATATAAACCACCGTGATTCGAACCAGCATCCCCTATATTAAAGGAAAAATCATCACTTAGCATTTAACATATGAAATCCACATTCTCACACAGCCCACTTCAGAACCATAATCTTCTACAAAACACCTTCTAGCCTCTCTTCATCAATACCACTAAAATGGTACAATCGGTCTACAATTATCTTGTCAGCCCATAAATCAATCCCATCTTTGCTGTTGTTTACTCCTTAGGACCAAACAATTATATCTACGTATCTCACATTAGCACTCATGATCTCTAACAGATGAACTTAATTCTAAGTACTTATTACTCCTACACTCCTTGAAATCTTATTTTCCTCTTATTATTATTATGATCATCTCAATGTATCCCTAATTTTATTCATCATGTTCTCTCTATTTACCATGCATATTTTATTATTTTATTACTTTTATTGTCTCTATTATTGTTGTTATTATTGTCTTATTTATACACTATTTGTTATTGATGTTTTGAAAACTAAACCCCCATGATTCGAACTAACAATCCCAACTTTTAGAATATTCCACTTAAATACCGAATCTACAACTTCACTTAACACCACATAAAAACCATATATCTCTATGCACCCACCTATCATTCTCACTAAGTTGATACAGCGAAAATACTTATCTGTCAAATACATTAATTTCCGGTTTATTGCTAGTGTGCTTTCAGACCCACAGTACACGCATATACCTCCTAAATCCTGACTCCAAGTACATTTTAACAGTTATCTCTCCACCATCTTAACAATACATCTAATGTACCCTATAGCAGTTTTCACATGTCAATTTCATACATCTGTATCATATCAGTTCGTTCAATATGCTAGATTCATCATTGTACTCTATTTCTTACTTATATTGATGTTATTATTTTAACTATTCAATATCTAGTTATTTTATTATTGATATTATTGTTCTGGTTTAATACCAGTCCTCTATAAAGTATCCTTGAGTATCTTCCCCACTTTCGCACGCTCTGATGAAACGACTGGTTATAAACAAAGTATTGGAGATCGATTGACGCAACATCAAGCGAGTAGCGAACCCTAGACCTACCAGATCAAAGAAACAATTGTCAGCAATGTGAATAAAGCCCTTATTGTATAGCCAACCATGTCACTCTTTTTTCTTGGATTATATATATATATATATATATATATATATATATATATATATATATATATATATATATATATATATATATATATATATATATATATATATATCGGAGTCCACTTTGTTGTGATGGGGCTGATAACGTTGTTAGAATTCAATGTGTCCTAGGAAGGGTGATATATATATATTTATAGAGAGAGAGAGAGAGAGAGAGAGTGAGAATTAGTATATCTACCAACATATGTATACAGATGTATACTCATGCTAGCAAATATATATGTGTTATGTCTTAGTACCTTTGTGTTTCTATGCAAGGGGATGCAGAACAATTATATGAAAGACGTAAAATAAGAACATTTTAAAATTAACTTACTAATATTTTTACTCCAACTAATTAGTTTCTGTAAGGGAATAAATATAGTTACGCAACGCAACTATAGAGAAATCCTTACGTTATCAGGGAGTCTATTCTCAGCTAAGTTCCCAGGCAATGTGCGGACACTAGGAACGCATATAAAAATAATAATTCAGTGGATGGAAAAAAGGAAGCGGCGACTAGATTCCAGGGTACTGAAAAAATTCACTGCCTACTTGGTCAGTGGCAAATTCTAAAGAATCAATCACGTGACACTGAGGTTAATCAGTGAGGAGTGGAGTCGTGATAAGACAAGAGCCTAACTACTACCATGAACCATAGCAGTAAATTTCGGCAAGTTTTGCTCAACAAATAATTTGGAGATAAATATAGAGAATTAGTATATCTACCAACATATGTACACAGATGTATACTCATGCTAGCAAATATATATGTGTTATGTCTTAGTACCTTTGTGGTTCTATGCAAGGGGATGCAGAACAATTATATGAAAGACGTAAAAAATGGAGTGAAAATTTTAGTAAGTAAGTTAATTTTAAAATTTTCTTATTTTACGTCTTTCATATATATATATATATAGGCGATGAATTAGTTTTGCGAGGTTTTTTATATGAAATCGTGTGTCGAAACAGATATTGTTATATTTGGGGAGGGTCATATTTGCGTAATATTGCCAGAATTAATAACAGAACACACTCACTGTTTGGTTGGTTTTCGCTTCTCGCTGTCTTTTATATATATATATCTGCGATCTAACTTACTCGGTCCTCAATGTTGCCATTGACTGACCGGCGGTCAATCGACGCGAAACGAAATATGCTCAAAACGAATGCTGTAGGCATTTCAAGAAGAAATTAGAATGGATGAATAAGAAAAAACTACAAGAAAGGAAAATCGAATATTCTCAAAAATACCCAGATAACATCGACAACATCCGTATGAGTGATGTAAAACTACCGGAAGAATTTACCAATGACCACACAGTAAATATCTATGGGAACACTTTAATCAGTGAACAAGAACAACAAATCCTAAAGTTACCACCAAAATTTGCCATCTACAAAAAGATTAACCCTATGGAATGCAAAACGGAGCTGGAAAAGTGTTTCACAAAAATACGTTGGAATGCAAAGGTAAACAACAACAACAATAATAACGGTAGTAGTAATATAAACAATAACTCTGGGTATAGAAATAACAGCCATAACCATAACAATGGCAGGAAAGTGAGAAATAGTGATAATGGCAATAATACTAGCGATAGACAGAACAACAACAACCACAATAATAATAATAATAGAAACGTTAACCACAGACACAGCAACAGTGACCACAGTAGTAATAACGGTAACAATACGAACAACAACAACAACAATAACCACAGTGGTAATAATGGAAATAGTACATGTAGCAACATCAACAAAAACAAGAAACATAATAATAGTAACAACCACAATGGTAGAAATAGCAGTAACAACAACAACAATAACGGTGAAGTAAACAACAATACATCTAGCAATCATAACAATAATAATATTAATGCTAATGATAGAAACAACAACAACCACCATGATAACAATAATAGCAACACACACAACTATGACGATAGAAATAACGACAACCCCTTAGAGAAACTATTTTTCAACCCAGCTGACAAAACATATAAGATGGGTAATATCTATCCTACGAGGTTACCCTTTAATAAAAGAGTTTGCATACCACAGCAAATAGATGACGAGACGGAGGCACAGTTCACCATAGCTAGAAATAAGATTAGACAAGTAGTAGACAGGTACACTATGAGACAGAGCAGACCAGAGGCCCAACAACTTGGGATAAAACCTGTAGAAGGCTTGGTTAGCCTCAAGCAGCGCACAAGGGATGGTGAGGTAGTGTGTCTACCCACAGATAAGTCTGGTAGGATGTCAATAGATAGCATGCCGAACTATATCGAGGCAATGCAACCCCACATCACCAACACGAGCGAAGTTGCACAACTAACACACGATGGGAGAGAAAAAATCCTCAACGCTCACATGATGATGTGGACTGACATCCTAAAGCCAAGCAGACGCACTGCCAACAACTTCCAGGCGTCTAACAATGGCATACCACCCTTGTATGGGCTCCGCAAAGACCACAAGACAGTCGACGACCCGACAACAGGACCACCAACAAGACCCGTATGCGGAGCTAATATAGCTAGCAACTACAGGATCTCCTACTTCCTCTCAATGGTTATACGCCCCATAATCAAGATGTCCCCAGATGTATGTGAAAGTACAGAGGACCTCCTCAGCAGAATCAGTGAGTGCAACAAAAACAGGAGCCTATCCAACTGCATAATAGGCAGCATGGATGTGGTGTCACTGTACCCATCCATTAACATTGATTTTGCTGTGAAAAGATGTGTGGAGATGATCATTGAGAGTGAGGTGGAGTTCTGCGACGTCGACACAGACGAACTGGGCCTCCTACTTAGACTTACCTACGACACTGACTACCTAGACAGCCATGACCTTAGACGTTTCTGCCCTAGTAGACCTATAAGAGGTAGACCCCCCACCATAACCTCAATGGCTAAAAAGACTCCCATAGGAAGGTGGATTGGGTGGACCAAAGCTATACGGACCCCCCAAAACACTGATCAGGTAAGAAAAATGGTCGCACATGCAATAGGGGCTAGTATCAAAACTACCCTAAAGGGCCACATATTTAAGTTCAATGAGAAAATCTACACCCAAAATGAGGGAGCAGCCATCGGCGTCAGCATAGCTGGTGATGTTGCCAACCTTTTCATGGTATGGTGGGAAAGGAGACTTAAAGATCTCCTTAATGAAAGCTCCATAGACCTCATCATGTACTCTCGTTATGTAGACGATATCAATATAGTTATAAGA
>OZ024742.1:84130448-84157948 GCA_964016885.1 Eledone cirrhosa
TTTGAATTTCTTTACTTAAAAAAAGGTGGCACACGAAGGCTTTTTTTTAATAAACGTGATTTGATTGGTTATAAATGAAATTTGGCTGTCACGTGAACAAGTTTTCATTACATTTTCGCGCCCTTATTTGGAAATCTATTCTGTAGCCTTTATAGAGAATGTTATGACAAGGGAAAGATAGTGGTCAAGAGAAATGGGATTGGGAGAATTGTTCTGGTTTAGTGAATATGGTTAGTTCGCTGGGGTGTCAGAGTTCAGATTTTCTATTGAAGTAAAGATATGTATGTTTATTTGTGTGCTTGTGTGTGTGTGTGTGTGTGTGTGTGTGTGTGTGTGTGTGTGTGTGTGTGTGTGTGTGTGTGTGTGTGTGTGTGTGTGTGTGTGTGTGTGTGTGTGTGTGTGTGTGTGTGTGTGTGTGTGTGTGTGTGTGTGTGTATGTGTGTATTGGAAGATGATTCTATTAGTAGAAATGGGGGAGGGAGTTGTGTGTGTGTGTGTATGGGTGTATGTGTGTGTGTACGAGTATGTTAAGATGGAGAGAATATATATTTTGTGTGTGTGTATATATGTGTGTAGGAAAGTGGTTCTATTAGTAGAAATGGGGGAGGGAGTTGTTATGTGTGTGTATGGGTGTTATGTGTGTGGGAGTATGGTTAGCATGTTAAGATGAAGAGAATATATATATATATATTGTGTGTGTGTGTAGGAAAATGATTCCTTTAGTAGGAATATTTTTGAATGAACATATTTTCCTTACTTATTCGTATTTGTTCTGTTGTATATATATATATATATATAAGACTTGGCTGAAAATTTGTTAGGCTGACCAATATATTCTCATGGAGTAACCAAATGAAGTATATTTTTCAATATAGAATCTGGAAAAGAAACAATGCATTCATTAAGAAGAAAAGATCTGAAATTAATGCATCTAGATTTCACAGCGCTAGCATTACTCCTTCATAGTCAGTCTATGAACTTTGCAGCCGATCCTCGTAAATTGTAATAATATTGTACTCTACGTCAACTCGTAAATTGTAATAATATTGTACTTTCCGTGCAGCCTATACTTGAGATTGGGGGAGGGCAATTGCGCTTTACGGGTTTGTACCGAATTGCATCTATAATTCAGCGTCCTTCTTTGTATTGTTGTCATTACTTTGGCCGGGACGTTTAGTTTCCATAGTTAGGCCCAACGGCCTTGTCTGAAATATCCATTTGAAAGAATTGTTTTTTTTTGCAGTCGCGGCTGCGCATGTGTTGTTTTATTGTTGTTCTTGTTGTTGTTGCTGTTGTTGTTGTTGCCGTTGCTGGTGAACATATTAAACTCCGAACTGTAAACAATTTCTTATGTTCCTACACACACAGAAAATAAAAGGATTATTATCAAGCATTATTGTGTAAGGGATACACAAATTTGATTGATGATATCGCATTTTCTATATTCTGAGCAGGTTATTGCTCCTCCTTTATCTCTATGAAGAGTTCAAGAACCATGTTATATATAGCTAATGATATTATATATATATGTGTGTGTGCGTTAAGTATTTACGTAGAAATTGTAAAGGAAAGAAGACTGCTCTATGAATAGTACAGAGTTATTTAATTATATATATATATAGTAATAATAATAAAATTGAAGACTAAAATCCAAAGAGGGCTCGATAAGGATAAATATATCTCAAATATATAAGAACCGTAGAGCAATATATATATATATATATATATATATATAGTATTAGTTATACTATTTATGGTTATGTAAATACAAAACCTTATGCAGTTATAAGTATTTTACACACACCCTAAATAGTGGTAGGCAGTAATGTATTACTACCTTATTACCAGTAAGTTAAGTAGCTCAATGTAAAAACATCAGATGATTTACAGAGCAGTTATATGAAATATAAGAATCAAAGAACTGTTCAAAACATTATTGTGCTTACAGCTGTTTCCTCCAAACCGAGGTTTGGATTCTTCGGAGCAATTTATTAATGCATGGACAGTTATATGACCTCCTTTTCAGCCGAGAGACATACCGATACATATTCAAACATTGATACATATTCAAACATTGTGGGTCAACATTCATTACAGAATTTAGAGTGGCAGTACACACTTCGAGATTACATTTATATTAAGAGGTACAATCAAAAATCAAAATACAGGTTAAAATACAACATGAAGATAAGCGGTTATATAGTGCAAATGTTATATGTGTGGCACGCATGTGCGTCTTGTTTATATAGTGTGGCAGAGAGATATGTCTCTCGGCTGAAAAGGAGGTCATATAACTGTCCATGCATTAATAAATTGCTCCTAAGAATCCAAACCTCGGTTTGGAGGAAACAGCTGTAAGCACAATAATGTTTTGAACAGTTCTTTGATTCTTATATTTCATATATATATATATATATATATTAGAAAGTGAGGTTTTTTTTACAAAATGAAAAATAACCGAGGTGTCCTACACGAGTGAAAGTATAAAGAAAAAGAGATGAAATCGAAAATGCAATTGGAGTCTTATTTTTTTAAAAATATATATATTTATTTGGTTCCTTTACCGGTTTCGCAGTTCTTCTGCTTTTCAAAAGGTGAGTTGAGATGGAGGGTCTGTGGTTTTTCTCACATCTGGTTGGTCTCTGAATGTTACTTGTTTTATATGGAAAAAGTGGCTCGAAATGCCAGGTTTTTCGAGAAGTAATTTGATTGGTTTGTCAATAATTATAATAAATTTCGCGCCAAGAAATTCAAACACTCATATATGAAAAAAACAACCTGTGACAAACCCCCCTCTTATTTGAAGAACTATTGTAACGCGAACTGGCGCGAAATTTATTAAAATTATTGACAAACCTATCAAATTACTTCTCGAAAAACCTGGCATTTCGAGCCACTTTTTCCATATAAAACAAGTAACATTCAGAGACCAACCAGATGTGAGAAAAACCACAGACCCTCCATCTCAACTCACCTTTTGAAAAGCAGAAGAACTGCGAAACCGGTAAAGGAACCAAATAAATATATATATTTAAAAAAAAAATAAGACTCCAGTTGCATTTTCGATTTCATCTCTTTTTCTATATATATATATATATATATATATATATATATATATATATATATATATATATATATATATATATACTTATAAGCCTTTGTGCTCTTGCATCTTTGTGTTTGTTTTATTTATTTGTTAGTGTATCTGAGATGCGTGAAAAACCACAAACCCTCCATCTTAATTCTACTTTTGAAAAGCATAAGAACTGTGAAACCGGTAAAGGAAATAAATAAATATTCTTAAAAAGACTCCAGTTGCATTTTCCATTTCTTTTCCTTATACCCGTGTAGGACATCTAATTTTCTTTTATAAAAAAAACCCTAATTTTCTTATATACATATATATATATATATATATATATATATATATATATATATATATATATATATATATATATATATATATATATATATATATATATATATATATATATATAAAATATATATATATAAAATATATATATAAAATCCACCAGGATTTTTTCATTCTGATGATTGAAAGCAAAATTTTTTTGCTTTTAAGAAACCGCTGGAAATAATTGCCTTATGTTGTTTATTACATAACTATTAAGCTCTGTTATCTACATAGAGCACTCTTTTTTCCTGGACTTTTCCGACGGAATTACTTCACATATATATATATAGATAGGCAGATCTCACACAATGCAGCTTCGACAGATGAATACTGGTTGATTATGGCTGACAACTGATGCAATCAAGACACCATAGTGGAAAACCAATATATGGAACATTATATTATGTAATATTCTCTCATTATTTTAATTTATATTCCTTTGAAGTTCCGATGAGCCGCTCTGTCTTTTAAATATGTTCATTATTTTCAACTGAACCAGATCAATTATGATATATAGTCATCTGATCCAGAAATATCATATGGAGTAGCGAAACAAGTGTAAACGGACATTATTATTATTAAGTACCAGTAATACACTGGTTAGTTGCTGGCCTTGTGCCAAAAGTAGAAACAATTATTATTAATATTATTATTATTATTATTATTATTATTCTCTACATTCCTTACATCAAACTAAAATATGTTGACAACCTTTTAATAATGTCTTCCTTGTGAAATTTGTGGTCTTGTTTTGCTTAACTAATGAATATATATATATATATATATATAATACCACGCGGTGCTTCGCACAATATATGGTACTGCCCCCACTCAATGCTACCTGGGGTTAAACAGATGCCGAGTATATATATATTCGAAATTTGTCTAAATATTAATTGGAACAGAGGCAGTGGATTGCTAGTATCGGTAGAGCTTCTGACAAAATTCTTTCTGGTATTTAGTTATGACGATCTCTGTTCAAATCACCACGAAGGGCTGGCAGTATTACTCCCTCTGGTGGCGGTATTGAAAGAGGGTGTGTGGTGGACTAGATTGAAAAGACTGAGGAGAGGCACTTTTCTCTTCGGCCAATCACTGTGGGGAGAGTGGGTGGGGAGAGAAGTGCTTCCCCCAGTACATTTTGCTAAAAGGTGGGTGAATGTGGCGAGAATGGCATGTGTGAATGAGCCTACTCCGAGCATACGCTTGTAAACTGTTTTTTTGAAAAGGACAGGGGTGCCCTTCCCTGGGGTTCTCTAAGCGTAGGGTGGTTCAGGATTTGTAGGGTACCTGAGTCGCCCCTGGGTGGTTTTTCCCATTATTGGGAACGTAATTTGTTATAATTTTCTTGTTATTTTGTTATCCTTATTTATATTTTTTACACGCTATATATGTAAACTCCTACTGACCCTGTCTATTGTATTGTCGACTATATGTCGGCCCTTGAGGCCAATAAATGAATATTAGTGATAGATTGGCAGTATCTGTAGAGCGTTGGACACATAATTTGCGGCATAGAGTTACGGCTCTTTACAGTCTTAGTTCAAACACAGTCGAGGTAGCTTTGCCTTTCATCCTAAAGAGGTCGCTAAAATAAAAGCACCAGGGTCGATTTAATCGACTTTCCTTTCCCCTTCAAATTGCTGGCCTTGTACCTAAGGTAGAAATAATTATTTTGTTTCTAAACTCTACGTCAACAATATAAACATCAGTTGCAAAAGCAGCAGTAACAACAACAACAATAAAAACAGCAGCAGGAGTAGCAACAGTATCAGTACCAACAACAACAACAACAACAACAACCAAAATCCAAAATATCGAGCAGCAGGAGAGGAATTTGATTGGCCACCACTCACAAATTATATCACCTTGTATGCCGCCGCCACCACCGACAAACGAGTGAACACTTCCACCACATTCACCGTCACCACGACAACTGGCAACACCACCAGGACAACAACAAATATTATTACACAAATAACAAAAACAGCAGCAGAAGTATTACTTGAGGTTGTGATGGTGGTGGTAGTAGTAGTAGTAGTAGTAGTAGTAATAGTAGTAGTAATAGTAGTAGTAGTAGTAGTAGTAGTAGTAGTAGTAGTAGTAGTAGTAGTAGTAGTACCTTCAATATTTGCTTGTTGTAATAAGAAATTGAGTGTGGCATATCAGGGCAAAGGTGTCATGTGGTGTACGTGATGAAATCTGTAAGATTGGTGGAGACAGTGAGTTAAGAAGAAGATAAACATAAACACAACAAGAAAAACAAAAAATTGAAGATGATTTTGTGAGGAACTTTACCAAGGAAATTGAATTAATAGATATAAATTATATGTAGATATACAGACAAGGACATAAGTATTTCAATATATATATAAATGTAAGCATGTATACGTACATACATATATGTATACAGACGTACAGTAGTATGTATATATTTACATACATGCACACATATATATATGTATGTATGGGTTTACCGAACATTTATTATAATGTTCGGTTTCTTTGTAAACAAACAGCCCGAATTAAGCCGTACAGTGTTCGGCAACCATCGTCGCCTTTTTGTTCAACACTGACAACACGGGCTGTTTGTTTACAAACAAACCGAACATTATAATAAATGTTCGGTAAACCCATACATACATATATATATATGTGTGCAAGTATGTAAATATATACATACTACTGTACGTCTGTATACATATATATATGTACGTACACATACTTATATTTAAGTATCAGCCGTACTAAGAGTGAGAAATGAAATTTCATTTCATTCTTTTCCATTAATCGTTTTCGGTACGCCCGGCCGACTAACTCACTCGATATGCAAATTAGGCTGCTCAGCCGTTAATATGCATAAGGAAAGTATACACTTTCAAACGTTCAATCATCTGACAGGAAGGTATACGATGCTGACGATAGCTAATAAGCTTGAAACTAGTTCATGGTTCCTTTGTCAGTGTTGAACAAAAGGGCGACGATGGTTGCCGAACACTGTACGGCTTAATTTGGGCTGTTTGTTTACAAACAAACCTAACATTATAATAAATGTTCGGTACACCCATACATACATATATATATATGTGTGCAAGTATGTAAATATATACATACTACTGTACGTCTGTATACATATATATATGTACGTACACATACTTACATTTAAGTATCAGCCGTACTAAGAGTGAGAAATGAAATTTCATTTCATTCTTTTCCATTAATCGTTTTCGGTACGCTCGGCCGACTAACTCACTCGATATGCAAATTAGGCTGCTCAGCCGTTAAAATGTATAAGGAAAGTATACACTTTCAAACGGTCAATCATCTGACAGGAAGGTATACGATGCTGACGATAGCTAATAAGCTTGAAACTAGTTCATGGTTCCTTTGTCAGTGTTGAACAAAAGGGCGACGCTGGTTGCCGAACACTGTACGGCTTAATTCGGGCTGTTTGTTTACAAACAAACTTAACATTATAATAAATGTTCGGTAAACCCATACATATTTATATATATGTGTGCATGTATGTAAATATATACATACTACTGTACGTCTGTATACATATATGTATGTACGTATACATACTTACATTTAAGTATCAGCCGTACTAAGGGTGAGAAATGAAATTCCATTTCATTCTTTTCCTATATATATATATATATATATATATATATATATATATATATATATATATATATATATATATATATATATACATACTCATATATATATATATATATATATATATACATACATGTGTGTGTGTATATATATATATATACATGTTGTGTATATATATATATTTGATGAACGTCCCGTGACCCACTCTTTCTTTGTCGATATAGCTGCATTCACAAACACGCAGTACACATTTATGTTTGACATTGTGTACTACAATATCTTGTTAGCACTGGTGTTCTAGTATGGTTATATCTATATACAAATATACATACCTATTATTTATATTCATACACAGAACAAGGAAGCGCTACATATATGTACAGGGTGCGGACGGTATTTGAGGACACATGTATTTTTAGTCATTATTTTATTTAACTAATTTTTATTGAACTTCTATTTCAGAAAATAACAATGAAAATAACGATGCTTACTAATGAAACGAAAATGTATGTTGTGATTGTGGCTTTGAAGGCTTAGCATGGTGATTTAGAAATTTCTTTTTTTCTGTAAGTTGCAAGATCTTTTGTCCACAAGGTTCGGTGTGAATTAGAGAAAGAAGATGGAAGCGTATTACCTTTATCAAAACGTAAAAAAAACATTCCAAATGCCCTGATTCTATCAGGGCACCTGAATTTATTCAGGAAGTTAAGCAAAACATTGATGACAATCCAGGAAAATCAATGAGGTCAGAAAAAACAATCAGAAATGTTGTGCATGAAGACATCTTACGTGGTGAGGAGAGGTCAATTCATGTGAGAAAAACAAAAGAAATCCTTTTAATCAGGTTCAAAAGACTTTTGAAAAAACTTAAAAATCCATCAGAAGATGATGTGATTTGGTTTTTCTCAGATGAAAAAAACTTTGACCAGGACCACAAAACTAACAGAAGAAATGACAGGTGGCTAAATGCAGTCCCTTCTGAGGTTCCAAGAGTAATGCACTCAAAATTTCCTGCAAGTGTCATGGTTTTGGGTGTTGTTACCATTGAAGAACATGCGCCACAAGGCCTTAGGGTGAATGCTGCTGCGTATATTGAGGTTATGGATAAAGTTGTTAAGCTTGGGAACAACAGTGTATGCAATTGAAGGCCTTATGTTTTTCAACAAGATTATGCACCATCACACAAGGCTCAAATGACACAAGAACAGATGGGTGACAATTTGCATGATCACATCACCCCCAACGAGCATCGTTGAGAAAAATGTCACTGAACACCCCCTAGCACAAACGATTCTTTGAAAGCTGCAATAGATTGAGTCTGTCCGATATGAACAAGGACCACTTAATCCGAGCTTGTAAACGATTTCAACCACACATAAAGGTTATTGATGTTAATGGTGGTTTTATTGAATGAAATTATTAAATTGATAATTTACCTTAATGTTTAAGTTA
This sequence comes from Eledone cirrhosa, assembly GCA_964016885.1. NCBI lineage: Eukaryota > Metazoa > Mollusca > Cephalopoda > Octopoda > Eledonidae > Eledone > Eledone cirrhosa. Next base: position 84,138,937 of record OZ024742.1, read on the forward strand.
TTTTTTATAAGAATATAGTTTTTTTCTGTTATCATATAAGCGTTTTTAAAACCCCCCACAAATCTGTCTTTAAATACCGTCCGCATCCTTTATATATATATGTATGCATAGATGTATGTGAATCCCCGGCTTTCTTGGTGATTTCATTGTGATTTCATTGTCAGTTCTTGTTCTGTAGAAACCATTTCCATATTAAACTTTATATATATATATATATATATATATATATATATATATATATATATGAGAATAAACGTGCTGCGTGGTTACAAATGGGTTACATATGAATAAAGTTAGTCCTTCATCAGTGATCTTCCAACCATCATTGGTATTTCATCGCTTTAAAGACGATATACCTCCGGTTGGTGCGAGCAACGGCTAAAAAAAGTCGTTGGGACACGTAAATAAAGGGGACACGAGAGTGTAAACAAACAAAGATGGTGAAGCAACGAAAAGTGAGGAAGAAGGAGTCAAGTCCCAAATTTCCATGAATATAAGTTCGGTGAAATCGTGAAAGAGAGAGAATAAAGACCATCAAACCTGGTTGGAATGTGAGCAAGGAAGGAATTCCATAAAGGTCTAACGGGAGGAAGAAGAAATCTAGTCTGTGAATTCGGTGAACATAAGTTCTGTGAAATCGTAGACGAGAGAGAGAAAAAAAGCGAACCAGGCTGACCAAGAGTGCGAAAGAAAAGAATTACGCACAGGTCAAACGGCAAGAAGGAGGAAGAGGAGAGGTAGTAACAGAGAGTGAGTGAGTGAAGGGCGAGGAAGAGGCTAACAGAGAGAGTGACTGTTAGAGAGGGTTAAGATACAGAGAAAGAGGAAGCAGTAAGAACGAAATAGACGGGTCACAGCGGGGGAAAAATATGTGTAAATATGAGAATAAACGTGCTGCGTGGTTGCAAATGGGTTACATATGAATAAAGTTAGTCCTTCATCAGTGATCTTCCAACCATCATTGGTATTTCATCGCTTTAAAGACGATATACCTCCGGTTGGTGCGAGCAACGGCTAAAAAAAGTCGTTGGGACACGTAAATAAAGGGGACACGAGAGTGTAAACAAACAAAGATGGTGAAGCAACGAAAAGTGAGGAAGAAGGAGTCAAGTCCCAAATTTCCATGAATATAAGTTCGGTGAAATCGTGAACGAGAGAGAATAAAGACCATCAAACCTGGTTGGAATGTGTGCAAGGAAGGAATTCCGTAAAGGTCTAACGGGAGGAAGAAGGAATCTAGTCTGTGAATTCGGTGAACATAAGTTCTGTGAAATCGTAGACGAGAGAGAGAAAAAAAGCATATTCATATATATATATAAGTATGTATACGTACATACATATATGTGTATAGACGTACAGTAGTATGTATATATATACATATATGCATACATATATATATATATATGTACGTATGGGTTTACCGAACATTTATTATAATGTTCGGTTTGTTTGTATACATACTTATATTTAGGTATCAGCCGTATATACATATGTATTTATAAATGTGTGTCTGTGAGTGTGTGTGAATCGCGAGTTCAAACGGTGGTAACCACAGTACGTTTGGTACTCAATGCATTAGTAGAGTATAAACATCAAATTTAACATAGAAATAGCTTCTACAGGACTGAAGAAAATCATCAGGAAAGCCAACTTTCATTGTAATATGGTGGTATTTATATTTTTTCGATAGTTGGGAAGAGGGTGATTTTGGGGAAGGGTAGAGGTCATTGACTAAGGGATTTTGAAGAACAGGGATTCTTTGAAAAATCTATATTAGAAATATAAACGATAATACAATGACACATATAAAAGACAAGCTTCACATTCACACTGAAGTACCGAAACATACACACATAGATACAAGCACCCACACATTTTATAAACGTCAGTTTTTCAAAATAAGCAAAAAGGTTTCATTGAGTGACTGAATTGTGCGTGTGTGTGTGGGTGAATCTCGGGTTCAAACGGTGGCCAAATAATTTTTGGTTTCAAAGGGTTATGGACACCTGTCAAATCAATTACTGGTGAGGGTGGTTGACTTTGCAACAATGCCCACGACTCACACACACACATGTATATATATATGTATATATATACACACACATATATATATACATATATAAAAACATACCCACATATATATACATACATATACACACAAATAGACACACACACACACACACACACACACACACACACACACACACACACACACACACACACACACACACACACACACACACACACACACACACACACACACACACACATATATATATATATATATCAGGATTATACCAGTACAAAACTAGTTAGACCTTTATTCCACAGAATATTTGATACTTGGGATAGTATAGTGTGACTATATTTGAAATCATTAAGGCCTGACGGCTGAGTTCCAGACTCTTAACGGGTTTACAATAAACTGACAATTTCATCACGGGCGTGGCTTAGGTGATTGACGTGTCGGTAAAATAATTGATTGTCCATATAAGGGTATAAGCTGTCCATGTAAGGATAACGGTTCCTATGAAGATCCTTTACCCTTATATGGATAACCCATTATTTTAACGGAGACGTGAATCACCTGAGGCACGCCCCTGTGAAATGGACAATTTACTGTAATTCTGTTTGTTAACGGCCTGGAACTAGTTGTTGAAACGGCAGGAGATCAGCCGTCGAGCCCCGACTCTTTCTAATATATATATATATATATATATATATATATCGTTTCTGAATTTGTTTAGCAAGAATCTTTATCTGAAAACGTGTGTTGAAACCGATATTGTTATATTTTGAGAGGGTCATGATGCCAATAAGAAACACACGCACCAGTTGCTTTCACTTCAATTTATTATAAATTAAAATATCAATTTAAAAAAAATTATAAATTTCCGGTTGGTTGGTTGGTTCCACAATCAGACGGTTGTTCATATATTGTCAAAGTTCTTTCTTCACACATTCTGTGACCTCATCAGTGACCGGGGATTCTTTTCTTTGTTTTGTGCCTCTCCTTTGTTCTGTCCTATGCCATCTTGTTTTTGTGTGTGTTGTGTGCTTAGTTTTCACATGTGTTACATCCGAATGTCCGTGTGTGTTTTTATTTGTTTATTTATTTATTTGTTTATTTACATGTTACTAGTTGGTTGTTTGTTCTATGTGAGTGTGTTTTCATTTTGTCCTTAATTGTAAGTTGTGATGTTGCTATTCCATTCATGTTTTCTATTTAATTTTGGTTGGAGTTCATTTATGTTTATTGCCTCTGTGATTTGTCTAAACATTGCGTCTTTTCTGTGTGTAGATTTTATTTTTATTTCTATTACACCTCTCAAAGGCGATGACACACGACCGTGACCTCTGGCGTCACGCAGTAATACAGAGTACCCGACCTCCCATGGGTACAAGCTGAAGCATATAGACAATATGCCCCACACCCTCCCACTGCAAGGTGGTCGTGGAGGTGCCACGGCAAAAAAGCACCCAGCCCACACTGTAAAGTAGACGTGTAGGCGCCACGGAAAAAGCACCCAGCACTCACTGTAAATAAGGTTGGTGTTAGGAAGGGCATCCAGCTGTAGAAATCAAGCCAAAATCAGTTCCTGTATGAGCAGGGCATGGTCAGCCGACCAGACACTGCCCACAACAGGACAACCCGTCTAACCCATGCTAGAATGGAAGAACGGACGTAAAACGGTGATGATGATGATGATGATGATGATGTTCTCTAATTTGCCCTTATGTTCTATTTTAGGATGTTGGTGGAGTACTGATGAGTTTTTTCTGTCTTGAAGTACTCGCCAGTGTTCATTTAATCGTCTCCTATACTACGAGCTGTCTCACCTATGTACATTATATTCTTTACATTGTCCCTCAGTACACCTTATGCTATATACTATGTTTCTAGTATTGCAGTTAATATGGGGACTTAGTTTATAGATTATGGATTTCTTATCTATACAGGGAGGTCTTTGAAAAGGGTATGTATTATTAATAAGTGTTTTTATGGAGGTACCTGGTCTTTCCACTATCTTAATATTAAGTTTATGTTTATCTATGGCCCTTCTAAATTTGTAAGCTAGTTCACCTCTAGGGGTTGTATTGATGAATCTGGTATTTATTGCTATCATACCATGAGTTTATTCTATTAACCTTATTCCTAGTTCTTTCTATTCTATTCCAATATTTCCTCCTATACAAGGGGCTGGTCCCATTTGTATCATTATTTACTATTTTTTGTGGGTGTGTTTCTTATTGGCAACATAACCCTCCCAAAGTATAACAATATATATATATATATATATATATATATATATATATATATATATATATATATATATATATATATATTATACACCCACATATATGTTGAGGTATGTATGTATATGTATGTATATATATAATCGAAGAAATTGATGAAAGAGAAGCAAGCCGTTAAAATATATTTATAAGAAGCTCTTACACATGTTACGCCTAGCTTGGGCTCCTCAGAGGCTCACAAGAAAATAAAGGGTTTAATTAGGAACCCTGAATGGGTATGAGTACGATTTTAACATCGAAATTCATATCTCCGCATGATCGCCGCAATAGTAGTGCGGTTGAAAGCTGCGGTACGGACCTTAATAGTGCGAACAACTACCGTAGAAGACGCGGTAACATACGGCGTACGCATGGTACTATCCTGTGCGTCCTTAGCTATGGTAATACTAACGACAATAATAGAAGCCGTTGTGCTGATAATAATAATAATTGTTTCTACTTTTTGGCACAAGGCCAGCAATTATTCCAGTACATTACTGGTACTTTATTTTATCGACCCCGTAAGGATGAAAGGCAAAGTTAACCTCGGCGGGAATTGAACTGATAATAATAATAATATTAATAATATTAATGTGGTGGGTACTAACAACCGCCAGTTCAGAGGGGGGGGGGGGGGGCGTAGCAAGCACTGCAACTGTCGTGACCATGCCTAACTAAAAATGTTATATATAAATATACTGTTACTAGCCACAATAGTGTCAAATATTACATAGTGGCCACTTCTGGGTCATTCAAGACTAGATTTCGAGCGCATCTCCACTCTTTTAGGAATAGGAAGCTAAGGTACTCTACATCCCTCGCCAATTACATCATTAGCTTCTCCACTTATTGGGAAATTGTCAACAAGGTAACACCCTACAACTACAAGAAAACTACCAGCTCTGTCTCATGGAGCTTTACTATATAGTACAAGCGCCCCCTGATCTCATCAACTGTCGAGCCGAACCGTCATCAATTGCGGCCATAGACTACAACAGTCGTTCTACAGATGGACCCCGGATAATACTCAAACACCATAGTACCAGGGTCATTCACACCACACCCTGACATGTCTTAAAACGGTGGATTACAAATTAAACATCTGTGAACAATACTATTATCCATCCCCCGTCATCCCTCCAGGGTGTTGCATTACATGTGTCCAGACCTGATTACCTCGTCGTATTCCTCCACACTAACGGAATAAATCTTGAGTATCTCTGCAGAATTGATGATTATACCATTTAAACACCATGGGCGTATAGTCATGTGATTGTGCAGGGCCTGACGTTTATGCCTTTACACTTCCCTGCGTTTAAACCTATGTTGAAATTGCAGCCTCATACTAATGAACCAGTGCATAAATTTCATCGACCTTAATATTATTGAACACTAACATTCATACCTTAACTGTGCCTCTGCAAATTGGCTTTACAAGGTATAATTAAATTAGCATATAGTAACTAGACGTAGGGGAATAAATAAATATTTTGTAATAGTGGACGGAAATTTAGCAGATAATTCTAAATAGCAGCGGAATTACTCCCCTTTGTTCACAAACATAAACATCTAACTTTGTAACACCGAGATATCAATTTCAATGTTAAAATCGTACTCATACCTATTCAGGGTTTCTAATTAAACCCTTTATTTTCTTGTGAGCCTCTGAGGATGCCAAGTTGGGCGTAACATGTGTAAGAGCTTCTTATAAATATATTCTAACGGCTTGCTTCTCTTTCATCAATTTCTTCGATTATACTTGCTCTGCTTAAATTCGCACACTAAGTATTAACGCTTCTAATATTTAACCCTGTCTGCACAAGCATCGAGCACGAATGCACCTGCTTATGGCAATTAATCATCTGTATCGTCTCCTTCTATAACGCTTCTTCTCTCTAGTCTCTCTCAGGATACTGTAACATTTTATGCATATATATATATATATATATATATATATATATATATATAACGAAGGAAATGTGGTAAGGAACCAGGTGGACCATAACGCACCAAAGTACTCAATACTTGAGGTAGTAGAGTGGGTAATAGGAACCAGTAAGACCCCGACAGCTGAGCTCAAGCCGTTTCGACGGCTAATTCTGGACTCAGTCCAGAATTAGCCGTCGAAACGGCTTGAGCTCAGCTGTCGGGGTCTTACTGGTTCCTATATATATATATATATATATATATATATATATATATATATATATATAACAAAGGAAATGTGGTAAGGAACCAGATGGACCAGTACTCAATACTTATATATATATATATAAAGTGTTAAAGTCAGGAGTTAAAAATATGTTATGCTTTAGAGAACACAATTACAGGCAGCACTGGTTGAAAGTGTAAGAGGTATAAGCAAAAATTACAGGCAAAAAAGTTATAAGCTAGGAAAAATGTGGGATAGGATAGACATAAGATATAAGATATCTTAACATTGGAGAACAGTTAATGTTATGGGTGTACAATGCAGGAGTCAATACAGTCAATAAGGCATGTATGAGGAAAGAGTTATAATGCATTTGAAATAAACATATTTCGTGTGGGATGTTAAAGCATGTTCTAATTGTTAGAAATGTTTAAGATAGTGTGCAATATGTTAGAGTGACATGTGGTGATAATGTAGGTATATGTTATGTGAGGTGTAATCCAAAGCACGTGATATAATTGGATATGTGATTTTCTCTCAATTGTTTTTGTGTTGTAGTTCGTATGTATGTGTATATGTTGGTTGTAACTCACATCTATTGACCATGGAATTATTTTGAGTCGTTTATAGTTAATAGGTGTGTGTTTGTTAAATGTAAATTCCACCGAATTACAGGCCATGTTGTTATAGTAGGTATATTATATTTTGCATTTTTATCTACAAATTATCTTTTCTAGGGTTTGTATTAACCGTTATTAAGTTGTTGGTCAACCAGTAGGCTGCTTAATTTTATGAATTTACACAGGAAGTTGTAAGGAGAGTTAATAACAAAGGGAGGTAATTAAAGTTGTTGACAAATTTAGGGTTGTTTTATTATTGTAGTAGTGTTATACATTAATCTTTATAGAGTATATAAAATATTATTATTGTTATTAATTATATAATTGTTATTTTTCAACTTGTGTGGAGGGAGTTAAAAACATTTTTTTTATTATATTATTATAACGAGATAGTTTTTACATAGTTAGTGTATGTATATATAATAAAAGGGATATATATATATATGTGTGTGAGAATGTATATATATATATATATATATATATATATATATATATATATATATATACAGTATATATATATATATATATACAGATTGTGCTCAGAGAGTTGAAGTTTTTTTATGACAGTCTTAAAGCTATTCGATGTTGAACCTATATATACTTTCGAAATGTGATTAGCAGTTACAGTACCAGAGTAGATAATGTCTTTAATAAGGCAGTTCTTACTTAATGGGCATGTCTTGTTAGGTCTACAATTACAATTGTTTTGGTAACTAGTATACTGGTTAAGGGGGTATGAATTTGAGTCGTTGTTTCTGTTTCTACTTCTAGTATTATGATTATGGTAAGTATTAGTACAATTATTATTGGTATTATTAGTATGACTTGCTGTATGTTCCTGTACTGTGTTATTGTTCAGGTTATTTATTTGTTGGACATTATTACTTTGGTGTAATCTGAAGAACTTTTTAATCTTTCTCTTGTTGGGTATGTTTGTTGAGACATTTAAGTTGAACGGAGGATTAAAATATGTGTTACTTTTTCTTCTATTCTTCTTATGGTTGTTATTCATATTATTGTTTTGTGTGGTGTTAGGTACTTTCTTATCTATATTTTTCTTTCTGTGGTTTTTCCTAGGATTATTGCTGTGGTGTGAGTTAACCTTTTTGATGCCCTCTGTATAGGGGTCGGGATTTTCAATACTATGATTATATTTAATTTTATTCATGGCCATGTTGTGTGAAATTATATTAGGTTGTCTATGGGTGGTTGACGATCTATGGCCGGAGCCATAGAGATAACATTTTGTTTTGACATTCCCTATGCTCCAATGAATCCAGACTTCCCTCTGGAAGAAACACTTGTCAGGAAATAAATGTTCTAAACTAAAATTTGATCGTTTTAACACTTTTTATCTCGGCTCTGTAAAACACTTGATAATTTGCATTGAGCCTTTTGTCGTACCGGTAACCGGCTAGTACTTAGTACTACCCTCCATATTTATAATTTTATTAAATATATATAAATATAACTATTCTTATTATTAATTCTGCTCCTTCTAGTAGAGCTGACATATATAAAATTACCGGTATGTTGATCAAAGATTATCTTCCTTTGTCTTTAAAGAACATACCTATCCCATCTAAGATACATATGAAACACTACTGATTAATAGTATCAACTATTTTATTAAAAGAGTTAGATGGAGTTAGGAACCGCGCTGTGAACGAACTGGATGCAACTTCGGTTGAAACATACGGCTTCAAAACATATAAAAGCCCTCCACACAATATCTTACTGGACTCATTTGAAAACGACCTTGTGTCACTTGTTAAAAAAATTAAATACAGGAAATACTACATTAAGAACAAAAACTTCCTAAATAACCTAAATTCCACCATAAAAAACTTTAATAAAAATAGGAATATCTTAGTACTATCTGATAAAACTAAAAATATATATAGCCTAGATTATGATGCATATAGAGAATTTATATATAAATAACTTTATATGAACTACAAAAAACATCTCATAAAAACCTGAATGACATAAATATTGAAGCCTGTAGTTTAATATGTAAATTAGGACTAGAGAGATATACTCCACCTTACACCCCTAATCCCCCACGATTCTCTCTGAAAGACCATAGGGATGACTTCAATACTAACCCCTCAATTAGATTTATTTGCCCATCCAGATCCGACATTGGTATTATTAGTAAACATTTTTTAGATAAAGTAATCCCCCAAATTAAACAAAAAATCCATTTTAACCTCTGGGGAAACACTAGTGAAGTAATCGAATGGTTTAATGGTATTAATGAAAATAATAATAAGAAATTTATCCAATTCGATATAAACTTTTACTACACCTCTATTTCATCAATCCTTTTAAATAAAGCATTAATAATGGCCATGAATAATAGTGAACTTACTAGATCCCAGGTAGATATAATCCTTGCGGCCAGGAAAGCAATAATTAAATTTGAAGACCAACTATGGACCCGCAAGAATACACCCAACAACTTTGATATCACCATGGGATCTAGCGACACGGCACAGGTAACTGACTTAGTTGGTCTATTTCTCTTAAACGAAATACATAAGAACCTACCTTACCTTAACGGTGGTCTCTATCAAGACGATGCACTTTTTCTCTTAGACTTTAAACAATTTAATATAGAAAGAACTAGAAAACAATTACATAACATATTTAAAACTATAACTTAGGTACCACTTTAGATAAAAACACCCAAAATGTTAACTTTCTGGACGTTACTCTCTACTTAGACTCTAAAAAATATAAACTTTTCTATGTTAATACCAACTCTAACAACCCTAAATCTGAATTGACCTCAATCATTAAAGGTGTATCTAATTGAATCTCTAGTCATTCTTACAACGAGAATACGTTTAACCGTAACTCCCAATACTATAATTAAGCCTTAGCTCGCTCCGGCCATAGAGATACAATTAAATTTAAACCTAAATCGTCAACCACCCATAGACAAGCTAATATAATTTCACACAACATGGCCATGAATAAAATTAAATATAATCATAGTTTAGCAGTGAGTTATATTTAGAGAGTTGTAATGTTGCCACGAGGAACCAGGTTTGGTAGAGAGATATGATAGGAATATCGACAACGACTTTAGCTTGTTTTTACATTATTTATTAACAAAGGTTAAGAAGTGAATTAAGCTGGCATGCCAAGAATAATGAATTAATTCAATTAAGATTACAAGAGAAAATACGGTCGACTGGCTGAGGCGTTTGGCCAGGTCCGCAGTAAAATTGTTGTGTCGTTACATATTGTTTGTGCTTACGGAGAAAAAGAACAAGTGGTGTTTACCTTAGCATGGTCAAGCTGCAAGTCTTATATTTCTCAAATCTTCGCGGGCTATTTCTCCCTCAGAATGCGTAGGGATACATTCTCTTCCCCTGGCTCTGATTGGCTGAGCTGAGCCAAATCACGCACAGAGAATGTATGTGAGCCCGCGGAATGTAGGTCACTACAATAGTATTGAAAATCCCGACCCCTATACAGAGAGCATAAAAAAAGTTAACTCATACCACAGCAATAATCATAGGAAAAAACACAGAAAGAAAAATATAGATAAAAAGGTACCTAATACCATACAAAACAATAATATGAATAACAACCATAAGAAGAATAGAAGAAGTAACACATATTTTAATCCTCCGTTCAACTTAAATGTCTCAACAAACATACCTATAGCCAGCACCAACAAGAGAAAGATTAAAAAGTACTTCAAATTACACCAACGTAATAATGTCCAACATAGAAATAACCTGAACAATAACACAGTACAGGAACATACAGCAAGTCATACTAATAATACCAATAATAATGGTACTAATACTTACCATAATCATAATACTAGAAGTAGAAACAGAAACAACCACTGAAATTCATACCCCTTTAACCAGTATACTAGTTACCAAAACAATTGTAATTGTAGACCTAACAAGACATGCCCATTAAGCAAGAACTGCCTTATTAAAGACATTATCTACTCCGGTACTGTAACTGCTAATCACATCTCGAAAGTATATATAGGTTCAACATCGAAAAGCTTTAAGACCAGATATAATTCATTGGTTCAGAAACCTTAAAATTACCAACGTAACCTCACGTAAAATCAAGTAATATACCATACACCTTAAAATTGGAAGTGATAGCTAAGGCCCGTTCATATAGACCACCTAACAAATTTTGTAACCTTTGGATCCTCGAGTCTAGAAATATTATTCATTCTAATCTTAGCCTGCTAAATAGGAAATCAGAGATCTTCTCCACGTGTCCACATTACCATAGATTCTGTTTCCACTACTTCAAACCTAGTAGCTAATAATAATAAAAATAAAAACCAATGTCGGAGATAATACTATACCACCACCTTTAAATTTATCCAATTAGATCTTCATAAATATAGGACTACGCCTTATTTAAAATACCACACTAACCTATATACTGTCAACAAACCCTTGTTTGATCTCTTACCTTATACAATTAAAATATTTAAATAATATAGACACTCTAATATACTCTCAATATACAGCACCAACTAAACAGCAGACAACTGTGTATATAACACCAATCCCTCCAGTATATATTATGCAACTCCCTATCTTGTCATAAATAAATTCAACTCTCTCTGCACAACCCGTATATATATATATATATATATATATATATATACACATTCTCACACATATATATATACCTTATATTATACACTATCTCTCTAACATATTGCACGCTATCTTAAACATTTCTAACACTTATAACATGCTTTAACATCCCACACGAAATATATTTATTTCAACTGCATTATAACTCTTTCCTCATACATGCCTTATTGATTGTATTGACTCCTGCATTGTACCCCCCATAACATTAACTGTTCTCCAATGTTAAGATATCTTATATCTTATGTCTATCCTATCCCATATTTTTTCTTGCTTATAAATTTTTGCCTCTTACACTTTCAACCAGTGCTGCCTGTAATTGTGTTCTCTCAAGCATAATATATTTTTAACTCCTGACTATCCGCATGATGTCTGTGACACCTACAACACTTATGTATCCTAAATGTTCTGAATGACTAGGATTTTAGTCACATGTTTTGACATTCCCTATGCTCCGATGATTCCAGACTTCGCTCAGGAAGAAACAATTGTCAGCAAATAAATGTTCTAAACTAAAATTTGATCGTTTTAACACTTTTATCTCGGCTCTGTAAAACACTGGATAATTTGCATTGAGCCTTTTGTCATACCGGTAACCGGGTAGTACTTAGTACTACCCTCCATATTTATAATTGTATTAAACATATATAAATATAAATATTCTTATTACTATATATATATATATATATACTAGCAGAATGGCCCGGCGTTGCTCGGCCTTCTAAACATAGATTGGCATGTTTATCCCTCCTTTCCGAAACTGTACAGAGAAGTACGGAATACCCCGGCCTGGGGATGGTGTCGACATTTTGTGCTTATAAAAAGAATTCGTCGTAGATTACCATGGGTTTAACTTAATTGGGTGCCTGAGAGTAAAATGTTCAACCCACGAAAGCCAAGACGATAGGGTTAAGTAAAAAGGCATTCGACAAACCGAACATGTATTTGTTGTGCTATGGTACAATGAAAGCAATAGTTTACAGAGTAGTAAGCATGTGGGACTGCAGTGGTGGAGAGCATGAAGGAATTTAGTTGGATACTTTTAAGGTTACAAAATTCTACCCAATCTGATATAGACCGAACTGTTACATCGGATGCCGAACGCTTCGGAGTTACTATTGGGGTCACCATCAACAATTTCAAGGGATGTACGTTTAATTAGGGATAATATAGTTAATAAAGAGAGGTAATTCTTTCAAAATACTAAAGAGTTGTCTCTCTTGAACATTGTAGACAACATTTCCGAACAAACTGACAAACAGGGCTTAACGTTTTAATGAAAAAACGCCTTTAACAACAGAAAATTGAAAAATAAAAGCTGCAGTTAATATCTTTAGACCGCAAGGAATATATAAATGCAAGTTTGAAGTCAATCGGAGTAGAAATGTTGATTTGTATAGACTTTGCCAAAATTAGGACGCACACACGCACACACACACACACACACACACACACACACACACACACACACACACACACACACACACACACACACACACACACACACACACACACACACACACACACACACATATATAATTATTATCTCTCCAACGAGCGGAATATTGAGAGTAAGTTAAACAATTTTTCACTTTTTATTGTGTTTTTGTTTTGATATGCACTCTTTTTCCTGCTACTAATTTTTTCTCTCACTCTTTTAAGTTGAGAATTAGACTGGTTATCTACGCACGTGGCTGACACATCTCAGCTCGCTACTATATTGGTATATAATGGATGATCGCATTTAAAGTCCGTTAAAGGTTCTTGGCACTACCATTGTTACCATCGCTTTCCTCTAGCCATGGGGCCTGGAGACATGAACCTAATGCTACCATTCTATTTTATATCAATGTGAACTGCTATTTCTAATAGCCATCTTTTCACCCCTTGATAATTTGTGTATGAGACACGTTGGCTGAGAACTTCTGACAAGAACTAGTAGATTGATTCTTTTTAGCTTCCCGTCCCCACGTAAAATTTGTAAATCAGTGGCTAGTTGAGAGATAGAGTCCTATCGGTTGCCAGTTAATCGTTTTATCGTGTCGGTTGTCACAAACAGTCATGACCGGCGCGGGCCGGTGTTTGGATTATGTCGATCGATTGGTTATTGATTAGGCGATACCCGCTGATGAAGCCGCATAAGCCGATTGTGCATTGTTGCATAATATATGCAGACAGATGGTCAGTGCACCTTACTGCTGCATTAGTGCTGCAGAAACTCGAGTCCGGGAACCTTATAGGCACCCGTTTTACGTGTGTTGTGTTGAGGCAAATAACTATGTGTATACTCTGGTAATGTATCTTACATTGCCCATTGAGTGCGCTGAGATACAACCGGTACTGGCATTGATAAATATGCTGGGTCCGTCAACCCTTATTATATATATATATATATGTCCCTTCCATATACTGTACCGATTGTGTTGATTTTTCTGTTTACCATTTACATACATACATATATATATATGTATATAACTTTGTGTATATTCGTTTATGCAAATACGTAATGTAACACCATATACATAAGTATATAAAATAATAGAGATAGATAGATAGAGGGAGGGATAAATAGGTAGATTGATAGATAAATGTGTGTGTATATTTATATATATATATATATACATAAAACTATATGTATAAATATACACACACATATCAAGCTATCTATTTATCCCTCCCTCTCTCTATCTCTCTCTCTGTATGTATTTTATATACTTATGTATATGATGTACGATTACGTATTTGCATAAACGAATATACACAAAGTTATATACATATATTTATTGGATGTGCTTACGCTTTCCTTCATATCTATGATATGACTTTATTTTCTAGTGTCCTTTCATTTTAGCCATCATTATGTTTCATTATATCATTGGTGTAAACAAGAATTTATTTCATGTTACCGAATATACGTCACACATTTTGCTTCTGCCACATTCTTGCCAAAAACACTTTTAATTTCCCTTCAAGCCTTCCTTTAACTTCAGGTCTCACAGACTAAAAACCACATTTGTTTGTATGCTTTTCCGATCAGAAGAAGATATGAATTATGTGCTGGCTATTTCATGTAAATATCCCCCCCCCCACAAACACACACACGTACAAACACGTAGAACCATGCCCTCTTAAACACACACATAGATATATGTTAATAAATATACTACATATACTTATAAATAGGTTAATGTCTCTACATCTCTCTCTCTCTATATATATGTAAAAGGTGAACAGAAATAATAAAAATAACAAAACAAACGGCACAGTACATAGAAGAAATATATTAGTTTAACGTTTGAAATAGCAGTAAGAGGTTCTTAACGTTTCGGTCAGTAGTCCTTCAACAGAAGATATAGTTAGAAATAGAAGGAAATAAAAGGTAAAGAGTGATAAAAGAAAGGATCGGGGAAAATGAGAAAAAATAGAAGAGAAGAAAAACTAAAAAAAACACACGTTCCTGATCAGTCGGCCTTCTTGTGGAGCGGTTAGTCAAATAGTACCTTCGGCGAAAGAGAGGTTAAGGAAGGGAGCTAACCAATGTATAGTGAATATGCGTGCGTGTGTTGGTGTGTGTGTGTGTGTGTGTGTGTTGGTGTGTGTGTCTGTGTTGGTGTGTGTGCGTGTTGGTGTGTGTATGTGAGCTCGTGAAGTTGTGTTCGTATGTTTGAGTCGTGACATGCTGGCAGAGAGAGTGAGAGAGGCTGGATGCTGACGTAAGGGGGAGCATAGGAGTGTAGTTGAATTCCTTCAAGCGCGCCCATAAACACACGCAGAACAGCAGACGAGATTTTTGTAGAAAAGAGGAGGTAGTGAAAATGGATGGGCGGCATATTTCATTACCTCGTATGGTTGTAAGAGAAGTTGCATAACATTGTACACGCGACGATGCAGTCGTACAGACGTAAACGGCTGAGCTGCAAGGTGTGAGGTCATTACGTGGATGGATGAAGTCGGGAAGTGGTGGGGACGGAGTAAATGTTAAGAAACATTCACTACCGACGACGCTACAGCCATGACACTGTGTGCCATATGATGTATATATGTATATATATTCATATATACATATATATATACATACATACACACGCATGCGCGCGCACACACACACGCATGCGCGCGCACACACACACACACACACACACACACATATATATATATATGGAGAGGTCAGAGAGAGAGGGAGAGAATTCAGAGAGAGATAGAGAGTGCGTGACAAAGAGAGAGAGAGAGAGAGAGAGAGAGAGAGAGAGAGAGAGAGAGAGAGAGAGAGAGAGAGAGATAGGGATAGAGATAGAGATAGATAGAGAGAAAGAAAATGTTGGAACCTCGGAGTTTGGCAAAAATAAATAAATAAGAGGGTGGGGGTGATAGGTGAGTATTCTGATATTCGGGAGTGTAAATGTTTGAATGAATGTATTGCTATTCCACTCAAAAGTGACGGAATAGCAACATCACAACTTGTAATTAAGGACAAAATGGAGACATACAGACACGCACAAAAACTAGACTAACAAAACAAATCAGACACACACAGATAGAACAAAAAACCAACTAGTGACAAGTAAATAAAAACATAAAGAAATACATAAAAACGCACACACACCCGGATGTAACGCATGCGCAAACTAAGCACACAACACATAGCACACAAAAACAAAATGGTGTAGGAGAGAACAAAAGAGAGACACAAAATAAAAACCTAATCATTGAAAGAGTTTTGACAATATATAAACAACCATCCGGAAACGAAGGAACGAATCAACCAAACATTTATAATAAATTGAAGTGAAAATCAGAGGTGCGTGTGTTTTTATTGGCAGCATGACCCTCCCAAAGTATAATAATAACTGTTTCAACACTCGTTTTCAGATAAGAAATCGTGCAAAAGAAATTAAAATACGAAGTATGTGTATATATATATATATATATAAGAAAAAGTATAACCCCGGCGGCAGAGCTCAAGCCGTTTCGACGGCTATTTCCTATTACCCACTCTACTACCCTAAGTACTGAGCATTCTGGGGCGTTATGGTCCATCTGGTTCCTTACCATACCTCCTTCGTTATAAATATATATATATATATATATAATAATAATAATAATACTATTTATAGTTATGTATATACTATACTATAAACAACTATAAACAGGAAAGGTCAGTAATTTATTACTACCTTATTACCAGTAAGAGAAATAGTTCAATGTAAGAACATCAGGTGTTTTACAGAGCATGAATATAAATTACACAAATACCAAAGTTATGTTCAAATCATTTAATCGCTGACAGTGTTTCTTCCAAACTTTAGTTTGGATTCATCGGAGCATTATCAATGTTTGTATATATATATATATATATATATATATATATTTAATCAGGATAAACTTATCTCTCTCTCTCTATATATATATCTCGCACACACACACAGAAACATATTGAGTGTGAAAACCGAAGATCATTACTGCTATTTTCTGGATGTGTATATTTTTTATTGGAGAAGGTAAGACATTTTTTTTTATATTCTGTAATCCGTATTTTTACTTTACAATTTCACTGTCAATTGCATACACAGAAAAAGAGAGGATTTAAAAAAGCAATTATCTAGTAAATATAAAAATTAAATGATAGTATTGTAGTTGTATGTGGAACCCTTTGTCTCGTCCTGGTGACCAATATTTTTAGACCCAGTCGGCCAATGCATGTGTGTACATTTAGGTGTGTGAGTTTATGCTTATGCATGGGTATGTATGTATCTATGGGTTCTTCAGATGTACCTATACTGGCCTGCGCACACATGTAAACACACACACACACACATTAACACACACACACATATACATATATATATATATATATATATACCTGTATTTGCATGTACTCGTATGAACAGGCTGGCGAGTTTTTATGCGTGATATTTGATCTGTGTAAGTGTATGGTGATTCGTACAGGCCCTGGATTGTCGTGCGAGTTACAGTCAGAGCGGGGCTATTTCAGGATGTGGCAAGAAGAACAGAAGTGCTGTGGGATGGGAGCTGAGGTGGGAGTGTGTGTGTGTGTGTGTGTGTGTGTGTGTGTGTGTGTGTGTGTGTGTTGTGTGTGTGTGTGTGTGTGTGTGTGTGTGTGTGTGTGTGTGTGTGTGTGTGTGTGTGTGTGTATGCGAGTATTTTTGTGTTAGTGTGTGTGCGCGAGTATTTTTGTGTTTTTGTGTGTGTATTGGTAGTGAAGTAGTGTAGTGTGAATGTTTGTGTGGGCTGTATAGTATGCTTGGGTGTTTTAGTATGATTAGTTAGTTAATTAGTAGCGTTCGGAACAATAATATGTGTTTAATTGTCTATGAAGGTGTTAGTGTGTTGGTGGGTCTTAGGCGCAATGCATGTGAATTGGTGAGATTGAATTGTTATTATAATTGATTAGGTAATTAGTAATCTTAGTAGGATTAAATGTGTATCATGGTTGTATAGGTGTATGGTTTAAGACGTTCGCTACACAAACACACAATTGCGAGTTCAGTCTCACTGATTACCACGTTGAGAAAGTGTCTTTTACTATGGCTTCGGGTGGGAAAATGATAGACGTAAACTGTGCGGAATATATATATATAACTGTGCGGAACTTGAACCGTTAAGGTCTGATTCCTGGGTATGTCACTATTTATAAAACAAACTTTGTATTTTATCTGATGAGAGCGTACCAAAGGTTTGGTACCCTTGAAATATATATAATAGAATAAATATGGTTTTATAAATATAGTTTCCATTTATTAATATCATATCCCGCCGAGGTTGACTTTGCCTTTCATCCTTACGGGGTCGATAAAATAAAAGTACCAGTAATGCACTGGGTAATTCGCTGGCCTTGTGCCTAAAGTAGAAACAATTAATATCATATATATATATATATATATATATATATATATATATATATATATATATATATATATATATATATATATATAGTGACGAAACATAAGTCAATTGCATGAACTCATAATCCTTTATTTACTGCTCTATATATTTCGATGATAGCCATTGAATGGCTATGACCTCATCAGGCAGTTAGTCAGTTCTTAGATATGCCAGCTCTGTGTTTATGGTGTTGATGGTATCAGAGCCTTGGGACACACACACACACACACACACACACACATATATTATATATATATATATATATATATATATATATATATATATGTATGTATGTAAAAGGTAAACAGAAATAACAACACAACCGGTACAGTATATATATATGCCTATATATATATATATATATATATATATATATATATATAGGC
>OZ024742.1:84162948-84220448 GCA_964016885.1 Eledone cirrhosa
CATATTAAATATGAGTATATATCTAAACACGTTGTTGCAGTGCTTATTAATTAAATAAATTCGTTCTTAGATTAATAGAGTTTTTACATTTAAGTATGAAAAAGATTTCCTCAACACACAATATGCAGAATCTAGATAAAGCTGTGTTTCGGTACGCGGGTGTTTTCGAAATTATTTACCAAGTTAATGAATAGTCCATATTCTTGCATTTTAATTTCCATATCAGGTTAGAAAGAGAAGTTGAAGATTTTTTATCAAATCTTTTGAAAGAGCATTTGTGATTATTCCAGCGACTTTTAAATTCTGCAGGAGTTGCACCTCCATAGTTAAATATATTATCACTGGTTTTGACTGTACATTTTAGATCACGTCCTTATCTAAACACTTATTTTGTAAAGGACAGTTTGATTTAATTCTAGAGTTACATTTTTCAGAGTTGTTGTTGTTGTTCGGAAAGGTACTATTATGTTGGATATTGCTAGAGATATTACTGCTATTTTGGTTATTTTGGTTAGGGTTTAAATTTTTATTATTAATTCCATTTATATTTTGTGCTATGTTCATAGTAGTAGAGTAGGATAGTTTTATAGTATGTCTATTAAAGATTGAGTGGTATCTGTGGGCTTTAGGAAAACATTTATCTAGTGCTTTAAAGAATAGCTTTGCTAAATGTGTTTTAACGCTTAATGAGAATGGGGGTGGGTACCAAATAATATTTCTAGTTCTATTTCTTCTGTTAGTTTTAGAGTTTAAGTTAAATTTTTTATTATAATTATAATTAATAGTAGGGCTATTTGCCTTATTACTGTTGTCGATGTATTTAATCTTATTTATATAGCCTGCTCTATTTAAAGCTTCATTATAATATTCTGCCTTATCGTCAAAAATGTTTTTATTAGCGGAGATGCGTGAAAAACGTTGTTGGATAGAATTGGCAATAGTGTTCTTGATAGATCTAGGATGATTAGAGTTAAAACTTACATAATTTAGATTCTCATTAATTTTATGGAATGGATAGTAGAGCCCTGTGTTAAGGTTTAATGTTACGTCTAAAAAGTTTACAATTTTATAGTTATTCTCTATTTCTAACTTAAGGTTGTAGCTATTGAAGAATGGTATTAGGGATTTTCTTTTCCTATTAATTTCACAATTACTATGATTTTCAATTAAAAGCAGCATATCATCACGATATAAACCACCGGTCATCTCTGGTATTTTTCTATGTAGTGTATTATTAATAAGATCCGTTATTTGCGCCGAGTCTGATGATCGCATTGTGATATCAAAATTATTTTTTCTATCGGCTCTAGTCCAGAGATGATTGTTGAATTCAATTAAAGTTTCCGTGCTGTTAAAATGATATGCATTTCATCGCTAGATAGATCCGTATGTTTAAAAGCATAGATAAGAGCTTTATTAAGTAAATTAGGGGTAATAGAGGAGTAGTAGTTTGCAATATCCAATTGAATGGATTTTTTGTTATGTTTAAATTCTATGTTATTGAACCAATCTATAACCTCGTTAGTACCGTTCCATAGTTTTAGGTAAGATATTTCTTTAAGTTGCGGTATGATTCTATCTAATATATATTTACTAACTATGCCTAAGTCTGATTTAGATGGTGCTATAAGTCTGACTGGTAGTTCTATTTCAAAGTTTCTTTTGTGGTCTTTCAGGTTAATTTTCGGTCTTCTAGGTATAAAGGGTTCGGTGCTATTTTCGATGCCCAATTTATGAATTATTTCAGAAGATTCTCTATTACCATTTCAAGATCTTCATTAGTTGTTATTTTTAGTTTTTCCTTAGTTCTTTCAATATAAGGTTATTGTATTCGTCCTTTTGCATTCCGTATAGATTGTTAGTTTTGTCAGATTTTACGAAGATTTTCTCAGTTTTTTAAAGATTGTCTATATTATTCTTAAGGCCTTTAAGGTATTCTTGGCCTGCAAATTGGTTTTTCTTGAATTTGATGTTTTGTATAATCGATATTATTTCATTTTCAAATTCCATTAATAGTTTGTTGTTAGGTGGATTTTTCTTTGATTTGAAGATCATATCGAAGTTGTAACTGGATTTATTTGTTTTTTCATCTGATTTTCTATCGAAATGGAAGGCATTATTTATTTATTTATTTATTTATTTACTTATAACAGAAAATATTATATTATAAATGAATTTAAAAAAACTAATAATCGTAAATACCCGTACTATTAAGATATATACTTAGAATATATTTCCCCCAAATTAACGTTATATGAGTTTTATTCATCCTCTTGTTTATTTCTTCTCTCTGTCTATCTATCGTACTATTTTTTATCTTTCTCCCCTCATATTTTCTCTCTCTCTTTCTCCAGTGTCATTTAAATAAACGATTGTTTTTTCAATTATTTACATATTCATTTGCATATTCACACATAAGTTTGAATAATCCCTAATATATTTCCACTATCCAGTGAATTTCCAACCGATAAGGTATGATTTTCATGGGTATGTCTCTATTTATAAAACAAACTTTGTATTTTATCTGATGAAAGCGTACCAATGTTGTCTTGGTACCCTTGAAATATATATAATAAAATAAATATGGTTTTATAAATATAGTTTCCATTTATTTAATATCATTGTATATATATATATATATATATATATATATATATATATATATATATATATATATATATATATATATATATATACGGTTCCAAGTTTGCAAATCCGAAAGCGTCACTTGCTGAGTAGTTAGTTACTATGGTGATAGCTATCTGTTTTCCACACACATTTTCTCTCTTTGTATTGTATGGCTATACATACTCAAACCTTATATATATATATATATAACGTGGAACTACTTCTAACATTCCTTTTGCGCTGCTGTATCCTATATAAGCGTCTACTGCATGTGCATTTACACTTGTTGATTGAATGGCCATGTGGTGGTAGATTTGCGTCTAGTAAGACATCGACGAGTGAACAGATGATGGATCTGATGTATTTATGGTATTATTTCTCTTTGGCAGTATCGGTAGAGGGTCCGACGCCATGCTTTGCAGCATAGAGTTACGCCACTTTACGGTCTGAGTTCAAATCCCATCGAGGTTAACTTTGCCTTTCATCCTTAAAGGGTCGATAAAATAAAGTACCAGTAATGCACTGGGATTATTGCTGGCCTTGTGCCAAAAGTAGAAATAATTATTTCGCTTTGACTCTGAAACATTTGTATAGACTACAGGAATCCGTTTTCACCACATTTATGTAAGTTTATTCGCTTACTATCCGATTTTCTTATGTCATTGTTTTTATATATATACGCATGTCCTTATATACATCCTGTCTAGACAATATATACTGATGTATTATTTTATTACTGTTCCTAAAGAAATTAAAAATAAAAATAATTAATTTAGTACAGTTGGCTTAAGGACCTAACGTTGAGCTAATTCTAGCACTGCTGATGATCTGTAAAATTGCCTGGCAATACGATTCATATTTTATGTATTGAACAAAATAATGTATGCACACACATACACACAGACACACAGACACACACACACTCACACACACACACACACACACACACATATATGCACACACGCACACAGACACACACACACACGCACACGCACACGCACACACGCACCCCCCACACACATATATATATGCCTTGATATTAAATTTGTAGGACTATTCTCTTCAGTCAAAATATGGAGAAAGCTTATCAAGAGTGACAGATATAAATTACTAAAATGATTATCCCTTGACCCAGTCCGATATTGAATCATCGCCAACATTTTAACAACTATTCCTGTCATAACCTTTATTCTCGCTTCTCAGTATCGAATA
Organism: Eledone cirrhosa; assembly: GCA_964016885.1. Taxonomy (NCBI): domain Eukaryota; kingdom Metazoa; phylum Mollusca; class Cephalopoda; order Octopoda; family Eledonidae; genus Eledone; species Eledone cirrhosa. The sequence goes on from OZ024742.1 coordinate 84,166,789, forward strand.
TTACGGTTTAATTAGCCTGAAATGTATCGAAGAATTCTTTCACTCAGTTTCTAAAACTTGAGCATTTCTCTTACTGTCAGCAAAGCTTTCCAGCATGTCTGTCGTCATAATCTCATAGCTTAGATGTCGATCTGTAATATCTTGCTCTCACAATGTCTTCCAAGATCACTTCATTGTTGTGGTCTGTGGTCTATGGTCTGTCGGTTATTCCTCTAACACTCTTGCTTTTTTTTTATTCATTTATACTGTCAGATTACTTTTAACTGCTCACATGATACTACCATTCATTACGCATCCTTTCAAGAAAATGTATCATTCGCACGCAGCCATTTGACCATTATATACAATGGGATTTTACTACAATAGCCTTTGTTCTTCTTAACATTGTTGCTGTGAACTACCTAACCTTATCACAATCCAAACCTCTGGCTACTCCTTAGCGCATCCCTATAATCCAAGGAGTGAGAACCTAAGTTAGGAAAAGAAACGTGATCTTTATCAAATTACACGCTAGCATAATAAAAAAGAACCTATTGTATAGTGTAGTTTAAGGAATACTACGATTGTATGAAACATGGGATGTTATAAGTTAAAACGAATTTTATCGCATATCTGCTTGATCAGCGTCAGCGCAAGGAAAAAAATAATAGTACACCATCCCTAATATGATTTATTTCACAAAGGAAAGTAGGAAGTTTACGGAAGTATTAAGAATACATATTCAAAGTGATGGCGTTTCTGAAATCAAATATGTGTTAGGGAATCTGTCAAGTGATGTAATGGAAGGGAAGTGATTAATAAATACGAAGCAACACACCATTTTACAGTTTGTCCACGTTCAAACTCCATTAATATGAAATTTCCTATCCGTTGATGTTTACCATATAAATCTTCAAACGTAATATGAAATGCATCAACATTCATCAATCTGAATGGGCTTCCGTGATGGATCCTGCAATCAAGATATAAATGGTGATGTATTCCGCATGCACATTTACAGTAAAAAGAATTCTCAGGCAGAAACTGTGATACGAAGCGACAAAACTGGACACTTAAATTACATACAAAATCAATATAACTGACTTCCACAGTTTCCGTCTAATGAATGTCACTCACCTGCATATGTTGACCTGAGGTTAATGGTAAAAATACACTTTTCCACCTCTATTACTCTTTTCTGGTACCTTATTCTCCAACTTGAAACGTTTTCAACTCTAGAATAATATAACTCTGTGCTTGTAAGTTTTTGTGATGCGACTTTTCAAAATGCTGAGCCATCGTGTAAGTCTGAACATTTGAGTCACTATGTAAAATAAGACATTTGGCATTTGACATCAACTCGTAATAAGTTAATCTGTTATGTCATTTCTTTTCTTGCACCAACACATCAACAAGTACTGTATTTTTTTATGATCAACACTTTGCGATCGAAATGGAATTTTCATAAGAGATTACAAACGTAACGTTTCGTTGTTTCGGTGTTTTTGTAAGACATTACCATGTCAGATATAATCAGTTTATAGAGTGGGAGAAATAGAGAGAAATAGAGCGAAATGGAGAGAAAGAGAAAGGATGGGAGACAAAGGGAGAGAAATAAGAATCCACCCAGTACCTGATAGCTTGATTTATTGACTCCGAAGAAATGAAATGAGAAGATGACATTAACATACACCTCTCGAATACTGAGGTTCATACGGTGATGCAGTAGAATCTCGCACTGTGCTGCAAAAGAAATATAACTACTACTACTACTACTACTACTACTACTACTACTACTACTACTACTACTACTGCTGCTGCTGCTGCTGCTGCTACTGCTGCTACTACTACTACTACTACTACTACTACTACTACTACTACTACTACTACTACTACTACTACTACTAATTTAGGTACAAGCCGAAAAGGATTATAATAGAAGGATATCATCCTTTTCACGAGGGCCTGTAAAAGGAGCACTTTAGTTAACAACTCCTTCGCCCTTATCTTCCATCTCACATGATATTTGAAAAAGTTGATGAGGAACTTTCCGGAATCTCAGAAAATATAATTCCCCAAAATGATTCCTCCAATCGATTCCACAAACTGTATCTTCAAAGTTCTAGAACGTATTACTTAGCAATTTGAGTTTCGTTAGCTCAACGAATAATTGTGACTTTTCTTATATGATATTATCATAAGATAGCTACTATAAAACAATCTAACCAACGAAGGAACCTCTACATGATCGCTCGATCTGAGTAAAGAACCTAGAGTTTTAGAAAAGGACGGTCGCATTGAAAGTTATATTTCTAGATACACAGAATAAATGGAAGGATGTCAACGGATATAAAATACTCAACGGATATAAAATACTTTTGTAAATTAATCTGTTGAATCACGGTTACCACAAACAAATACTGTGAAAGTACCAACACTATCAACAGAACTATATTCAACACTGCCAAAACGATTACGGCATCACAACTGCCATCATCACAACCAAAGAATCGATAACAACACCAAAACCAACACCAACACCAACACTAACACCAAAACCAACACCAAAACCAACGCCAACACCAAAAACAACTTCAGTAATGCGAATGTCATCCACGTGAATTATTAATACCAACATTTTAATTTACTTAGAAATATATGGAAAACTTAACAAATGATATATTAACATCTAATCCAATTTACTCTTGTGACCATTGTATATAAATGTGATCCTAATATGACTTTGTATTTCTGCATCCTGTGTTTGTTTTGTTACACACACACACACACACACACAAACAAACACACACACACACACACACACGTACACAGAAACACACAGACACAGACAGATACACACACACAAACCACACACACACACACACACACACACACACACACACACACACACACACACACACACATACACACATATATATACATATATTTATTATATATATATCTCGAAAGATCTGCAACATTATTTTATGGGATTGCAGTTATTCAATTATTTAGTAATTTTTATGAATTTTGAAATAAACATCATGACCTTAGTTTGTGAGATGGTTGACCGATTCAATATTTTGGCATCAAATAGATTTTTCTTCAACGACCTCACAGCTGTTCACGTCATCTAGATTGACTTGAAAAATCAATTTTATCTTCTGTATATGGCTTTTGGCAAAAAAACAGAAATTCTGCAAGTAGTTCGATTAAATAAGCCTGTTCGTACATAGTTGGCATGGTGATAACAAAAGTTCGAAAATTGCGGTCTTTGAAGATAATAATAATGCTAATAATTCACATATAGATATTGATAATACATTTATGAATAGCGCTATAAAAGAAGTTGATGATATTGATAATTGCGATAATGTTGATAATGATGTCGATGATGATGATGATAATGATAAGAGACGAGGAAGATGAGGAAATACAAAGATATTTTCAACTACTGCTTTTTATATCGCTGTTCATGATTGTTACTGTTATTGTTGCTCTAAATATTGTTTATTTTTATCTTCCGTATTCGATCCGACCTGATGAAACAGAGCTATGATGAATGGCGTTCAAGCATTGACCATCTCGTCTTAACAATTGCTCTCGGTATGGTGAACTAACTGTTGTGTAACCACTTCTACCTAACTCGCCCCATAGACTGAGTGCTCTACCACTACGGATATTACCTTCCAGTGTTCTACCACTAAATATATATATCAAGGCGAAAGAATATATATCTACCTTGAACCAAGCTCTCCAGGACCTGCCAGACGTCTCAACGAAATGGGATGCCATGTAGCATGCCTGTCCAATGACTTTGACACATCCGATGACGGCGTCTACCTGCACACCAGATCAGACGGAAAACTCTTTAATCTATCATGGTTGCGCTCGGAGACTTAGTTGAGGAGGGTGATATCCAGGGAGATGCTTTCGGCTGGTGATGCGACCCTTGTGGGTCACTCTGAGGAAGCGCTCCAGAGACTGAGTGATCACTTTGCTGATGCTTGCAAAGAGTTTTGCCTTACTGTAAGCCCGAAGAAGACCAACATCAGTTCACTGGATGTCAATACTGCGCCTCAATCAAAATCAAAATCGTTGATGTCATTCAGGAAGCTGTGGACAACTTCACCTACCTCTAGTTTATAATCAGAAACACCCTTTCACTTAACGTTCAACCTGACAGGTGGCTTGGGAAGTCAAAGAACATCACGGCTAAACTAACTAAAAGGGTGTGAGAGAACAAGGCACTGGGAGAACAAGGCACTGGCAGATATTGTTGCTCATGATGACACTGATGCTGCTGCTGCCCCTGTTGATCTTCCCGGTGCATTTGCTACTGTTGTTCTTGTCGAGAGTACTGGTATTGCTGTTTCGGTGTTTGTTCGCAGTTGAGGATTCGGTGTTGGTACAAATGGGGCATTTCCTCCCTCGCCATTGGATTAGGACAGAAAGTCTTTAAGTAGAATACGAGGCCCCGTATATTACACTGTGCTTTACTATACTCTACATTCATGGACAGATAAGTGCCGCCTTGGAGATCTAAAAGACTTAGCATGATCTTCACGCACTGCTGTTAGCTTAGATCAAGAGTTTCATCCCCATCTCAGAAAACAGGTTTTCTTTATCAACTTATAGAATTCAAGGATTCTCTAGCCCTCCTCTAAGTAAATCATAGTAACATAATTCTACAGTATCACAGAAACAAATAATGCTGTGACTACCCAAGGAATGTGAACGTGCACATAGTGATGCAATATACTACTACTATAACTACTACAAATATTATTCGTATTAATAAAATAATAATGTAAAAAATTGAAACAAATGATGATGAACATTTTGAAAGATAATTGTGTAGTACATTATTTTAGTCAAATTGTATTGCCTTTTCCTCATGCATGTTTTGTATTGCAAATACTCACACTATTAGTTGATTACCTGTCACAGATCAACACAAACGGAGAACATGTCAAATCATTGTCGCACAGAAACTCGTATCACTCAGCTCAATTTTGAAAAAGAAATTCAAACTTTTACTTTTAATTTGATAAGTAGTATGAAACATGGAGTGTGCAATACCTTTTATCAGCACAATGAAATACATAGTTACCCACTTCTTCTTGCCGTATGACATATGCATAATGGTTAGAGAGACATATCGAGATTGGTGAGCCAGACTAAGGCGTAATTTATAATTTCATGGCTTGCCCTTAGGGTGCCGGGAAAACGTGTGAGGGGGCAATCCTAAACAGCATACAGCACTGTCTGGTCAAGGTCCCCACATTCACATGCAGGGCCGTCTTTTATTTTCCATCGGTGGAATTTTGCAGATCTGATTAACGGACACCAATTGTTTTCTAGTAAGGTCAAAGCCGGCTGATTTAGATGTCATTTTCTGGATGAAGTCTCGCCATCCTTGCTTCAGATCAAAGTTGTTGTTTTGTAAGGTCTTCATTGATTCCCAGAGTGAGTTGCTTGATTTCAAGTGCTTGTTGGGGAAGTTTTCCAGGTCCTCATGGATGGGAAGGTGTGGATTGGCCTTGGTAAGATGTGCTACCACGTTGATCATATCCTGACGCTGCATGTGACCTGGATCTATATGAGAACTGGTAGGCAGCCACTGAGTAGGTGTAGATTTCAGTGTGCCAGCTCCCTATCCAAACAGGTTAACAATGCTCTGCAACTGAGTATGCAAGTGCTAAGCACATAGTTTGGAATGTGTTGTATGCATCAGACCTCCAACTGTTTCTTGGTAACTTGCTGATGATATTAATCCTGATCTTGAGCTTTCCAGCAACCCTCTCTAGTTGCTCTCAACAGGACAGGCTGCGATCCAATATTACTACAAAATATTTGGGGTTGGTTTATTGTTGACATGTTTACTGCAGAAGGAGACATTGACATTGGTGTTGAGACGTAGTCGGGATACAACTGCATTAGCAGTTACTTTTGATAGCTGGTTCTGAACAGGAGATGCTGCATCAAGTTGCATAAGAAAATTCCATATTTTCCTACTAGAGTGAGTGAAATCTAACTCTTCCACCGTTTCTTGCCAGCGTGTCCGTCTGGCTGAATCAAGAGAGTCTAAGAGTTCCTATTGGATCACCTGGGGCATCATAACTGTTGAGAAGCTCTTTACATTCTGTGAGTCAGCACAGGGCTTGAAATCGACTGAAGCCCCACGGGATGTGTTTCTTGGCATCGGCCTATGGAATCTTACAAATTGTAGTATAATTTTTGGGAAGTGGTTCTAAGTTGATGATTTCTTCCCCACCTCTGAGGTGAAGGATTACCAATCAGCCTTACTGAAGTTCCCCCTTGCTAGTGGCTTGGATTGTACTACTGGAATCTTTATGCCAATGTGTATCAGAGCTGATCTATCTTGGCTTTGGGGAAGTTGAGAGGGTATCTTGCGAGAAGCCTGAACAGGACATCCATTGATTGATATGGAGAGGTAGCAGAGGTCTGGGTTGTAATCCTTCTTCCAGCGACTAGAATAGAACGTGCCAGCTTGTTTGTCATCATGAAGCAGATAGCGGTCGCAGGCTGACGCCCGTGCCTCCAACTGTTCCCCAGCTTGGTTGTTTGTGGCATAGGCCCATACAAAGTAGTGGCTGTTGAAGGCACCAGCATGTAGCTCCGGTTGGGAGAGGACTTTCAAGTATTCTCCTGGGAGAGGGCCAAGTACTCCTTGGCGGTTTGTACACGTTAGAGATGATGAGATCTCCGAATCTCACATTTACGATAAATATATCCCAACAGGATTCCTCAAGGACAGAAAATTCTGTAATAACATATCTGATGTAAGTGGCAACACCGTATTTCGAGCAATGAGTTTGTACCCATTGACGCGAAGCGTAGAACAGCTCTGGACATCACCAATATGAGTTTCCTGTACTAATATGACATGAATGTCAAGACTCTTCCCTGTTTTAGCCAGGTAGTTGAATTTCACTCCCAACATATATTCTCCATTGTTCTGTAGGATACGTAGAATTTCCCGATGTATCGGGATCGTTGGTGCTTAGAGTCATGATCAAAAGGATTTTGACAACAAAGCAAGTTGATTGTACAAGTTGTGCATGCATCGAGCAATGCCATTAATTGGAATAAATTCAGTTACCTACTGAAAATTATGTCAATTTACATAAATAATCTTAACCTACCTCCGAGATGTACCATATAAAAGTAGGAACACGTATAAATGAACACAAAAGAATTAAGAATTAAGATAAATTCTACATATATACTTTACATTTTGCAAATACACACTAACCCTAAAACGACATTACCAAAGTAAACCCCTAAAATATTTGAGGGAAAATTAGCTCTGCTCTAAAAGTAGCTTCGGATTCCAACATAGTAATTTAAAAAGAAAAAAAACTATTAAGAGAAAGAAAAGAAAAGAATTTCAGATATAGAAAATAAAACATCAGGAAAGTAAGAATGCGTAACTAAAATACAAACAAGGGAGAAAAAATCAAACAAAAGAATAATGTTGAATATGATAATAATCTGAAGGTGGAAATAGTTGAAGAAATATAATCGATGGAAGATGGTCCTATGGACCAAAGAAATACCATCACTAAAGATAAAACTTAACGATTATATTGAAAGAAGTAGACCTAATGGAAACAGATGTAGACGTCAATATCACTATAGATATAATATATACAGTAGTTACTGTAGTTACAAAGAAAAGTGAGTATTCCCTCAGATCTACTCATACAGAAACATCAAAAGCCAAACAAGGCGGAAAACTAATATATGGAATCAAATAAAATAAAATAAAATAAAAGATCTCTCACTCATTAATGAAATCGATAACGGAAACACAAGTAAAGATAGGAATGGTAAATAGTACAGAATATATAACATTACAGAATATATTATACTACAGAAAAATATCATTTCCATGGGAGAGGCCCCAGCCTGGCTGCAGTCTAATGAGTGAAACCAGTAAAAAAAGAAAGAAATAAGAACTACCCGAAACAAATTATAGCCTGAGGCAAACATTCTTACTAGACTACAACAAATCTGTCGTTATGAAGGCGACAATGATTACTCTACAAAATAAAATATAAAGCCAAACGTATCAACATCAACAACAACATCAGTAGCAACAACTGTAATAGCAACAACACCAAACGACTCTCCGACTCTTATCTCAAAAAATCTTTTTCAATAAAATTGAAATCAATGCATCATCATCAGCAGCTGAAATTTAATTTTTTGGGTTGAGAGTTGGGAAAATGGACAGCAAAAGGATCATGTTGAATGATAATTTTTAAAGCAACAAGTGTGGCACTTGAATAATTGAGGAGAACCTTATCTATGCAAAAGTCATCACAAGGGAACACTAATAATAATAATAATAATAATATAATAATAATAATAAAAGAAAACAAAAATGAACAACTGGAAAGCACCAGGAGAGGATACAAATCTCAAACGTCAAGCTGAAATATTTAATAGGCACACGTAAAGTCCTAGTTAAATTATTAAACGATGTAATGAAAAGCATAAAAAGTCTCTTTTAGACTAACACAAGAGAAGCTGCAATGGTCTCACATGGTTGCAAAGATTAATTACTGCCCAGCAACGTCATAACAGAAGATTGTAAAGGAGATAGAAATATCTGAATATGGCATAGATTGACTACCAGAAAGGCTTTTAAAGTGTTCTCCACCAGTGGAGATTTCACATCAATTATTGAATGAATGACAAACAATTCTGCACATAAAAAATATTCCAAAAGGACTCGCTCGTTATATTTCATTTCTACATGATGCCAATATCTTAACCAACGTACTAAATGAAACTGGGATCTGATACAAGTGTTGTAGAAGAACAATCAACAGTCCTCTGTTATGGGCGAACTAAAGTTGTACTTTGAAGATTACAAACAACTAGAACATGGCGACAGATAGCAAATGATTTAAATAGATTTCTAATGAAATATGAGAAATGGTAGAACACATACAAAGGCAATATTGAAGAAGGAAATAACTAATTAATAATGAAACATATAGGAGAGAAATCCACCAAATGCAGACAAATATATCGAATTAATGAGATAGACAGTGAAGCACACACACATAAAATATGTTTAGGAATGAATATTACAGGCGCATTAGATTGATACAAATCTAAAGAAACTGAGCTAAATGCCACAGATAAGGTAATATAAAGAAATAATTTAGCCGTCTGAATATTAAGTTATAGGCATAGCATTCTCAACAAGAGTTGTTGGACCTCCATCGTTTCCAATGACGCTCTCTCCGGTCGATTCAGTTAACAGAATTGCCTGCTCCTTGAATTAACGTGTAAATGGTTGAGCGTAAATTATATTTTGGGGAGATTTTGCGTGACAATATATGACAAGTCCCGCCCCTTGAATTACAGACACTAATTTTTGCCAGCAGTGTGAACTGAAGCTTCGAGAAATAAAATATCTTGCTCAACTATACAGCATGCCACTCGGCCAGGGAATAAAATTCTCGACCTTTCGCTCGTGAATCGTCCCCAAGCACCATAACCACTACACACCTTCACCTTGCACAAGAGTACAAGTGAATTAAATAGACTAGACAGGGAAACAGAAAAACAACAACCGCATTTAGAATACACTATATAAATCCGATAGAAAAATGTTCAATGATATTCATTGTAGGTTTACAAATAATTCTAGTAAACAATGACGAGAAACCAATATAAACAGCTTTAAAAAAACAATAACAAAAATGTTTTCTGCCTCCAATGACGTAATATACAAAACATAAGATAAGTTATCACAGAGATTTGGAGAGAAATAAGAGACAGCAACAGGGATAGTGAAACACCAAAATCTAAGATTAAAGTTTGCCTTCATAATAATGTTATGCTAAAATGAGGACAAGAAAAATCTTTAGATGACAATTACCCGAGAATACAAAAAAGGGACAATAAATAGATGTCAAATTTCGCATTCGCTAAGAAGAATAGAAGTGAAAGCTGAGGCAGATGTATTTCTTATTGTAATAAAAAAAACAAATCCTTCTTACTGAAAACAGTATACTATAAGTAACTACAGAATACGTACATAGCTAAAAGAAACAATTAATCGTATTGTGTCTGCCTGCCAAGTCTTAGCCAAAGGAAAACATATATGTAAGGAACGCATAGTTGGATCTTTTATACATCAGAAATTGACAGCACAATGAAATAACGACTGAAAAGAAATGATATAAATATGCATCAGATGAGGTCTCAGAGAACGTCAAAGAGACCATACTTCATGGTACGCCAATCTACTGAAACAGTGAAATCAAATTTTATCGACTAGATATTGTTGCCAGATGGATCGAGGTATGAGTCGCTATATACAATAATATATTTAAAAAAGAAATGAAATAATTTCCCAGATTGAGATATCTTAAAAATAGCGATAACCAGAATAAAAGGATTGAAAATAAAAAAAAAACAATCCTATAATAATTGATGAGCTGGGAAGGATTAAAACACATGATTTACACATAAACACAACGAATACTAACAAGTGACAAACACTAACAAGTAAAACACGTATCACGTAGAGTAATTTCCATGCATTAGAACACGAAAATAAACGTAAAAAGACCGCATCATAGGACGCAGGTCTGCATTTAGATAACAGAAATAAGTGATACAAATACACAAGAAAATGTTTGTGACAATTACAAAGCCACCATGTACTGTGTCTGGTAATGCTATTATCTGTATGTTGTTTATAATGTGGAAGTTCTGGGGATATGGCTAGGTATTCTCTGCCTTACTTCCTGCGAAGTTCGAGGTTACAATGCTTTAAAACTATCATCCTTTCTTTGGACAACATCAGTATCTGAGAAAATGTAGTTTCGTGCTCGGCGACTGGTGATTTACTCTTCAATATGGCTTAGGGTAGCTTCTCATAGGTGAGGAGAGTGTAGTGTTGCCTCATTACGCTTCACCAATACAGTCATACAAATTTATATATATAGAAAAGAAATAGGATTTCGCTTCAAGCATAGATTTATACAATTTGTATAGAAATTTCGTATTTCGAAAGAAATACGATTTTAGGAAGCCGTAACTATGCGAACACCGGGGGGCTAACGCCTTCTGGTGTTGTCCCGCAGAAGCAAAGGGGACAACCGTCTATGCATTTCAGGCTTGACTCGCCATCGTCAGGACGATCCCTCCTACTGCTCTGCGACTGCTAGACTTGAAAACAGCCGAGAATATATAGTTTTCTCGTCTGTGTAAATGAGGTGATTAATCTCATTTGCATATGAAGCTGCATAAGTTGGCTCAACTTATAATAGAAAAGAAAGAGGATTTCGCTTCAAGCATAGCTTTATACAATATGTATAGAAATTTCGTATTTCTTCTATTATAAGTTGAGCCAACTTATGCTGCTTCATATGCAAATGAGATTAATCACCTCATTTACACAGACGAGAAAACTATATATTCTCCGCTGTTTTCAAGTTCAGCAGTCGCAGAGCAGTGGGAGGGATCGTCCTGACGATGGCCAGTCAAGCCTGAAATGCATAGTCAGTTGTCCCCCTTGCTTCTGCTGGACAACTTCAGAGGGCGTTAGCCCCCCGGTGTTCGCATAGCTAGCGCTTCCTTAAATCGTATTTCTTTCGAAATACGAAATTTCTATACACACACACACATATATCATCATCATCATCATCATCGTTTAACGTCCATCTTCCAAGCTAACATGGGTTTGACGATTTTGTTCCACTTGAAGCAAGATTGGTCGGGAGACCACGTCTTGCTCACACAGAACTGTCCCTGGCAGGTTTTCTACGACTGGGTGCCCTTCCTAACACCAACCACATTTACAGTGTGGACTGGGAGCCTTTTTACCGTGTCTCCTACATGTATATATATATAAAGAGAAGATGAGAGATTATGCATACCTTGTTATTTCTGTGTGTGCATATCATTAGGAATATTAGCAATGTTAGAACATTTAGGCGTTATATGAATATTAGAAACCAATAATCAATATTATCTTTGTCGCATCACTGACAAATTTCAATTCGACTGTGGCATATTTAAGCCATATTTTCTTTTATTTCTTTCTGAACATCATTATGACTTTATTTAGGCTTTGTCTGTTAAACCTAATGAAACATTGCACATGAAAGCTGGCAACAAAAAAGTAACATACTTATATAATTGATTAATTAAATAACTAGCAACGTAATTAGTTAATAATTACATAATTAGTTATATATAGGTAATTCATATTTGTTCAATCAATTAGTAATTAGGAAATATGCCGATAAGAAGTTATTTCGATCCTACAGTACGGTAGTTCGAGTAAATATTTTCTACTGTGGCGCCAAGTTTATCATTGCCTCACAACACAAATTTGGTTTACGGACGAATATATATATATAGCTTCAAACAACTCGATTAGTACCTGGTTTATGGCAGCTACAACTTCGATTCATATCCTATATATATATATATATATATATATATATATATATATAGTCGCTGCCTATAGGCATAGCTCTTGCTGTTTCGACACCAAATTCAAGACGAGAGATTTCTCTCTCTCTCTCTCGCTTTTATAATTAATAATTAATTAATTAATTAATTGATTGATTGATTGATTAATTATTTATTGTTTGTTTGACAACCTAGTTGAGAGCTTAGTTTAGCGGCTGTGAACAAATTCCTTTGTTCAACACTTTTGAAATTACCCGTCAAAACCCGGATGTGAATATTCCTCTTTTCTTGAGAAAGAACACGTGACCCCTCTGCCAAAGTTGTTGCTACAGTACTTGGCAGTGGAGTTACTAAGCCACGCTGATGGATAAAAGAACGAAATGCCTGTTGAGAAAGGGATATCCTCGTTCCACCTTAGGTTAAATTACTGGCTTGCATGGTACGCAACTTGGAGTGTAGCTTTCGAATTCCCAGAAACCAATCGAAGATATTTATATAGTATCTATCGATCCGGTCTAGGGTCGTCTTTAACCTGTTTGTATTTTCGTTGTTGTAGTAGCAATGTGGCAACATGTGTCCGGTCGCAATTTTCACTGTGTCACAACCTAAACGTATTGTTATTAGTCTGAGCTATAATTTATCGATTTATTGATCCCCTCATGGAGCGCTTTGTGCCAGCCTCAGATGATTGATTTCGAAAAATGCTAATCACGGCTGCATCTTCAACCACTGATGAGCAAAAGAATTGGTAATTCGCTTCACCAAAATTGCGAAACACCATTACCAAAAGCTCTCTGGGTGTTCGGTAGTTACCGCAATATCGGATTGTATTTCTTTTCTTTATTTATTCTTATCATAGTTAGTATTCTTTTCACCCTAGCGAATCTGGTCCCTTACGATTTCAACACATATATGTATATATCTGTGTTTATCTCTCTTTTATATTCAATTATATATATATATATATATATATATATATATAACGAAGGAAATGTGGTAAGGAACCAGATAGACCATAACGCACCAAAGTACTCAATACTTAGAGTAGTAGAGTGGGTAATAGGAACGATAGGTCCCCGACGGCTGAGCTCAAGCCGTTTCGACGGCTAATTCTGGACTAAAATCCGTTCAGTCCAGAATTAGCCGTCGAAACGGCTTGAGCTCAGCCGTCGGGATCCTACTCGTTCCTATATATATATATATATATATATATATATATATATATATATATATATATATATATATATATAAATATATATATATAAATATATATATATAAATATATATATATATATATATATATATAAATATATATATATATATATATATATAAATATATATATATATATATATATATATATATATATATATATATATATATATATATATACATATATATATATATGTATAATTTATATTTGTTCATACACGGAACAAAGAGCTAACCAAGGTTTCAAAGCCCAATTTTGACCATACCTGCCTGCAGAAAACAAGAGGCATCAAAATAGTTACCTTTCTTCAGGCGTCAATGCTCGTCTCATTGTTCCGTGTATGAGCATAAATAAATAATATATTTCTGCTCTCTTCCAAATTGAACACTGGTTTCCTTTTTCCTTTTCACATTTACGGATATTGCTATATACCTCTCTCTCTCTCTCTCTCTCTCTCTCTCTCTCTCTCTCTCTCTCTCTCTCTCTCTATATATATATATATATATATATATATATATACAATGATATTAAATAAATGAAAATAATATTTATAAATCCATATTTATTCTATTATATATATTTCAAGGGTACCAAAATGTTGGTACGCTATCATCAGATAAAATACAAAATGTTTGATAAATATTTGACATAACCAAGAATAATATAGCTTAACCGTTCAGGTTATCCCTGGAAAAGAAAGACTTTCCAGGGATAACTTCAACCGTTAAGGTATACTATCAAATATTTATAAAACATTTTGTATTTTATCTGATGATAGCGTACCAAAATTTTGGTACCCTTGATATATATATATATATATATATAATAGAATAAATATGGTTTTATAAATATTGTTTCCATTTATTTACTATCATTGAATAATTACTCCAGAAATCTGTCGAGTGCCCTGAATCAGATATAAACATTTATATTTGTTGTATTTCCAACAAATTAAATATCCCTTCTACTTATATATATAGGAAAATGTTCAAGACCCCGACGGCAGAGCTCAAGCCGTTTCGATGGCTATTTCTACCCACTCTACTACTCTAAGTATTGAGGACTCTGGTGCGTTATGGTCCACCCGGTTCCTTACCACACTTCCTTCGTTATATATATATATATATATATAAATATATATATAAAAACAAATAACGAAACGAAATTTAATTTCGTTTCGTTTGTAACTCACTTTTGTATGACTAACGCTTAAACAATTAAGTCAAAAATGTACATCCACATATGTATACTGAAATACTAGTATGCATATGAATACACACACGTATACATATGTAGATGTACCGAGTTTTTCACTGGTCACTTTACTGTGAGTGTCCAGCTATTCTGTATGTAAACACACAGACAAACCGGTTTTTAGAGTCATACTGGTTTTTGAGGAAACACCTTTCCTCTATTCTCCAGAAAGCCAGACAAGGAATATTGAACTAGTTTCGTTGTTGTTACAACTCATCAGCAATATTTACCTATCTTCCGGCCCCTCTAGAGAATCGTAAAAGCACATATCGTTATATGCTTTTTCTATGAAAATTAGTAGTGGGCAGACTAATTTGCATAGAGCGTGAGTACGTACCGGTTCAACGGAGACGATAAAAACAAATAACGAAACGAAATTAAATTTCGTTTCGTTTGTAACTCACTTTTGTATGACTGACGCTTAAACAATTAAGTCAAAAATGTACATCCACATATGTATACTGAAATACTAGTATGCATATGAATACACACACGTATACATATGTAGATGTACCGAGTTTTTCACTGGTCACTTTACTGTGAGTGTCCAGCTATTCTGTATGTAAACACACAGACAAACCGGTTTTTAGAGTCATACTGGTTTTTGAGGAAACACCTTTCCTCTTGTCTGTGTGTTTACATACAGAATAGCTGGACGTGAGCCCCCCCTGTTTAAAACCGTTAAATCGCGTCCTCTTGAAAGATTTCCCCATAACCTCCCCTCTCCCTGACACAACTCAAAATACCCCAACCCCACCACACTCGGATACCCCCACACCACCACAAAACATCCCTCCACCCAACACACCCGACGCCATGGAAATTACACAACCGGAGAGGTAGGTGCTTTTCTTTCTTAACTTTCAACACCAAAATAGATCAATTGAGAGTTGGCTGTTTGAATGCGCGTGGCCTGGGCTCAGCTTGGAAGCAAGCAAAGCTTCTAAGTGACCTCAGGTCACGAAGTATAGATGTGATGGTTGTTTGCGAGAGTCGGATCAGCAGCGTGCGACAGCTGGCTCCCGCCTTCGATGACTTTGAGATGCACGCATCTCTCTGTCAACCCGGAGGCGGAGGTGGGGTTGCCGTACTGCTGGATAAACGTCTGGCTCTCGACGCACAGATTGTTCACTCGTACCCGGGGGGTCGATTACTGGTGCTGGACGTCGGAGGCGGTGAAGGCGGGGCTTTCAGACTGGTCGGTCTTTATGCCCCCTTCGGGGCTGAAAGAGCCGACTTCTTCCAGCGTCTGGAGACTTTTCTAGGAACGTCGCGTTCCCTGCTTTTAGTGGGGGACTGGAATGGAATCCTAGATGCGCGTTTGGACTATGCAGGGGCATGTCCCGATAGAGGGGGGTGTAGCAGCCTCAAGGGGTTACTCGATCGATTCGACCTGGTCGATAGATTTCGACTAGATTTTCCAACTGTGCCAACCTGGACCTGGGCAAACCACAGTGGTCAATCTAGATCGTACCTAGATAGGTTTTTGGTTAGGAGTAAGGATAGGGACGTATTTAGTTGTCCAGAATTGCTCATGGTTGGCTATTCAGATCACAAATTAGTGACCTGCGTGGTCAACCTTGATAGAACGCATAGACAGGGTCCCTGTTACTGGAAGCTGAACTTGTCCTTGCCGGCAAAGGAAGCTTACAGGAACCGGATTAGTAGCTTAGTTAAGATGCGGTTGACGGGAGCGATCGTCAACAGCAGGTGGTGGGTATCTCTAAAGAGAGAGATTAGAGTAAGTTCGATAGGTTACAGTAAGGAACTAGCGGCGAATAGAAATAGGAGAGAAAGGGAGTTAACAGATAAACTAGAAGAGGCGATTAGGAGCGGAGAAGTGGCCAGAGTGTTAGCGGCGAGAACGGCGTTGAGCCAGTTCTTTGACGCGAAGCACGAAGGCTGCGTTGTCCGAAGTAAAATACGTGCTTTAGGAAACGAGGGGACCAAAGCTGTTAGCTGGGCCCGTGTGACAGAAGCCAAGAGTGGGATTAAATCCACCATTCGGTCTTTGCGAGACCAGGATGGACGGGTGATCCTTGAACCTGAGCGGATGTGCGAGGCCTTTCAAAGGCACTTTGCTCGACTGTTCGGAGGGGGCGGGTGGCCGGATGGGGATGTGGACTTCGGTCCATACCTCGACGGTCTACCGCGTCTTTCGAGCGGCGAAGCGGAGTGCTGCGAAAGGCCAATCACAGCCACTGAAATCGGGGAAGCGCTCAGCCAATGCAGCAGACGCAAATCTCCGGGTCTCGATGGTCTACCATACGAACTTTATTTAGCTATGCCGGTCTTGTTCTCCGAACTCCTCGAGGCTGTCTATTGCAACTGGCAACAGAACGGGAGAATTCCCTGTTCTGTGACCAAGGACGTAGTCACGCTAGTGAGGAAGGACGAGAGCAAGGGGGACGACTTAAGTAACTTTAGGCCCATAACTCTGCTGAATGCAGAGTTACAGATTTTGGCCAAGGTGTTGGCGAAGAGGTTGGCGCTTGTGGTGGGTGGTTTGGTGGGAGACGCGCAGACATGCGCTATCCCGTCCAGGTCCATTCACGACAACCTCCACCTCATGCGATACATCGTAGAGAGGGTTGGGAACGAACCCGGCTTTGGTGGGGCCCTGATCAACTTGGATCAATTTAAGGCGTTCGATAGGGTCGACCATGGTTACCTGGATGCGGTGCTAGCGGCGGCGGGCTTCGGACCCGTTTTCAGGGGCTGGATTTCTGCCATGCACCGTGGTAACGTTGCTCTAGGATTAAAGTAAACGGCTACCTCTCGGAGCCGTTTAAAATCGCCCGGTCCATCAGGCAGGGGTGCCCACTCTACTCCCTTCTGTACGTATTGACTCTCGAGCCACTGCTGTGGAAGTTGGAGTTGCTGCGGGGCATACCCCTGAAGCTGAGATTGTACAAAGCGGTCTCGGCCTATGCCGACGACGTAACAGTAATGGTGGCGGACGCCTCGGAAATCGGGGCGATCGCCACCCTACTGGAGGAATACGAAAGGCTGACGGGGGCTTGGCTGAACCGGGACAAGTCAGTCGGTTTGCAACTCGGAAAGTGGAGGGGAAAACCGATGCCGTTAGACGGTGTCGTCGGGCGGTGGATGGAGGGCCCGGTGAAGCTGCTCGGAGTCTGGTTCGGACCGGACCTCCAGGTGGAGAAGAATTGGGGCGAAGTGACGAGCAGGGTGTTTGCGCTGACCCAGAAGTGGGCCAAGTGCAAACTATCACTGAAAGGTCGGGCGGAGGTGACGAACGCTTACATAGCGTCCGTCATCTACTACCGCCTGACCGTCGTGCCTTGCCCCAAGGAAACGCTCACCATCATGGAGCGCATGCTCTTCCAGTTCCTCTGGAAGAAGCGGCCTCCCATGGTGAGGAGATCCATCTGCTGCCAGCACCCTTCGAAAGGAGGGCTGGGTATGCCGTGGCTGTTGATGCGTAGGCACGCATTGAGGCTACGGCATCTACAGGTATTCCTCACCGGTCAGCCGGTGTGGGCCCCGTTTGTGAGGCGAGCCTTCCCACAGCTTGTCTCGCTCACCGAGCTGCAATCCTGGGTGAAGCAAAGACCGAGAAAACTGGGCAACTGGCACACCGAGTGTGCCCAGGCGCTCACGGCTCTCTGGCAAGCGGACCCGACTATCAGTGGAGAATCCACCTCGACACTCTATAGAGGGCTGGTGGCTAGCAGGGGCGACGACACCGTTGGAGAGTCGCTAGGCATGGAGGAGGACGAACTGGCCAGCCTGTTCGGTAGAACTTTCGGCCCGGGACCCATGGACAACTTCCAGAGGTCCCTAGCCTGGCAGTGCTACCGGGGGGCTCTGCCCGTTCGAGAAAAGCTCTACAGACACGGGCGCCCGGGCAGGGATCCCGCGAAAAAGATCTGTCCCAGATGCGTGCGCGACGAGGAAACCGTTGCGCATGCACTGGTACACTTCCCGGGCGTTGCCGATCTGTGGGGCTACGTCGAACGACTGCTGTCGCGTGTGGCGCCGATTCGATCGACCGCCGAGTCTGTGGTGAACATCAAGCCGCCTCCTCCCTTCAGAAATGAAGCAGAGTCGGTCTTTCTGTGCGTAATAGCCATGATGAAAGAGGTTGTGTGGTGGACGCGCCTGAAAGGTCTGAGGTCGGGTGACTTTCTCTCCGGCCAACACCTGGTTTACTTCTTCCGATACCACTTCGGAAGAAGGATCAGGATGGAGAGAGAAGTGCTTGGCTCCAGACAGTTTTACGAAAGGTGTGTGAAAGAAGCGAGAATGGATCGTGTAAATGGGCCTTCTCTCTACATTGTTCTGTAGGTGAAGAAGTGAAGAGGAAAGGGGGAGCGCCTCCTCTCTGGGCTTCCCCCACGAAAAGAGTTGCACACTTTTCGGGGGTATGTGCAATCCCCAACACGCCCCCTCCCTTTTGAGGACTTTTTATTATTATATTATTCTTATTGTTATGCCTTTTTCTTTACTCGCATTTATGTAAACCCCCCCCCCCCCTGTGTATTTGTCCCTTTCTCTTGTGCCCTAGTGGCAAATAAAGAAATCTATCTATCTATCTATCTATCTATCTATCTATCTATCTATCTATCTATCTTCGTCCTTTTTCTCAAACTTTTCTTCACCAACATGGCTAGTTTACGAGTTGGAACCGTGAATGTGCGTGGCTTAGCGATGCCCTGGAAACAGGGCCAACTTTTAAACGACCTTAGGTCACACAGTATGGATGTGATAGCCATCACCGAGTCCAGGATCCACAACAGGCAGCAACTAACCCCCATCTTCAACGATTTTGAGATCTACGCATCTCTCTGTCAGCTAGGAGGTGGAGGTGGAGTGGCTGTTATGATTCGGAAGAACCTGGACGTCGGAGTACAGCAAGTACACTTGGACCCGGAGGGTAGACTGGTAATCCTAGACGCGAACAGTATCGGAGGTGGAGCCTTCAGACTGGTGGCCGTTTATGCCTCGACCGGGCAATCGCAATCACGGCAAGACTTCTTATAGCGTCTATAGTCTTTTCTGGGAACGTCTCGCTCCTTACTTTTAGAGGGGGACTGGAATGGTATCCTAGATGCACGATGGGACTATGTGGGAGCATGTTCCAGTAGAGCTGGGTGCAACAGCCTCAAAACTTTAATCGGCCAATTCCAACTGGCCGATAGGTATCGACTGGATTTCCCGACTGCACCACAGTGGACGTGGGCAAACCGCAGTGGGACATCTATATCGTATTTAGATAAAGGGACAAGGAGATGTTAAGCTGTCCACGAATGCACATGGTTGCCTATTCAGATCACAAGTTAGTCGTCTGCTTAGTCAACCGTGATAGAATACATAGACAGGGTCCCGGATACTGGAAGCTGAACGTGTCATTGCCGGCACGTAAAGCTTACAGTGAACGGATAAGTAGACTAGTCAAGCAACAGTTAACGGGAGCCATCGTCAACAATAGATGGTGGTACTCTCTCAAGACAGCAATTAGAATAGAATCGATAGGGTATAGCAGAGAGTTAGCCTTAGCGAAAAACAGAATAGAAAGAGAACTAGTAGCCAAGGTAGAGGAGGCACTTAGAAGTGGCAACGCGGCTAGAGTGTTAGCGTCGAGAACGGCACTGGACCAGTTCTTCGATGCGAAACACGAAGGCTGCGTTGTCAGAAGCAAAACACGTGCTCTAGGAAACGAAGGAGCGAAAGCTGTCAGCTGGGTCCGAGTGGCGGAGGCAAAAAGTGGCAACAAGTCCACGATTCGGTCTTTGAAAGACCAAAACAGACGCGCGCTACTTGACCCCAAGCAAATGTGCGCGACCTTTCAGCGGCACATTGCGCAACTGTTTGAGCATAACGACGGTGAGCCGAACGGGGCAATGTACTTTAGTTCATACATCGATGGCCTGCCGCGTCTCTCGAACGCGGACGCCGAGTTCTGCGAAAGACCGATCGCGGACACTGAGATACGGGACGCTCTGGGCCGCTGGGGGAAACGCAAGTCACTCGGTCTAGATGGTCTACCCTACGAATTTTACATAGGCATGTCGGACTTGTTCTCTGGCATCATCGAAGCCGTCTACTGCAATTGGCAGCAGAACGGGAGAATTCCCAGTTCTGCAGGCAAGGGTGTAATAACGCTGATCAGGAAAGACGAGAACAAGGGGGAGGAAATTAGCAACTTAAGGCCCATAACTCTCCTCAACACAGAGTTAAAGATTTTGGCCAAGGTGCTAGCGACGAAGTTGGCGCTTGTCGTCGAGAACCTGGTAGGGAAAGTGCTAACGTGTGCAATCCCGACCAGGTCCATACACGACATTCTCCACCTCATGCGATACATCATAGAGAGGGCGGGTAGTAAACCCCGCTTCGGTGGGGCTGATGATCAACTTGGATCAGTCTAAGGCATTCGATAGGGTCGACCATCGATACTTGGAAGCGGTTCTCAAGGCGGCCGGTTTCGGTCCCGTGTTCAGAGGATGGATCGAGGCGATGCACACCAGCATCTGCTCGAGGGTCAAGGTGTACGGCTACCTCTCGGAGCCGTTCGCAATCACGCGTTCCATTCGACAGGAGTGCCCTCTCTCCTCCATTCTGTATGTATTGACTCTAGAGCCACTACTGCGGAAATTGGAGCTGTTGAGGGGCATCCCTCTAGAACCGGGACTGAGCAAAGCGGCGTCGGCTTATACCGATGACGTGACGGTAATGGTGTCGAGCACCTCGGAAATCGGGGTGATCGGAAACTTAATGAAAGAATACGAAACGCTGACAGGAGGAAAACTAAACCCGGACAGGTCTGTCGGTTTGCAACTCGGTACGTGGAGAGGCAAACTGATGACATCCGACAACGTCATTGGACGCTGGACGGACGGACCGGTGAAATTGCTCGGGGTCTGGTTCGGGCCAGACCTCCAGGTGGAGAAAAACTGGAACGAGGTCACGGCCAAGGTGTTTGCACTCACGTAGAAGTGGGCAGAGTGCAAACTGTCCTTGAAAGGTCGAGCGGAGATGGCGAACACTTTCATAGCGTCCGTCATCTTCTACCGCTTGACTGTCGTGCCTTGTCCCCGTGAACACCTCGCCAAGATGGAACGCATGCTCTTCCAGTTTGTGTGGAAGAAGCAGGCTCCGCTGGTGAGGAGATCCGTCTGTTGTCAGCACCCTTCAAACGGAGGGCTGGGAATGCCGTGGCTGATGATGCGCAAACATGCGCTGAGGCTGCGGCATCTCCAGATATTCCTCACCGACCCCCAACCGGTGTGGGCACCGTTTGTGAGACAGGCTTTCCCACAGCTCGTCTCGCTGACGGAGCTGCAGTCCTGGGTGAAGAAAAGACCGAAAACGATGGGCACATTGAATGCGCTCAGGCGCTCACAGTCCTCTGGCAAGTGGGCGCAGCAATCAGTGGAGACTCCACTTCCACATTCTATAGAGGGATTGTACGTTACAAAGGCGACGACGTGCTCGGAGAGACTCTGGGCGTCGAAGATGATGAGCTCACCAGTCTGTTTGGTAGGACTTTCCGCCCGGGATCTATGGACAACTTCCAGAGGTCCCTGGCCTGACTGCTACCGAGGAGCTCTACTGGTTCGTGACAAGATCTACAGGCACGGACGCCCCGGCAGGGATCCTTCCAAGAGGACGTGTCCAAGATGGGTGCAGGACATTGAATCAGTCCTGCACGCAATTGTACACTACCCGGGCGTAACCGACCTGTGGAACTATGCAGAACAACTGCTGTCGCGTATGGGACAAATCCAGTTGACTGCCGAGTCCATAGTAAGGATCAAACCGCCAGCCTCTTTCAAAAACGAAAGAGAGGCGGTTTTCTTCTGTACGGTGGCTATGGTGAAAGAAGTTATATGGTGGACGAGGTTGAGAGGACTGAGGACAGATGCCTTTCTCTCCGGACATCAATTGATTCTCTTCTTTAAGTATCACTTTAGAAGGAGAATCAGGGTGGAGAGAGAGGCACTGCACCTCAGTAAAATTACTGAAAGGTGGATGAATGAAGCGAAAATGGCCCGAGTGATTGGGCCTTCTCTGTTTATAAGCCTGTAGGTTGAGGAAGAGAGTAAAAGGAAGAAAGGAACACTTGCACAACACGCTCCTGGAGTTGAGGGGTGTTCTATCGACGGGGTATTAAACAACCCATTTGTGGCGCCTCCCTCCTATTGGGGATTTCGATTGTTGTAATTGTTTGTTTTTATATTTTTTACACGACTGTATGTAAAATCCCCGGCATGTCTTTGTATTGTCCCCTTTTCTTGTGCGCCCTTGTGGCTAATAAAGAAATCTATCTATCTATCTATCTCTCTATCTCTCTATCTATCTATCTATCTATCTATCTATCTATCTATCTATCTATCTATCCATTTATCTATCTACCTACCTCTCTGTATATATATCGATATATTTCTCTCTCTCTCCTCTCTCTCTCTCTCTCTCTCTCTCTCTCTCTCTCTCTCTCTCTCTCTCTCTCTCTCTCTCTCTCTCTCTCTCTCTCTCTCTCTCTATATATATATATATATATATATATATATATCAATGTATATATCTAGCTATCCATATCTATCTATATATGTGTCTACCTATCTATATATTTCCGTCAATTATTTTCTATCTCACTATCAATTTTCCAGTTATTTTACCGTCTCTTTCTATATATGTATATACACAATCTAATTTGTATATTACTAATATATCCCAGATGATTGACGCAGCATGAAGGAATAGTTAAAAAGTTCATTTTACAATCATTAAGTCCCACGTTTGATCATACTGCGTGCCATTTAAATAACATGTCATTTACTTCAGCATCTGGTCAGTCCAGGCTTAATTAGCAAAATTGAGTAGATGTGAAGCTTTTAGAAGTACGTCAGATTGACAGTATATGTAATTAAAAGGGCCAGCCTTGTGATAAATTATATCATGCTGAATTTCTTGAAGAATCACCATAATGGCATACGTTTTTGTAAATTGTTTACACATGTCTACGTTCATATTACGAGTAGATAATTATGGGATCAAATAACTAGGACACATGTCAAATCTTGATTTAAAGCTTCCTGATAGAACCTTCGCTTAGAGATAAAATGAAGAGACGTAATAAAAACGACAAACAATTCGTGGACAATAAAACACTTCAGCAACCTATGCTATTTTAAGGAGTGCACGAAGAAAGCAGTAAAATCAAATATCAGATAAATTGTGGAGTAAAGCCACAGGGCTTAATATGAAAAAATACGAAGGTCCCAATTCTTCTTATGTATTCTACATAAAATATTACTCAATATCATCCTTTAACAACATAAACAACGACAATATTTTTCTCTACGTCAGCTATTTTATTAAGATCAATCAATATATGTGGCTGGTTTCTACTATTATCTTTCTCTCGTTCGCCTGGCATAATACGGAAAGTAAAATATTTTGACCATTGTATAGGAATCTGTTTGGCAGTTTACCATGCCATAAATACAAAGAATCTGTCTGTTCGTATTATAACATATGAAATAAGACAGAAGCTGGTGATGTTAAGGAAAATTTGCCAAAGATATTTCATTAAGCAGAAGATTAAAAAGAAGTTGATTTTTAGGATTTGTTGTACTGTTGTTTGATTTCTAGGATCGATTCCTGACAATAAAAAAGATAATAATATAACCTACAATCTCACTTGGAGCTTACTGTCCAGAGCTAACCCTTACACGGGAGGACGCCGTCCGTGTAACTTATGCTCGGAGGAAACATTACAAATACTGTTTTCGAAGGACCAACTCCTAAACAAGAAAGACGAACTGGTAACCGCATGCAAACACAGATTGCGTAGGACCTACCTCGCCCTCAAACCCCATAACGACCCAGCTGGGTAGACAAGGGCTGATATCCCCCCCCTCCCCTCCACTTGCCGAATAAGTTAGGGGAAACCCCTGCTTACATAGTAAGAAGTACCTCTTTTCTTTTCCTCTACGTTTCATTCTCCCCCGTCTCATTCTATCACTTCCTTCCACCCCCGATCTTCTTCCTCGTCTGTCTTTCCCCTTTCGCCTACCCCGATGCAGCCCATCGGTCTTCTTTAGCCTCACTACCCCCACCCCTGTATTTTTAAGATAAAATTGGCCGATTACGCTTTACTAACTATTTATAACAGATGTGTTAGACCCCTGTAATTTATCCTTTTTTTTACAATTTCAATATTTCTCATTTAGTAGTTTCTTATCTCTACTTATTAACCTGTAAATGTAAGATAGCATTGGCTGATTACGCTTTACTAACTATTTATAGTAGCTGTGTTAGACCCCTTGAAAAGTTTGCATTATATTTTTCACGACCCACTCTTACATTCTCTTATTTAGTATTTTATACTCTCTACTTATTAAACTTTCCTATAGCTTTGCCGTACCAGCAACACCTACTAATTATAGCAGCTGTTTATAGACTCTATTTGTATTTGCTTTTTTCATTTCTCAATATATAACTTTTATTTTCATTGTCTTCGACTTACCTATTCTTTATACTCCCCTCCTCCTTTTCCCTAGAACATTCTTTCATACACTATCCTTAGAATCTGTTGTATATATTTCACTTTCAACGCCTGACTGGCTTTACTCACTCCCGCCGAGGTTAACTTTGCCTTTCATTCTTACGGGATCGATAAAATAAAGTACCAGTAATGCTGGCCTTGTGCCAAAAGTAGAAACAATTATCAACTCTATAGTTAAGAGCGTTTCTAACAGAGTGTTCACCCTGTCGGCTAATAGGTCTATCTTCACCCAGCACGCTGAATACTACAACTCCGCACTAGAAAGGGCTGGATACAAAGATAAGATCATATATAACGACCTGACCAGCAGTAAAATGTTACACAATCAACACAAGCCTTTAGCAACATCTATTAACTATAACGCCGCCTCCCCCTAGAGTAACTACCACGCAAAGATCACCACTACCCGACAAACCAGGCAATGGCACATACCACTGCTAAGGAGGTAAAGCCATGCCCTCCTATCCTCCGAACGACTCCACGCCTAGCACACAAATACGTTTTAATAAAGACCAAAGATTAAATGGTAGAAACCAAACCAAAGCACCCGAGGCAATTACGCCTGACCACCCAAGGAAATTACGTCTGACCACAACACAACCACAAACACACCAAACTCCAACAACCACACTAAACATCATAGAACCCGTACTCGATACACGTTGCTACCAATGTCCCAGGAACACGCGGGGGTGGCTATATGGAAAAGCTGTTTTGATTATCTTGTACACCGGTACACGCACGACACGCTCTCATACATATCATACGTATTACCCATAGTCTCCGATACCCCCGCGTACAGACATACACATGTCTGTATCCCTGCATATCTACGCACTAGCGAAACATGCGTGCTCATAGGCCCGCATATCCATACGACTATATCAGTGTGCAGGGGTGTACGCAAATATATCTATACACATAAACACGTGTGGATCCGCATGCGCTAATATTGCGCCTAGATAGCTATCGTATGGGAATAAATGGTGGTAAACAAATTTTTTTAAAGAATATGGGGAGGGTAAAAGTGTGCTAGAAAATACGTGTAATGTTAAATAACGGTAGTGAAATTGGTGATACAAATGGAAGTGATGAAATCAAATGTGGTAATGTGTAAGGTGCTGGTGGTTTGTGTGTGCCTCATGGGTGTGCGGTACGTGTTGGTGTGGGTGGGAGTGGTGGATATATGGTGATATGTTTAGTGGTGAGGGACATGATTAAAGATGCAATATAATATTAACAAGGATAACAGTGGTAATGATTGTAAGTATGGTAATGGGGACGATGCTAACATTGATGAGATATGAAAAATATTTATTATGAAGTTGTCTTTGTTCAGGTTGTTACGCTTTGGTCTGACCGTGGTTCCTGTTCAAATACCAAGACGGAGAAAGTATGTTTCTTGGTGTGTCAGCAGTTTATGAGGATTTCCGATCTCAAATTGATAGCCGATTTTAATTTAATGACCTCTGACGATTCCGCCAGGCACAACCTGCAGTGGCTTCCTCCAGTGGAAGTTGGACCACGCCTCTCCTTACGTACTATTTGATCTGGTATTTCAGGCTCCTATCCTTGAGAACCCAGATCAAGTCGACCAGCCTGGTTTGGGAACGATTATGTCTGTGGTCGAAGGAGCCTCTGTGGTTGCACAGTCACTCCTTAAAGGTTGTTGAGGTTGCGCCAATATAGGTGTATTCATTGCGTCCAGCAATAACATCGTACTGGTATGCAATGTTCCCGATGAGGCACTTCCCGCTCAGTGGAAATTCCTCTGCCTTTTTGTAGTTGCACCTAGGGGCGATTGCATTATTGTTATGTTGCTGGTTGGTCCCGTTTTAGTTGGAGTTAGCGTGTTGTTGAGCATTGTTGCGTGTTATCTGTGTGGTGTTATTTTTAGCTGTGTTAGTGGTTGCTTGGGGTGCT
The DNA here is from genome assembly GCA_964016885.1 of Eledone cirrhosa. Lineage (NCBI taxonomy): Eukaryota > Metazoa > Mollusca > Cephalopoda > Octopoda > Eledonidae > Eledone > Eledone cirrhosa. Next base: position 84,194,164 of record OZ024742.1, read on the forward strand.
TGCTTGTGTTTGTGTATTTTGGTCCTATTAGTGTATGTAATGGTGTTGGCTAGATTGGGTGTTGTGGAGAAGGAGAATTTTACTGTGTGTCTGTTAAAGAGCTTGTGGTATTTGTGTGTGGGTGGAAAGGATTGGTCAAGGGCCCTGAAGAATGTTTCTGGGACATTGGTAGCAACTTGTGTCGACTACGAGTCATTGTACCTTGTAACGGTTCTGCTCCGGATTCTATGACGTGTATGAATGTATGTGTGTGTGGCTTGGTGTATCTTGTGTGTATGCGTGTCTGAAGTGATATATACACTTGTATGTATGTTTATATACATATATGCATAGATGTGCGTGAATGGGTGCGTGTCTCTGTGTCTGTGTGTACACATGTATATTTATATATTTTAATATTCTTCGCACCATATGCACGGCACAACTGTTTTGTATTTACCCAAACAGTTAATTTAGCAACTTTTTCATTTATTTGTTTATAGTGTTTTCAAACACTAACCACACCCATTCATTCATTACAGTAAAAATACCCCTTTAAGGAAATACATAAATAATTTACAACAAATCCCCACCCCTAACATAGGATAACCTACTTTCCTTATATTTCTCCTTTTCTCTTACCCTTCTTCTCTCCGGAAAACCGGTAACCAACATAACCCCCCTCTACTATAGCACCGCACTCTTTCATCTCCCACCACGCATAACCAACCACACCCAGCACCTTCACCTCACCATATACACGCCAAATTGTCTATGATAAACCAAAACACCACATCCCCGCAACTCACACCAACCATCGCTCCCCACCAACACCTCTTCCTTATAATCCCCCCACCTATCACTCATGTCAAAACATTCCTCATAGCAAAACCACCAATCAAAACAACAGGAACTGACCACCATATGAATCCGAATCGTTACTGACATCTCTATGCCCTATATGTTCATTTTGTCATTACCACAGCAGAGTTCCGTCGAGCCTTTGATTCCAGAGTCGGGCCAGATCAATACAGATCGAACCATGAGCTGATAAATAACTAAGCGCGCGCCACTACTCAATAAACGCAATGAAGACATAACAAATCGTCCTTTTATTATTCTATTTACACCTTGTTTAGCTCTACACCTCGTTACAGACGTGAACCTACGCCTCGAGTGCTCATGTGGGTGAACCTACAGTAACTGCACGTTACACACCCTATATATATATATATATATATATATATATATATATATATATATATATATATATATATATATATATATATATATATATATATATATATATATATATATATATATATATATATATATATATATATATATATATATATATAGAGAGAGAGAGAGAGAGACATATATAATGGTGTAGTGGTTAGGAAATTAAATGAGAGAGAGAGAGAGAGTTTAAAGCAGAATCTATTCCAGTACCAGACTACTACTTTTTAACGACCCGGGAATGACAGAAGGTAAAATTGACCTCTGTGGGCTTTGTATTGAGAAAGCAATCTGCGTGTTAATATTGCTTATAATAAATTGCTATTATTGTTATTGCAGTTGCTTTTCACCCTTAAATCACCCAGGAGTTGTTCAAGCAGATTAATGATGAACGGGCCTTTAGCGATGACCATCCTGTTTTTTGTGTATCTGAGATACATCGTTGAATATTTCCGTCCCATTTTAAAGATAATAGGTTGTGACTCAAAGGTGATTTATTTATAGGAGAACGGGCGACTGAGGAAGACAATCTCTTATTGACACGAATGTCCATACATTAAATGTAGTATTTTCAAACATTAAAACTCGGAATTGCAAACCATTGATTTCATCTGAAGATATCGGCAAATAATTTCTTTAATAAAAATGTCATTAAACTGTAGACATTATGAAACTGTGTAATGATATTTTGGCGCACGGAAGCAAATAAATGCCCACGTCTAAACAAAAGCCACTGCAGTCGAAACACGATAAGCAGACGCACTCTATAATTTGAAAGAAAGAACAACATCTAATCCATTCGATTTCGCTCAACATCAACAACGGACTGACTACTTTATATGGCTTAACCTCATTGCAGCATTACATCATCTTCAGATTATGTGCTAACATACTACTTTACAGATTAATTCTAAATATATAACTCAGAAAATATAGATTTCTAAGATGATCAATACAAGATCATCACCAGCAAATACGTGGTGTAGCTTCAAAATAGAAAAATACTTCAAAGTATGATATATATATATATATATATATATATATATATATACTCACAAACACACACACATATATATATACACATACACAGAAAAATGTAGTTGTATTACTCTGCTCACACACACATACACACACATATATATGTATATACGAGAAATATTATATCGTGCTAACGTATATTACATAGTGAAATGATATATTGCTTCGTGAAATTTATTGTATATATCAGCCTTATATTTCTTCACTCTACGAGGAATAATAATCGCGTCAATAATATAATAGTTATTCAGATCGATTATAAAAATTTAATAGCTGCTGTCTTCCTCTTTTTCTTTCTTTCTCTCTTCCTGCTTCTCTCAACACATCTATTTCACTTCACGTACACTGATCTACGTACCATGGCACACACATATACATTACTTTCAACTAATAATATTTATTTTATATCTAACCAATGCTGTATCATCGGTATGGATTGTATTGAGTTTTTTGCTTACAAACATAAGCATATATACAGACGTAGATATATACACACACACATGCATACATAGATATATAATTACGTACACACGCACGCACATACAAGCACATATATGAACATACGTATATTTATCTAATATAATGCAATATATATATATATATATATATATATAGAAGGTGAGTAATATTGTAGAACAATAAAACTATGCATATATCAGATAAGTAGCACTCAACAGTTGGTAGAACTAGAGTATATATTAAAGAGGAAATTAAAAGATGGTTAAAAAGTTCCATATATTTTATTATGCGCATTCCGAAAACAACATCATCCTGGGACAAAAATTGTGTTCTCATCAGATAAAATAATTGTTTCTACTTTAGGCACAAGGCCAGGAATTACCCAGTGCAGTACATCAGATGAAATAATGTAATATGATATGAGGCCTAAAAAACACTTGTCAACAAGAAAGTGTCCAGTCTACATGTATATATATATATATAATAAAACTTGTCTATAGAATCACCAGATAAAATATATACCATTTCCTCTCCCAATTAGTATAATTAACCATGTAAAAATTCGATTAGACCAAGCTATAAGAATAAAGGCTTCTATTGAGAAATCTCCAACAAATAACCGAAAGCAGCCCTTCGCGTCGGTTGCGACGGAGTATTTATCGAGTATTTCGACAGCGTGTATAAATCGCTCAGATATACAGTCAACTAAACAGAATTAGGTGTACAATAAACTAGGAGAAAAGTGAACATATTTAGTTACCTCTACCATGGTTTCGTTTTATAGTGAGCAAAGGCACTGCACAAAGCCAGTCCTACTCTCTTAACCAAGATGATATTTACCAAAAAGAAGAACAAGTCGACATCATTGGATACCATATGTATATATATCATCATTGGATACCATATGTATGTATACATATATACATGCATACATACATACATACATATATATATATATATATATATATATATATATATAAATGAAAGGTATAGAAAACACTGCAGCGAAAAGCGAACAGCATACCGTAGTATATAAGTGACTATAGCGTCAAAATGGGAAAAATAGTTTACGTAAGATGTGGGAAAAATAATTTAAACTCACATAAAGAGAATCAGGATATAAATTCATCCACAGAATTTAGTGAAATCCAGGGAAAAATCAATAGAGCCTTAACTCATGATAAAATAAAGTTCAAGATACCCATCCTTCAATTTGGAAAAACTTCAAATGCTCTGTATAGTCGTAAGACTATTTCATGAAAACTTTCAGCGGAGATGGTCACAGTTGGAATTCATCATCAGCAGAGCTCAACTCGATAACCAGGATTCTCTCAGATTAATATACCAAAAAGGGAATTCTAAAGCTGGCCAGTCCAACATCATGCGTGATCACGAAAAACGCACACGAGGAAAAAATGGCTATTGACGTCAGAATGAGACGAAAGTTTGTTTACAAGAAACAACAGTCAAAAACATTCCGAAAAAAACTCTACAGTTAGGAGTTCAGCAAAATGAAATATTATCGCAGTTTTTATAAAAAAACCGGGATTAGTCACAAATAATTTAAGCACTCGAGGAAAAATCCGAGTATAAGTATATAAATGAAAGGTATAGAAAACACTGCAGCGAAAAGCGAACAGCATTCCATAGTATATAAGTGACTATAGCGTCAAAATGGGAAAATAGTTAACGTAAGATGTGGGAAAAATAATTTAAACTCATCTTAAAGAGAATCAGGATATAAATTCATCCACAGAATTTAGTGAAATCGAGGGAAAAATCAATAGAGCCTTAACTCATGATAAAATAAAGTTCAAGATACCTATCCTTCAATATATATATATATCCTTATATATATATATATATATATATATATATATATATATATATATATATATATATATATATATATATATATATAAACATGAGAAGAGAGAGAGAAATACTGCGTGGTTGCACATGGGTTACATATTATAAAATTAGTCCCTCGTCAGTGATTTGCCAACCATCATTGGTATTTCATCGCATTAAAAATCATATACCTCAGGTTGGTGCGAGCAATAACTAAAAAAAGCTATTCGGACAAGTGAGACGCGTAAAGCGAGTGAGACAAGTAAACAGCATAGAAGAATAAAGGCAAACCAAACATAGGAAAAAAAACAAGCAACATGGTTATCCGGTCAGCATTATCTGGGTGAATTTCATGAGCGTTCAAAATACAGACCGTCCGACGTGAGTGAGATGTGAGAAAGAATGAAAGAACCCCACTACCAACGAAACGGGAGGAAGTGAGAAGGGGAGAAACAGAGAGTGAGTGAGTGGAAGTGTGAGGAAGAGGTCAGTCGAGAGAAAGTGTAACTGACAGAGGGGGCGAAAGAAGGTGAGAGAAACAGAGAGAACGGGGGAGCAGTGAGAGAGAAAGATATATGGTAAGGTTTGGCGTATGCTTGTGTATGTACGTATCTGTTTGCGTGTATGTATTTATTTGTTTCTATTACTTCTGTATTGTATTTATTTACTTTGTTCTTAACTCTGTAGCGGAGATTCATTTGGTCTGCTAGTTAGAATTTTAGTCTACGACTTCTGCTATACCATTTACGTGGTTTTGTCTTTGCGTGCTATTGTTCTCCACGCTCCACATATGACTTATTATCTTCGTTTTTTCGTTCATTGTCAGAGAACGTCTCTATGCACCACCTTAAAGAACATTAGTCTACGACCTCTTTTATACCATAAACGTGGTTCTGTCTTTCCGCGTAATTGTTTTTCACCGCTCCTATTAATGACGTATTATTCGTTTTTTCCCGTTCTTTGCCAGCGAACGTTTCCACGAACCAAAGTATCGTCTTCCTGTCTTCCTCCGGTTGCAACGTTTTTTGAAATATCCAGTTCTGCGTTTACAGATTGACTTTATTAGTTTCAGAAGATCCCGTTAAGGGTGAAAGCAGCGATTCTTTGCTTAAACTTTAATCTGTTATTTTAATAAATATTTGCTCTACGGTTCTTATATATTTGATATATATTTTCCTTATCGAGACCTCTTTGGATTTTAGTCTTCAATTTTATTATTACTATATATATATATATATATATATATATATATATATATATATATATATATATATATATATATAAATGAAAGGTATAGAAAACACTGCAGCGAAAAGCGAACAGCTTACCGTAGTATATAAGTGACTATAGCGTCAAAATGGGAAAAATAGTTTACGTAAGATGTGGGAAAAATAATTTAAACTCACATAAAGAGAATCAGGATATAAATTCATCCACAGAATTTAGTGAAATCCAGGGAAAAATCAATAGAGCCTTAACTCATGATAAAATAAAGTTCAAGATACCCATCCTTCAATTTGGAAAAACTTCAAATGCTCTGTATAGTCGTAAGACTATTTCATGAAAACTTTCAGCGGAGATGGTCCAGTTGGAACTCATCATCAGCAGAGCTCAACTCGATAACCAGGATTCTCTCAGATTAATATACCAAAAAGGGAATTCTAAAGCTGGCCAGTCCAACATCATGCGTGATCACGAAAAACGCACACGAGGAAAAAATGGCTATTGACGTCAGAATGAGACGAAAGTTTGTTTACAAGAAACAACAGTCAAAAACATTCCGAAAAAAACTCTACAGTTAGGAGTTCAGCAAAATGAAATATTATCGCAGTTTTTATAAAAAAACCGGGATTAGTCACAAATAATTTAAGCACTCGAGGAAAAATCCGAGTATAAGTATATAAATGAAAGGTATAGAAAACACTGCAGCGAAAAGCGAACAGCATTCCATAGTATATAAGTGACTATAGCGTCAAAATGGGAAAATAGTTAACGTAAGATGTGGGAAAAATAATTTAAACTCATCTTAAAGAGAATCAGGATATAAATTCATCCACAGAATTTAGTGAAATCGAGGGAAAAATCAATAGAGCCTTAACTCATGATAAAATAAAGTTCAAGATACCTATCCTTCAATATATATATATATCCTTATATATATATATATATATATATATATATATATATATATATATATATATATATATATATATATATATATATATATATATATATATATATAAACATGAGAAGAGAGAGAGAAATACTGCGTGGTTGCACATGGGTTACATATTATAAAATTAGTCCCTCGTCAGTGATTTGCCAACCATCATTGGTATTTCATCGCATTAAAAATCATATACCTCAGGTTGGTGCGAGCAATAACTAAAAAAAGCTATTCGGACAAGTGAGACGCGTAAAGCGAGTGAGACAAGTAAACAGCATAGAAGGATAAAGGCAAACCAAAGATAGGAAAAAAATCAAGCAACATGGTTATCCGGTCAGCATTATCTGGGTGAATTTCACGAGCGTTCAAAATACAGACCGTCCGACGTGAGTGAGATGTGAGAAAGAATGAAAGAACCCCACTACCAACGAAACGGGAGGAAGTGAGAAGGGGAGAAACAGAGAGTGAGTGAGTGGAAGTGTGAGGAAGAGGTCAGTCGAGAGAAAGTGTAACTGACAGAGGGGGCGAAAGAAGGTGAGAGAAACAGAGAGAACGGGGGAGCAGTGAGAGAGAAAGATATATGGTAAGGTTTGGCGTATGCTTGTGTATGTACGTATCTGTTTGCGTGTATGTATTTATTTGTTTCTATTACTTCTGTATTGTATTTATTTACTTTGTTCTTAACTCTGTAGCGGAGATTCATTTGGTCTGCTAGTTAGAATTTTAGTCTACGACTTCTGCTATACCATTTACGTGGTTTTGTCTTTGCGTGCTATTGTTCTCCACGCTCCACATATGACTTATTATCTTCGTTTTTTCGTTCATTGTCAGAGAACGTCTCTATGCACCACCTTAAAGAACATTAGTCTACGACCTCTTTTATACCATAAACGTGGTTCTGTCTTTCCGCGTAATTGTTTTTCACCGCTCCTATTAATGACGTATTATTCGTTTTTTCCCGTTCTTTGCCAGCGAACGTTTCCACGAACCAAAGTATCGTCTTCCTGTCTTCCTCCGGTTGCAACGTTTTTTGAAATATCCAGTTCTGCGTTTACAGATTGACTTTATTAGTTTCAGAAGATCCCATTAAGGGTGAAAGCAGCGATTCTTTGCTTAAACTTTAATCTGTTATTTTAATAAATATTTGCTCTACGGTTCTTATATATTTGATATATATTTTCCTTATCGAGACCTCTTTGGATTTTAGTCTTCAATTTTATTATTACTATATATATATATATATATATATATATATATATATATGCGTGTGTGTGTGTATATATATAGTCGTAATAGGTAGGAAAAATATCAGAGATATAGAACAACTCAAGTCCGTAGGGTGAGTTTAAATATAATTATTAAGTCCAAGCATTACAACGGAGCCATACCAGGAGTGCACATTTTGCGGGTCCTGAGGACCACCTTCTTCAACCTGACAAAGAACAGGAAAATATTTACTCAAAATGTCCCCTTTGTGTAAACATTTTCCGGTTCATTTTCATCGGCATATGTTGAACCATTTGGTCCTCAGGACCAACGACAGGTAGGTACCTGGTATGGCACCGTTGTAGTAACTGTCCTTAATAATAATAATTATATATCTGTGTATATATAAAAAATAAGTATGTGTGTGTGTGTGTCTGTGTATTACCTATAGGGGCCTACATCTTACGACTGATTTTCATGAAACTTTACAGGCTCATAGATCAGTCATCGGGGAGTGTTTTCTATATATCAGCGTATCATTTTTTTCATTCCGGTGTCATTCTGCAGATAAAAATCGATAGGGGCGGGGGGTCACCTTTTTTTAGGTATCGAAAAATAAGATTTCTGGCTCAAGCTCCCATATTTTTCCACTGATTTCGTTCAAATTTTAAAGCAAAATATAATTTATCCTTGCACATCCTGTAATGGCTTTATATTTTGCATTTGTTGTTCAGGGACGCCGTGGCAGCCGCTTACAAATTGAAAAAATACCACTTTTAGACTCAAATACCCACCTTTTCGGCTCTAGCTCACACATTAATCAACCTACTTTGTTCAAATTTTACACTACGCTAGATCTTATTATTTGACGTCTTAAAGTGGCTTTACATTGTGGATATTTCGTTCAGGAACGGCGTAACACCCGCTTAAATATTCGAAAATACCACTTTTGCGCTCAGAAATTTCAACCGATTTCGTTCAAATTCGAAACTTCAGCTCCACCTCACACATAAATCAATTTATTTGGTTCAACTTTTATAATACGATAGAACCTATCATTAGCTCCCACATTTTTCAACCGATTTCGTTCAAATTCAAAACTTCGGCTCCACCTCACACACAACCTACTTTCAAAATTTGCAATGCAAAATGATGTGGTGTCATTCATGTCTTTCTTAATGATATTGCTCCTATTTGAGGTCGATTTCTAAATCATTTGGGTGTTCCATAACCTAGATCCTCCTTTTATTTCTCATCTATCTAGACTATATTTTAACCTGTAATCCATGTTTCATTTCTGTTGCACCTCATTTTTCCCTCTCTCCCCCTCTCTCTTTCTCTCTGTGATATTTGAATATACCTGATTTGGGCTTAATTTATTCATACATAGGTTTTTGCATGTCAGTTAAATTCAAACTTACAATGATTGGCATTATATATATATATATATATATATATACATATATATATATATATATATATATATATATATATATATCTATATATATATATATATATATAATGGGCTGAATACAATAAATGTAATCTGAGTTTTTTGAATATTAATAATAACATTCGATTCGTTTGCAATTATGCAAACAAGCCTCAATTTTATAGCCATGTCAGTAGAATGAACCCTTCATTCTTGCTCTTGTGTTGACATGTAAAAAGAACTGCAGAAACTAATGTTTCTGGGTATCACCCTTCATCAGTACAGCTCACTATTCACCTGCCAAAATGTCAGAGCTAGTGAAAATATATTATTTTCAAAAATACACAGTGACTGCTCGGCCTGATTTGCATATTAGCAGACTGGCTGATCAGTCAGATCTGCATATTAGCAGATCCACTGAACAGCTAAGTTTGCATATCAGCAGACTGGCTACTCAGTTTCCTGTATACGAGCGATAAATGGCCGGCTTTGCCAAATCAAGAAAAAAAAAAAGAAATCTGTAATTGGCAAAGCCAGCCATTTATCGCTCGTATACAGGAAAGTACATATATAATGCTATTATTTAATTTTTATAATGAATGAACATTTAAAAAAAAAATGTAAGTGGATATAAAACACTACAATAAAAAAATATTCTCCAATAAAAAAACATTATGTATTTTGCGAAATCCAGAGACTTTCAATAATGATCTTTGGTCTTTCACACTCACTCAATATATATATATTAAAATAACTAATTAAAGTTTAAGGAAAAATCGCTGCTTTCACCCTTAATCTTCTGAAAGTAAAAAAAAGTCAAAGCGAAGATAATACGTCGTTATGTGGAACGTGAGAACAATTACGTTAAGAATAATTGTTTCTACTTTAGGCACAAGGCCAGCAATTACCCAGTACATTACTGGTACTTTATTTTACGTTAAGAATAATGTAAATAAATTACTTGAACGAAAATGACAGAGGTTATTAAAATCATAAATATAATAATAATTAAATATATACATACTCACAACTATATACGTACATACACGGGCATACGCGAAGTCCCACGCCATGCACGTACATATAAACACGCGCACACGTACGTAAACCGGCGCGACATATATACCCGCAGACATACGAACGTATACACCAAATACACAAATATGTATATACATATATACACACATAAACTCACATATACGTATACAAATATACACGCACAAACACGAAATGCACATATATATATAAATACACGCATAAGTGCATATATAACGCACACACACACACACACACATACACATACCTAGAGGTAAATACACATTTGTTCACCAAACGTACAAATACGGAAACCTATGTACACATATACACACCATACATATATATATATAAATATCTACATAAAACCACACACGCACAACCATACATCCACACACACACGCACACACCCACGCACACACACACATATATATATATATGACATATATATATATATATATATATATATATATATATACACACACATATATAAACATATATATATACAATATACACATAAATATACATAAATATACACAAATACATATATACACACATACACATAAACACAAATATACGCATACAAAAATACACGCACAAACACGATATATATATATACACACACACATATACATGTATATATTATATATATATATATATATATGGGAGTGCGTGTATATGTGTGCATAGGTTTATATATATATATGTATATATACATAACATGATTTCAACTTGCACAAAAATACCTAGGGATCTAATTGACATTGTATATATATATATATATTTATATATGTGTATGTGTGTATATATATGTGTATGTGTGTACACACCACCTTCATCATATATGTATATATATATATATATATATATATATATATATAGTTTATTTTAAAAACTACCCGGTCGAGAGCTCATTCGATTTGTGCTATTTATGCAATTTTTTGCATGGATTTACACATACTGAATTCATTTGTCAAAATCTGGGGTTTTTCCTCTGTGAGTTGCACATGTGCTTTTACAAAACACTGTGTCATCCACAACATTAGCGTAGAACAAAATACCTGTTGATAACGTGATATTCCTCGTTCGATCATTATACCAAAAGCTTATTGTTTTAAGCAGACAGTATTATTGATTTATGTGTCGCAGAAACCCTGTACTGGATTTTACCATCAATTCCAAGGCTCCAAGTTTGTTATTTATATATATATATATATATATATATAAATATATATGAATATGTCATTTATTTTGTCTGACCTGTTTAGCTTGACTTGTTTTTTTGGCTTAAGGGGTTAATGGCTTCTTGACCGCCTTTTCAGTTTGTATGGCTTTTATAACCTATGTTTATTGCTCTGGTCTTTTTAACCCATGGAGCGCTTGCCAGTATGACTCGGAATTTGCGTTACGTTTCGCTTTTTCTACCCGCCGAAATGCGATTCTCGCTGAATTTATATTTGTATTAATCTCCCAAGTCTTACAATTAACCTGTTAATAATTCTATTGAGAGATTAATTGCATAAGCTTATTCGATTTGTGCTATTTATGTAATTTTTTGCATGGATTTACACATACTGAATTCATTTGCCAAAATCTGGGTTTTTTCGCCTGTGAGTTACACATGTGCTTTTACAAAACACTGTGTCATCCACAACATTGGCGCAGAACAAAATACCTGTTGATAACGTGATATTCCTCGTTCGATCATTATACGAAAAAGCTTATTGTTTTAAGCAGACAGTATTATTGATTTAGGTGTCACAGAAACCCTGTACTGGATTTTACCATCAATTCCAAGGGTCCAGGCTTGTTATATATATATATATATATATATATATATATATATATATATATATATATATATATATATATATATATATATATTCATATATATATTTATTTGTCTGACCCGAATTTTCTTGGTCGTATTTTTGGCTGTGCGAATGATTGTTTAAGCATCGTCTCAGTGTGTTGGTATTAAACGTTAGTTATAGCTCTGGTTTATCCGAACTATTGAGCACTTTGCCGCACATTTCGAAGATTGTCTTTCGTTATTTCGAGGGCCGAAGTTCCGATTCTCGATAATTTATTTGTATTTTTATATATATATATATATATATATATATATATATATATATATATATATATATATATATATATATATATACATGCTAATTGGGAGAGGAAATGGTGTATATATATTATCAATTGATTCTATGGACATACTTTATAGTATATATATATATATATATATATATATATATATATATATATATATATATATATATATATATATATATATATATATACATGCTAATTGAGAGAGGAAACGGTGCATATATATTAACAATTGATTCTATGGACATACTTTATAGTATATATATATATATATATATATACTATAAAGTATGTCCATAGAATCAATTGATAATATATATACACCATTTCCTCTCCCAATTATCATGATTAACCACACAAAAAATCAATTAGACCAGGCTATAAGATTAAAAAGCACCTATGAAGAAATAGTAGATAAATAAACGACAGCAATATCTTCGCGACCAACCGCCATAGAATATTTACCCAACATTTCAACAGCACGTGGAAATCGATTAAATATACTGTCAACCATACACAATTAGGTATAAAATTAAAGTTAGAAGAAAAAATGCATATACACATACCAGTATCAGGTTTCTGCCCTAGGGTTTCGTTCGCTTTCGGAAATATCCTATTAAGGATAACATCTCGAGCTTCGAACTCATCAGGAAACAAACTCATTTGGACAAAGGATTTTCTTAAGTGATCTCCGCCAGAAACGAATTCAAAATGGCTAAGAACTGTGACGTGGCAGTGGTCAAGTCAGAAAGAATGTGATTGGTTGCTTACGGTGAGTGGGCTGGTTGCTAGAAAGCGCAGCCCAATATTGCCCAAATTGCATCTTATTGGTCTTTTTAGCCCATGGAGCGCTTGCCAGCATGACTCGGAATTTGCGTTACGTTTCGCTTCTTCTACCCGCCTAAATGCGATTCTCACTGAATTTATATATATATATATATATATATATATATATATATATATATATATATATATATAAGACAAAGAGAGAGAGAGAGAGAGAGAGAGAGATAGAGATAGATAGATAGATAGATAGATAGATAGATAGATAGATAGAGAGAGAGAGAAAGAGATGCTATTGCAAATATAAATACAAATCCTAAGACATACGTACACACACACACAGACACCCACACGCATAGACACACACACATATATGCATATATGTGTGATATTCTTAGATTAATGGAATCATATATATTAATAAAAATAAAATTAGAACTTTATTTCTCGCTCTAGCACAGCAAATACATAATTGCATACGTATACACACACACACCACACACACACATATATATATAAATATATACACACACACACACACACACACACACGCACACACACACACACACACACACACACACACACACACACACACACATACACACACACACACACACACATATATATATATATATGTACATATGTACGTATGGGTTATATCGAATATCAATAATAATATTCGATTCGTTTGTAAACAACGCCAGTGTGGAAAAAACGGATGACAGTTTGTCATCGGCACGGCGCAGCTCTAATCGGGCCGTTTGTTTACAAACGAATCGAATATTATTATCAATATTCGATATAACCCATACGTACATATGTGTGTATATATATATATATATATATATATATATATAGAGAGAGAGAGAGATAGATAAATATACACGGGTGTGTATGATTGTGTATAGAAGATTATATTAATAAAAGGAATTCCAACTTTGTCTGATTTACTCGTTTTATTTAGAATCCTTTAAAATTTATAATGGTATCAGAATGAAATAGTATGGTAGAATATTAAATGGGAAGTGTTAATTGAACAAGTACTTTCATGCTTTCGCAATCTTCAGGTTCATAATGTGTGGTGACAGTCAAGTTTGCAATTTTCAACTGTCATATATATATATATTTATATATATATATATATATATATATGTGTGTGTGTGTGTATATATATATTTATATATATATATAAATGTGTATGTGTGTATGCATACTTACATTTATGTATCAGCTGTGTTAGGGCGAGAAATAAAATTCTAATTTTATTTTTATTAATATATATGATTCCATTAATCTAAGAATTTTATCGACAGTTACTTTATCGACCCCTATGAAACTTGAACTAAAAATATTGAAGCATGTAGCTAGTGTGATATTGTACAGTTTTTACTAGTTCACCACTTTAATAAATTCTTATTATATTGAAACTATTCTACCATAAATTTAAACATTACAGACCATATCACTCAGCAGTGTTTTAGAAAGCTAGCTCTTTGCTTACATAACAGTTTATTGATCAAATTATACCAGTAAATGCAGCCTAAACCCCATTCATTAATTCTAACCGCAACAATAATTTACTCTTCTTACAAAACAAAGCACTCTTCTGGCATCTATCCAACCGTTTATATTTCATATTTTCTCCTTTTTTAAAAATATTTACTTAATTATTTAAGTAGTTCCATTTCAAAACCTCCCATATTGAATGTTAATAGTTTCATTGGCAAATTTTATTACACAAATTTTCTGTATTGATCTTTGAAATTTATATATATTTTTGCTCTTTTTCTCTGACTGTTCTTTGTTTGCTGTTTGTGATAGTCTGCTACAGTACACAGAAAATATATTTTGGTTTCAGTGCATCCTTGTTTAAACACTTGCTTTAAGCACTTTATTGTTTCTAAAATTTCAGATTTTATTCGTTTTTCCGTCGCTTCTTTTTATATTTTGTATTAGTTTCAGTTTTAATTTCATCGAAAAAGTAAATATGTTTTTACTTTCTTTTGCACCCTTCTAGGCATATCGCTTTTATGCGGGTACCAAATGAGAAGCAATAGGAAACATCTATAATATAAGTGGACCACTAATAATGGACACACTTCTTTCTAAAATCTTGGAATTCTATTGTCAGAGGTGTCCATGATAAAGTTATTTTCATTCATTAAGTACTTTGTTATAGCACTGAAAAATGGTTTATTACTCTCTAAATAAATGTACGGAAATTTTTCAAAGTTACAGATAAGGATGATTCATTTTGTCCCAAATTGTTCCATACTCATTTACTTGTCTCTACTGATATCTTTGTGTATTAATCTCTTTTCTGTAATAGAAACCCAAATTAAAATCTTCATATTTGTTTCCCTCTCCAGATTCAAGACTGCCAAGTATTTATAGCAACCAATTTCCAAATAGAAAATGTTTGTAACTAATGAAATAAAGCAACTATACTTTCTGCATATGTTCTTTTATCAAATCCTCGTTTCGTTCAGACAGGATGTACAAACCTTACGAGATATACTTAAAGTGGTCATTAGCAGATGACATGTGCTCAGGTGATAGCGAATATTTTGTTATTGCATAAAGGTGAGAGAATAACACGTAGTTCTCCTGATGTCAATCTCCAAGGAAAGTATAATTTGCTAATATGAATACAGAAACCGCAACTGGAAATCTGAATACCAACTTTCATCCGTAATTTAAAGGCTTTTGAGACAATGCTAAATAAATAATAACAGTGTTATAATTTTATATGCGGTATATACAAAGATATAAAGAATAGTCATAAGCTAGAAAAGGCTCTACTTTAGAATAATGCCAGGATAAAGTTAGAACAGATCACACAGAATCCCATTAACAAGAGGCTATATCCAATTGTCATAAAAAATAGAAACTATCATAGATGAAACAAATAGTTATTTGCCTTAATCAATTAAAATCAATTGAAGTTTCTCTCACAACAACAGTACATTTAACGTCTCGCAACGATCGATAAATAACCTATTTCTCTAACATATGCATATATGCAAGATATAAAATGGATTTATCTATTAGTTAACTGATAAGTAATTCTGAGGATTTTATGACATTGCTTTCTAATTTAGGCACAATATAGCAATCTTTTGTGTGTAGAAGGAAAAATGGATGATAGCGAATCCAATGTTTGATTAGATTTTGCTTAAACAAACCTGAAAAGATGACCTGGATTCCTTTGGTTGGATTTTGAACCCACAATATTAAGAGCCAGAAGAAATAACATTTTATCCGACACCCTAATGATTCTTTTCCTAAGCTTTCGATAAAGGATGCTTTTACTGCAAACCTACTATCACAATCGCTTGTATTTTTATATTTATTGCTCACAGCTTATTTACTTTAATCTGTATAGCTACAAGTTTATCTATCAGTTTCTAACCCCAAGCCACGGCTTACTAACATTTCTTATTCACCACATCATATGTGGTGAATAACATCTTATATTTCTTTCAAATGGAATTCCACATATATTCCTCTGGCAAGGATAATTTCCCTGTCATCAAAATGTTGACAATAGGAAAAGGATTCATTAAAATATAACCATGTTTCACAAATAATCAGTAAATCTCACGTATAATCAGTTAATATCTACAGCTTCTGTTTGTCACTGATTCAACTGATAGAAGCCTCGCTAAAATGTCAGGCCTAATTACAAGTGATTTTTGTTGCTAGGTTTCTTCTCTGCTATTTCAGGATGCAATTCGGTCAAACTTCCAACATTTACAAACTGTTAATATAATAATCTATTCCACTAAATTTAAAACTGTGTGGTGCCATCACGATGTAACGGTAGCTAGGATAAGATGAGGGTAATAAATAAGCTACGATAAGAATGAAGAAAAAATCAAACACAATAAAAGAAAAAAACCCCACATAATTAACGGAATGGTAGAAACGTTGAAGTATATCTAAGACCTACACATCAGATTTGGCGAATGAATGGATTTTGTCTCTCATGAGTCGCTCAAGATAGAACCACTACTTTTCCTAATTTAAAGATCACAGCTCCAATATTATGGGCATGTGGTTAGAATGTATCAGGAAAGAATCGCGGAACAGGTTTTGCGGGTAAAATCAACCGGCAGGAGACCCTGGGGTAGACTCCGAGCAAGATGGTTGGATGACATCCATGAGCTTAGCTGGTTTCATTTCGGAATCCAGCCGTATCAGTTGGAAACGGTGCTTCTGACAGGACTCGCTAGAAGGAATGTTTAAGGATTCTGCCCTCACGACCATCTCATTAATATGTAGATGATGAAGAAGAAGAAGAAGAAGAAGAAGAAGAAGAAGAAGAATGTTAATTATTTATTCATAAGCATATAATTTTGCTCGGATGTTTTCAGCAGCAGCAGCAGTTACAAAAGCAACATCATCAACAACAATAACAACAATACACCACCAACAACAATAACATCAACAACAATTATCAGTTCTGCTTTTGGTACAAGGCCAGCGAGTTGAAACGTTATCAAATATAGGCCTATCACATATCTGTCCTTGACGTGAAAATTGTTAACAGCATTTGCCCGAGAAAATCTACCGCCACCTCAACATAAACAACTTATTTCCGGAGGAAAAGGAAGGATGCTGAAAGAAGCTCCGTGATACAAAAGAATAGTTACATGTTGACAAGATCATAAGGAAATGCAAGAGGAAGTAAGCTGGCCATGTCATGAGAAGGATAGATTAAAAGAAGGCAATGAACATGGTTCCTAATTTTTGGATAACCAGTTGTCTGGAAATCATTAAGATGCCGGACAACATCGGACTGCTATTAAGTAATAGCATGAAAAACTGGGAGACAGAGCTGACATCAGGGGTAGTATTTTTTGGAAGAGTGAAAATCAAGAGAGATATCGTCCAAGGAAATAGCCTCTCTCCTTTATTGTTTGTCCTTACCCTCATACCATTGTCCCTCGTATTCCGAATGTGGACCAACTAAGTGTCTTCGGTAAGAACGAGAAGGAGATGGGTGTACTTGTTAACAATGTTCATAATTTCAACAATGATTATATGTATGGGATTTTGGTGTTGCTAAGTGTGGAGTTCTAGTGGTAAGGAGAGGTAAATTGCAGCGAAGCAAAGGAATCGTGTTTTTCAGGCAGATAACATCAAGGATAAGTACTTGAAGGAGATGATAAGATTTGAATACATAAGGAGAGTAAGGATCATACTAATATCACATCTGAATAGAAGGAATGTCAAGTTCAATACATTCCAGAGTGGTGTCTATTATTAGGTATACTGCGGAAGTTCTTAAATGGAATGTAATCGAACAAATAGAACTGGATAGAAAGACAAGAAAATTAACGACTTTCTACAGTATATTTCAGAAGTGTGAAGTTAATAGATTGTACTTACAGAAATCTGGAGGTGGGAGAGTTGTTGTCTGTGTGGAAGACCGTGTTCAGATGGAAACATGCTGTTTACACATATTTGTGTCTGAGAGTAAATAACCAATGCTAAAGGTGGAGATAATTGATAAGGGGGATGTCAAAGAAAAAGTATCAACAAAGAGGAAGAACAACCTGAATGAAACACCCCATCGTAATATCTCCTTGAAGAAAACAGGATTCAGAGATCCGCTGAAATTGGATTGGCTAAAGAAAGGGGACTAAGAAGCTAAAGAGGGAATGCTACTGGCTTTACAGGAGCAAGCCCTTTGAACAAAGTGGATGAAACATCATATTGACAAGAAGGAAGCCAACCCACTCTGTAGAATATGTGGAAAGAGAGAGAGAAAACTGTGGCTCATACAATCACCGTGTGTAAATAGCTAGCCCAGACCAAAATGCTGTGGGATTTCAGAATACAATAGGCCTGGCCTGGTGGTTTTTGACAATGAAAATAGATTTTGCTTGATTATAAATGTAGCTTACCCTTTTAACACAAGAGTGCAAGAAAAGGAGGAAAAATGTAACCCGTACCAGGATCTAAAGTGAGAACTGAAAAGGAGTTGGGATTGTCAAGAGATCAAAGTCATCCCCATCGCCATATGAACATTAGGTACTATCTTCAAGGATTGACAAGGCTGACTATAGAACATTAGCCAACCTCCATTTTTAGAACACTTCCTAAATATCTGAGGCTAAGAGTAGCGCCTTGATGTTCATTTGAACAATTTTTTGGTTACATAACATCAATAGCTGAGATTCCAAATTCATAATAATAATTATACCTTACAACTACCGATAATTGGATGCTGAAAATGGTTGCAGATCACGAAAGGAAGAGTAGGTTACATTCAATAAAAAAACCGTAAAACTGTTGCAGAAGAATTGGGAGTACCTTTTGAAAATGATGGTAATCCTGCAATTAAAGCTGAAATAAACGCCGAAATATTGGCAGCACTTTAACGTCAACAGTGTCTGTGTACTAAATGGGAATAAAAACCACTGTATGGGCAGTATGTTCTCTACAGCAAAGAACCTGATGTAGAGCAAACTCACCCATCAGTGGCTGCGATGTTCTGGGCTAAAGTCAGAGGGTAAGGACTTCATTTTGGCTGCACAAGACCAGTGTCTTTCGACGCGCAACTTTCAAGCCAATGTGATCAGAAGTGGAATGGAACCAATGTGACGAATCTGTGATCAGCCTGTTGCGACCATTGATCACCTGGCTTTAGGCTGCAAAGTAAAAACTACCCAGGAATATACAACGGGTCATCATAGCGTGGGACAATATATGCACTAGGTAATAGGCAGGTTTTACGGTTTGAAGGCAGATGGTAAATAGTACAACCATCACCCAGATTCAGTAACAGAATGCGAAAATATGCCTATCCTATGCGAATTCCCAGTGAACACTGACAAAACAACCAAGGCAAACAGTCCTGCTATAATTGTATTGGGCCATAAAATGAAAACTTTTTAATTGATATGAGCATTCCTTCAGATAGCAACATCTCCACGAAAGATTTCAGAAAGCTCAGTAAATATAAAGATTGACAATCGAAATTGAGAAAATGTGGTATCGTACGAATACCACATTTGGAATAATAAAAAAGGGAACTGAAAAATACTTAAACCAGACATCTGGAAAGACATCTCTGCAAGAAATACAGAAATAGTGCACTGTTCATGTCCTGGGAAGGGCATTATCAGTGTAAAAACCTTGCTAAGACAGTTACTGCTGATTATGCACTTGTGGCATCATTTGTATGACATTTGATTGTAAAATGTATTATCAAATGTTGATTCTTTCTCAAAACCCTCTTAATAATTTGAGAAAGAATCAACATTCAAAGGGAGTTTTAAATGATAATAATGATAATTGTGATAATCAGTAATTCATGTATACAATAAAGTAAAAACACCAAAATATTATGACCGGAGAGGTATAAGGACTTTATACAACATATTAAATTTTCTCGAATTCTTATTCTCGTGTCTCAATGATACATCCCATGCCTATTTTCTCCCCATCGCCCTTTACTTCTCTGATAATCAATTTTGAGAACTAAGGACGAAACAATTTCCTCGACCATTTGCTTGATTCGAAGTGTTGTGAAATAAGCAACATCCGCACACTGTTGCTGTTGCTTTGGTTGCTGTTTACCGCTCTCAATCTCCAACTCTCTTTTCAAGCACACATTTTGTGTTAGCATTCTGCGCCATCTTTTCGGATCACCCTGATTGGGATTGTGCATCCATTCCCGAGAGAAATCCAACCTTTTGTGTTTTGTTTGGGTTCATTTTTGTTTACCTATTTTTCTTTTGTTATTATATTCTAACATCTTTCACGTGCGACATTTTCCTTTTCCCTGACATATGAATGATAAAACACTGACTGCGTGTAATCTGATTGGCCCTGTGTTTAAAGAGGAGACTCATCAATTTCTCGGTCATCACCGACCCTTGACCTTTATGTCAGGGGAGGTGCGATGATTTATTCTGGTCATTTCCATATGTGTGAACAGGAGAGCTCTGGAAACAGCTACAATAGCAGCCGTATTCCTTATATCTGTGGCCTGATGTCAGGACTATTGTTTCTACTGCTGTCTAACACCGCTTTTCTTTCCTTTTCCTCAGGGCGAAATGTAATAAATTGACCTTTTATACAATGCGCTTTGCAAATAGATGTTGGGCTCTGCACCATCAGTCTGGATTTCTCCTTGTAGTGTTTGTGGGTCATTAAAACCTGTAAGTCTTCACAGACAATGTGTGATAACATATTGTTGCAGGTCACCTCTGTGTTCAACAAATATCTGTAATTTTTGGTAAATGTGACAACAAGCTATGGGTCGATGTCAATGCCGATGGCTCTGGCTGTAGTCGCAGCGTTTTTTTCATGAACCACTAGCAGCCTATATTCTAGAAAATATTATAACTAACTAGCATTTTGTCTAGGTGGCATTTCAAGCATCAGGCACATTTACCTGCGATATTCATGAAATAGTTAATTCAAATAGACAATTCTCATATGGAGTTAATTCATTCAGCTGCTTACAAGCAAATTCAACATGGTTATTTTGCAGGTCACAATGACTTCTCGAACAGTATATTTGCACTTACTCATATTTCAGAATTTAAAGAAAATAAATAATAATTGTTTCTACTTTTGGCACAAGGCCAGCAATTACCCAGTGCATTACTGGTCATTTATTTTATCGACTCCGTAAAGATGAAAGGCAAAGTTAACCTCGGCGGGATTTGAACTCAGAATGGCAAGGGCCGTAACTCTATGCGTCAAAGCATGGTGTCCGATCCTCTACCGATACTGCCAATCCTCCTAAATAATAATGATTATAAATAAATAAATATAAATGAAATTGAAGAAAAAGAAAAGGCTTTATAACAGTCTCTCTATTGTTAACTCTGAGCCAACTGGTATTATTTATTCTAAATATGCACCATGTATTTAAACACCATTAGCAATACATAACAACAATAAAACAACAGACAAACAAACAGTAATAATTATAATTATCATTGTTAATGGAGAAACGCTGAGGATTTTTCCATTACCCCAACCACCAACACCCTTCTTCTTCTTCTTCTTCTTCTTCTTCTTCTTCTTCTTCTTCTTCTTCTTCTTCTTCTTCTTCTTCTTCTTCTTCTTCTTCTTCTTCTTCTTCGAGGACACCCACGCTATCGTCGTAGTCACAATCACCGACACTGTCACAGCCGTCATCGTCACAATCACCACTGTCTTCAACGTCGCTCTCATCATAGTCTATATCTTCTTTTCCCTTCCCCTCCCCCTCACCAACATCATCGTCATCATCATTCTCACCACCACCACCACCACCACCACCACCACCATCATACCCATTCGTGTTCAGGAATTCGTAATATTTAATAAATAAAATGTGAGGATTAAACTTTAATATGCTTGAGCCGTTGTAATTTCCAGAACAAAAAGGTATACACAGAAATAGCATAACTGTACACAAAGAAAACACTAATATTACACACCCTTAGATACATACTCATATACAAATATAAAGACGAACTTATATAGAAATGCGTCAACACTCACACACACACACGCGCGCGCACACACACGCACACACACACGCACACACACACGCACACACACACACGCACACACACACATACACACACACACACATACACTCACACACACACTCAAACACACACTCAAACACATACACATACACATACACACAAATGAAAACGAAAGAGCTTAATAAGTCTGAACTGGAGCCCCTGGCATTGCCGAAAATGACAGGGGGCGGTTCCATCTTTCAAAATAATGATGGAGGAGGTAAGCACTCTTATATCTCTTTCTTTCATTTGTTTACGAAACAAAGGGGACAAAACCAATTTAGTTGTCATATTACGTTTTACGTGTCCGTTGTAGAAATGTGCAACCTCTAAATAATTTACTGAATACCCGAATTGAATGAAGAATTCCAATTATGCAGGTAAACCGTTATTTCTTTAGCTGTCGTCCATCCTTTATCTATCGCTCTTTTTATCTCTGAATCCCTTTTTCTTTCTCTCTTTGTCTTTTCAAGTTTTGCAGGTGTCTTTTTGTGTTATTTAACAAATAAATGAATAAATAAATAAATAAATAAACAACATCACAAACACATATACATGAGACATTAAAACAACTAAAGCAAAAATCTGCTTGCGTGAAATTATGATACGAGAAACATTGAGAACATCCGGGTTGTAAACAAGGGTATAATGTCCCTGCTAGGCTGTGATTATAGTTTCGCTTGCTATATTTAAGGAAGGTGATCACAGCTGTTGGATATCACAAAAAGACTTCTGCTTCACAAATACTATCTGATAGTGGGTATGTAAACTGTTTTCTATCACATTATTTTACATTTCTCAACAATCTTTATCTACCAATTGACAGAATTGCAGACACTATATATATGTAATGCTGCGTTAAGCAAATATTGTAGGTAGCACGATACACTAAAACATTTATAGGATAACTGACACGCATATTCATACATATGTAGTACAAACGCACACATGCTCATACATATATATTAGAAATACGCACTTAGAGAGAAACACAGTTAGAGTAACAAACACATATAATACATATGTGTATTATATGTGTTTGTTTCAAACACATATGTGACAACATATTGAGTTATTGAATAGAACAGAACATAAAAACAAAATTTCATACATAAACTTTATTTTCTAAGCACATGATCCATATCTACAAATATATGCTTACACATACATACTGGAGTTGATTTATGAGTAAACGATGAAGTCGAGAATCATTCGGTTTCCTAAATAGAATATTAGTCTACGACATCATTTATACCTATAGTTAGGACAATGGGATTGATGAGTTAATATCTGTATACAACAACTACAACGGTACGCGATGGGGCCCACCCACAGCACCGGCGGACAGAATGGAGAAGGCGTTTCCCCGGAGGACGGCGAGGGAGACGCACTGGAAGAGCCACTCCAACTCGCGGGGCTCACACCTGCGGTTGGCCAGCTCAGCGCCTATGGTGGTGAATAAGGAGGTAGCCCTGGGGCCGAGGACACCAGAAGTCTCCACTGCCTGGGGCACAACCGCAAACCTGTCGGAGAGCGACCGGTATTTGAGGAGTTTGGCCCCCTCAGCCCGACGTGCAGTAGAACCTGGGTCAGTCGCAGACTGCACCAGGTTGCGGCTGCAGAAAGTGTCAGTGCAAGTGGCATCCCAGACGATGAGTTTGTCACCGCGGAACGGGAAGATGGTCATGCCATCTGGCATTTTGCCGTCCCCTCGATCCAGCCCCACCTGCTCGAGCTGGGAAGGGAAGCCTGCAGCGTCCAAGCCATACTTAATGACCTCGTTGAGGGCAGCATGGCGTGGAATGCGGCTGGCACTGTGGCTACAGGAAAGTGGGTGGAGGCCGAAAGAGTCCACGGCCACGGTGAAACCGCAGCGACATTGGTGTGGCTGGCAGATTCGCAGGCCGAGCCTCGGGGAAACGCCGATGCGCAGGCTATGGTTGTCTAGCTGCGTGCCAGTGGAGAAGGAGGGCAGGGCATGGAGCCATGCACCCCTGTGGGGTTTGTAGGTCGCACGAAAACAAGCAAGGCGGTGCTGGTCGAGCTGGCGCGTGAGTCTGTCTGAGGCCAGGCTGCACTGGATGGCATCCCAAGTGCGTTGGGGGGACTTGACGTCAACAGGGGGAGGGACGTCTACTAGGCTAAGTCCCAGCCGGTCCCACGTCTCACAGGCGGCCTCACGTTCACTGAACACAGAGGGTTCTGTTGTGTTTTGAAGAACCCTGCTGACGAGGACGCGGCACGAGGTTACCGACTAAAGATACGCCGGCAAAGCTAGTGAGATCGGGGACCGGAGGCCAAGCCCGTCATACCTGACAGGTAAAGTGGCCTGTTGCCACCCTATGTCAAACTTGACGTTGCATATCTCCTCGGCTGCTGCTCGGTATCGAGGTCAGCGAGGAGAGATGTCTGGGTGTAGCAGGGAGCGCTGCGGAGTGTATAGAGGCGCTTCGGCATGGCGAAGTAGTTCCTCAGCAGAAAGAGAGCTGGGTGGCCGTCAATCAAGCCCAGTCGGCTCGTGAGAGTCTGGAACTGTTGAAACTTGGACCTGATCGTGGAGTGGATGGCCGGTGGGTGGATCGGTGACCCGAGGATGAGGACATCCTCTTTGGGGGTCAACTGAATCTGGCGGAGATGGACCGCACGTCCAAGACGGACGCTGCAAAGTTCGCAGCATCGAGGCTGACATTCACCACCTCCGACTTGGCCGAGTTGACCTGGAGGCCGATTACCCCCAGGGCAGGAACCACCGATTGAAGGTCATGGCAGACCGTCCGTACGGGCCCGCCCAACGTAGCACCATCCAGATAACAAACTTTGAGAGGGGCCGTGATACTCCGGGCGATGTGGTCAATACCAAGCGCGAACAGGAGGGGTCTCAAAGGGTCGCCCTGTTGGACCCCAGTAACCGAGGGTATGACCGTATCAGCAGCAAGGAGCATGCTCGGGGCTCCATATGACAGGTAGTCCAGCGGGTAGACATAGGGGGCTCGGCTGAGGCAACCCTCGAGCAGCTGATCCCGGCGTAAAGAGTTGAAGGCATTCCTCATGTCAAGCCTGACAATGAGGTGCCTGGAATCCCTGGATGCCGGTTCCGATGGGCAGCTTTTGAAGAACTTCGTGGTTGCATGAGCGGCCCCCTCACAGCCACCGGACACGCCGACACCCAGTTGCACCGAACTAAACTCCTCACCCAGTTCATGTGTTACGGACTTGCAGATCACCTTGGCAGCAATGGGGCGTATGCCACCCTATTTCTTCCTGAGAGCGGTGAGGCTGGCCGAAAAAAAGAGGACTCGGCCGTAAGGGTCCAGGGCACCATGGATGAGCCTATTGGTGAGTGCCACAACTACACTCAGAAGGCGGAGCCCGGCCTCAGCAGAGAGGGGGGGATGTCAACTCCTTGAGGTGGTCTGGTCGGAGACCATCAACATCT
>OZ024742.1:84225448-84237948 GCA_964016885.1 Eledone cirrhosa
TTCTATAAGTCTCTAGCTGTGTCATTCTCGATAAAAGCACTGGATATGTAGTCCTGATGATTTCTTACGAGAATGAAACGCGTAGATTACTTCCCTTGCTTTTATCGAGAATCTAATTGTAATACGTGACGTATTCTATTCTATAGCGATTAGGTCTTCAAAATGTTTATTATAAACATACAGAATATTTTCGAATATTCTATGTCTATATTCACATATATATCGCTATTTCAGAGCATTTATTCCAATTTCTAATTTCTGCCGGACCGGCAACCGCTCTTTCAAACCAGTTCCTGTACACAGCTAAGTATTCTATAAGTCTCTAGCTGTGTCATTCTCGATAAAAGCACTGGATATGTAGTCCTGATGATTTCTTACGAGAATGAAACGCGTAGATTACTTCCCTTGCTTTTATCGAGAATCTAATTGTAATACGTGACGTATTCTATTCTATAGCGATTAGGTCTTCAAAATGTTTATTATAAACATACAGAATATTTTCGAATATTCTATGTCTATATTCACATATATATCGCTATTTCAGAGCATTTATTCCAATTTCTAATTTCTGCCGGACCGGCAACCGCTCTTTCAAACCAGTTCCTGTACACAGCTAAGTATTCTATAAGTCTCTAGCTGTGTCATTCTCGATAAAAGCACTGGATATGTAGTCCTGATGATTTCTTACGAGAATGAAACGCGTAGATTACTTCCCTTGCTTTTATCGAGAATCTAATTGTAATACGTGACGTATTCTATTCTATAGCGATTAGGTCTTCAAAATGTTTATTATAAACATACAGAATATTTTCGAATATTCTATGTCTATATTCACATATATATCGCTATTTCAGAGCATTTATTCCAATATATATATATATATATATATATATATATATATATATATATATATATATATATATATATATATATATATATATATATATATATAGAGAGAGAGAGATAATATAGATATAGATAGATAGATATGAACACGCTCTGAAATTCTGAGAGTATCACAGATGAAGTTCGTCTCAAGTAGACCCTAATTTCACTCCACGTTTTAACACAGTCTTACGCAGACGACGGGGGAAGAGAGAAAGTAAAAAAAAAAGAGACTGTGGAAAAATTTCCCCATTACTTGACTGGTATTTCATTTATTGATCACGGAATGGTGTAATGCGATATCGACCTCGGAGCGGTGAAATGCAATATTGACTTCGGAATGTTGAAATACAATATTGATATCGGAGTTATACTTATATATGTATGAAGTTTTCTTGCCCTCAGCTAATTTCCAACTTTTACGACTTTCTCAATTTTATTTTTATTCCCGGAAAAATGTTCTAGGTATTATTAACTGCCCACAGTTCTTTACTAATCGGGCAATGCAGTCGGGGGAATTTCTATGTTAGCATATTATAGAGGGCTAGTGATGGGGAAAAAGCAACGACATTCTCGGATAAAGTTTGTTTGTAGACGAGATAAAACTTGCTGGTCTGTTTTTTGAATTTCTGTCGACCGACTTTGGATAACGTTAAAAAATATGGTTTGTCTAACATAAATAAAACTTGCCGATTCTGTATGTATGCTTATTCAAATAATTGATTCGTGCCATAACTTTCGAACAACATCCTTGGAGAAGTATGTTTTTAAAAAATACTAACAAGTTATACCATTTTCACTTTTATGACATTTAAAACGCAAATGTTACCTACTGAGACTCCGTCAGTCTAAGTACTCTCGAATAATATGTTTACGTGATAGAACGTATATGCAAGAAGGAAATGAAACTACATCAGTTTCGACTTAGATAAGTCAAATATTTCATTGAATTAGCTTATAAGTTGCCTAATATTACAAAGACAGGTGTACCCTTAAAACTATTCTCATGAATCAGCAAAGTACAGAGGGCCATCGAAGTTAATCAAACTAGTTTCTGTCTGTTCAATTTCACTGGCAATGCTGGAGTTCGAGCAGAGGCATTTAAAAAAACAACAACAACAACAACAAAAACCCAAACACTTTCCCAAAGTGCCATGCACTGTGATCGAAATCTGGAGCTCGTGGGTCTGATGTGAATTTCTTAACCATTCGGATGTGCTGCGTCCACACAATGCAAGAAATATACAATCGCAGGTCATTTATATTTGAAGAGTAGCAGTATGAGTTAATTATATACATCTCAAATAGCTCTATCTGATTTCAAAACATAATATCTCAACTTAAAATACTCTTTAGACATAACGTCACAGCATTTCATAGATTATGTATTGACACACGTAATCATTCACGTACTGCCAACAAAACCGACTATCACGTTTTCCGATCATGACATGAAATAACGTTTGAAATACTATAATGCTAAACAATTATCTGAGGGTAGTTTTGGAACAAAATTATTGCTGCAGTGAGATATGTAAATATGTAACATTAAATGGCACTAGTTTAATGTTACATATTTACATATCTCACTGCAGCAATAATTTTGTTCCAAAACTATCCTCAGATAATTGTTTAGCATTATAGTATTTCAAACGTTATTTCATGTCATGATCGGAAAACGTGATAGTCGGTTTTGTTGGCAGTACGTGAATGATTACATGTGTCAATACATAATCTATGTGGCCCAAATGCTGTGACGTTATGTCTAAAGAGTATTTTAAGTTGAGATATTATGTTTTGAAATAGTTTAAACTGATGTCATTTATATCTACGTAGGAAAACATTGAAAAAAAAAAAAAGAATTTAAAGAACAAAAATATTATGTCTCGGAAAATAACTTGTGCGTATGTGTTGGTTTCAGGTTTTGTTGTTCGCCTGATCGAGATCGGAGATCAGTTCCTATGGCCCACAGGGTGGAGGTCGATATACCTGAGTTCCTCCAAATACGAAAATAACACCGGATCTGTAAAACATAGCTCTGAAAGTAGTGTTATATAATTATGTAATGAAATATAATTGTTTCTACTTTTGGCACAAGGCCAGCAATTACCCAGTACATTACTGGTACTTTATTTTATCGACCCCATAACGATGAAAAGCAAAGTTAACCTCGGCGGGATTTGAACTCAGATCATAATTAAGTAATGAAATATAATATATGACAATAGCTATTCGTTTTTAAAGAAGAAATAGAGTAGTATTAACGTTATTGTCAAGCAATATCCAATACATTTAGGTAAGCAAGGCTAGATTAATATTTATTGCTTATTATTTTACACTGAGATACACTAAAAGTGAAATAAAAAAAAAACATCTAAATAAAATACTATATCATACTGAATTTGACTTTATTGAAATTCATAATGTAAACTACCCAAAGTAGTCTGCCTTCGTGACACTCGTTATTTAAAGTCTAAACTGTGTTAACACATTCCTGTTTGTATTACGTGGCGTGAGCATGTTAGTGCTGAGACCATGCCATACGTGTTTGGTGGCCAGATTACCTCTAAATATTTACTGTGACACCTAGATTTCAATATGAACTAGAGACCTAGCCATACGCATATAAAAGCAGTGATATAATATTGTTTAGTTTTTCTCTCTTTGGTTCCGATTTCAAGCCATTATCAGTACCAGCATTAACCTCCATCCATTTAGTGGTCTCAGAAAAAGAACGACAAAGAGAAAGAGTGAGGGCGATGCAGAAAAAATAGAGTGGGGTGAGAGAAAGTACTGATAGAGAAATATAGGGAAATTCAGTGATTGTGAAACTATCACTGACTCTCTATCTTTGCGAATAGGTCGCAAATCAACAGAGAAATTCCATAGGTGTTTGAAAGCTTGAGTATTCATGTTTTATAGCAATTACACTTGATTTACCTAAAATAGGTTGATAATTCTATAAATAACATTTAGTTGAAAAAGATTAGTGCCTTTAGACTTGCATACATAATATTCTTTCTACATAAAGTCTGTAAATACATTCTCACCACGCTTTGCTTTAACTGTTGTGTAGCCTGTTCGCATAGCAATAGCTTTGCTCTGTCAAAATATAAGGAGGACTGTGTGAGTGAAAGATGTTAACTATGGGCTGACCTGGGGGTAAACAACAACAACCGCAGTATCATGATTATAATTTAAAATCAATGTCACGAGAAATGAGAATCTTTTCAATAAACAACAAAAAGGCAATAACTATGATTATAGCATCAGCACTATAAAAAACATAGACAATTATTGTTGTTATTATCAGTGTCATCATATTACATCAATAACGATATCATTATTGTTGACATTATTATTATTATTATTATTATTATTATTATTATTATTATCACCATCACCTCGATTATTGTTATTATAATGGCCTATTTGTGTACATATAGAGAATTTGTAATGGTCGCCATGATAGGTGAATAGATAGCTATTATTTTTTCCAAATACACTCGAAACAAACTACTTTACAAAAGAAGACTAATACAATTTGTTCTGTTAAGCGATTGATAGACATTTATAACAATAGGTGTAAATAAATTCATCATATTTAACTATCTCAGATACGTAAAATAATGTTTTTTGTCATTTTATTATTATTGTTATTATTATTATTATTATTATTATTATTATTATTATTATTATTATCATTGTTATCATCATCATCATCATAATGATCCTCCTCCTCATGATCATCATCATGATCAGCATCATTATCATCACCATATTCACGACATCATTATACAGTGGATTGGCAGTATCGGTAGATTGTCGGATGCCAAACATAGAGTTACGGCCCTTGCCATTCTGAGCTCAAATCCCGCCGAGGTTAAATTTGCCTTTCACCCTTACAGGGTCGATAAAATAAAATACCAGTAATACCAGCATAGTTACGTCCCTTTACGATCTGGCCTTGTGCCAAAAGTAGAAACAATTATTTGCAGAACGCTCTGCAAATAATTGTTTCTACTTTAGGCACAAGGCCAGCAATTACCCAGTGCATAAAGTATCAGTAATGCACTGGGTAATTGCTGGCCTTGTGCCTAAAGTAGAAACAATTATTTGCAGAACGCTGTTTTATGCGACTTAGTTATACGTAGTACTTTACTTTAGTTAACTATTTACTAATATATTGAGTACTCAATGTAATGAGTACAGTGTCTAATACTGCAATGGTTTGTACGATGCATATATTCTTAGGTCCTGGAGGTTTGGTTATGCAGTTGAATATATGCTTTTAATAATTTCTAAGACAACTCTTATATAAATCGTGGCAGATTTCAGTTCCTGCATTCTGTTGATTTGTATGTTTTCATATTTGGAAAACTGCTCCATTTCTTTTAGGAATACACTATCGGCTGTTGAGACTAATACATTCTTTAAGTAGCACTTCTCTTGTATGGTTGACCTTGAAAACAATATTCAGTCAATTAATCTTGGCCTATCGGTTTGTGTTGAATCCCATAGCACAGATTATGATCAGTTTGTCATTCTCTAAAACGTCTTTTTGCATAGATTTAACTATCTGATTACTGTTGGTATTTCATATTGTTGACATGAATTTCAATATTTCAAAATTCCAACTACTGAATTCTATTCTAATTTGGCTAAGACTAGCAAATCAGCGACATTACAAGCCATCGTATATTCTGTAGTAATGTAATGCTGTATGCTTTTTGACACGCCATCTGATGGATTCTGGTAGAATGCAATCATCCTTAGCCGGAATTAAGAATCCATCGGTATTAAATTGAGATCAGGCCACTTCAAACTGTTCTGTGAATTTGTCTTTGTTTCTTTCCTCAGTTTTTTTGTCAAATATTTTGAAGGTAATATTTTTTAAGGCAATCGTTGTAATCTGGCTTTTTGATTTTCTGTAAAATAACTTTGATCCTTTTCACAATTTCAATTGTTTCCTAACAACTGTCTACAACTGTCTACCACTTAAATCTCTGCTTCGTATCTGTTGCCATCCATGAAGATAGAAGGCCTTTATTTTGTTCGTGTTTTGTAGCTATTTGTGTTAAGTCTCCATTAAATCTTCACTGAATATTTGTAGACTTTTACTAGATATTTTATAATCGATACCAATTGACCATATTCTTCCTGCATTCACTTTCCATATCGAATGTTCTACCTTGCTCGGATGTCCTCTCTACTCTCTGCTGTATGTCTTGGCTTTGGAATCTTTGCCTCAGGCAATGGAAATTTTATATTAAGTCATCTTGCACCTGATTGTAGGAGAGCCGTACCTGCGGACGCAAATGACGTCACCGTCAGGATTATGGACACTTTCAAATCTCAGCAGCCTACTGAAATAATATAAGCAAGTTATCGGGGGCTGTAGTGTACGCGAAATGTCAGTGGGCTTACAACTCTACTTATGTCGATGTACGCCAACTCCAGCAAGTGGACCGACAGTCCTGTTATGTACTTGGACCCTAGTTTGCACTAGATCTCTAGGATGACAAGAACTGGACGGAGATCGTGAGCGAGGCCATCAATCTCACATTGAAATGAACGGAGAGGACAATGTCCTTAAAGATCGCGAGCAGGTAGACAACACCTTTATCGATTCGTATATAGTTGGACAATCTGATAGCTAGAAAACAACGTTTGCCTTCTATAGAGGATTAGTGAAACGTTTGAGCGGGGATAACCTGAGATTGGCCCTAGGTGTCGACGACGAGAGCCTAAGTAAATTCTTCTGGAGAGATTTCAGGAGGGGGTTTATAGAAAATTTTCATAAATTCTTAGAATGGTAATGCTATGTAAGGTCCGAGACAAGCTCCACTGGTATGGATGTGCCACAGCCAAATATGCCCGAAATTCAAAAAGGGTGATGAGGCCGTCCTGCAAGTATACGGACATCTGGTATCATGTGTAGGGCAGATCTAGTTATGACCCAGGTTTATAGTGAATATTATACCATGAACTTCAATTAGACAAGATGCTTAGTAAGTCATCTCCTAACTGGCAGCTCTGGTAAATCAAGCTGTATAAGCAGGAGGAAGAAAAAATGGAGAGGACATTTTTGATGGCTGGGAAGCAAGAAGCTATTCTGTAATGTTGTGTGCATTTCCCCTGGAATTAACCTAAAGCTCAGACCCCAGCCCTATTATGTATCCGTTGTTACCTGACAGTTTTATTGTTTTATACTGTTATTTTGACTATTTATTGCAATTATTATTATTGTTATATCTACTGTTTTGCATTTGTTGGTGTTGTCTTTACTTTCCTTGGTGTACCCCAACTCTTTGTCGTTTTTAGTTTTTGCACGTCTTTGAGTTGACCGAATGTATTTCGCCCTTGTGCTTAATTATAGAATTTATTATTATTGTTATCATTACTGTTATTATCATTATTGTTATTATGTTTATATAAAAGAAAATTTCAACTAAAATTTGTGTTGCCAATAAATTATCAGAAAAATAGGAAAAAATTGTTCTCATAAATTTAATTTATATTGTTTGGATGAAATATATTTTGCTAACCACAAAACAGTGTATATTTTGAATATACAATCTCTATTCCACCCTCTCGCTCTATCTCTATCTCGCTCGATGGCACACACATACGCACACACGCACACGCCGCGCAAATCTCTCTCCCTCTCTAACACACACATACCCCCTACACACCGACACACACACACACACACACATATATATATATATGTATATATACATATCAGTATATATTTAATATTTATATATGTTTATAGGGGAATTGGCAGAGACGTTACAGCGTCAGATCGAATGCTTTGCGGTATTCGTTTCCGCTCTCTGATTTCTGACTTCAAATTCCGCTGGGGGTCAAATTTGCCTTTCATAATTTCGAGGTCGATGAAAATGTAGCAGTCTAGTAATGGGGTCGTTTCATCGTCTATGTCTCTTTCGCACTTCCATTCATTCACTTCGTATTCTTCTCTGAAAGAAATCTGTTGTATTCAGACCTGGGGAGTAGGTGAGCTCCACCACGTTTAAAAAAAGTGCCCTAGAAACGCCATATCATAATACGGGTCCTCTACAATTCCCCTAGGAATTAGAGACTGACATCTCCCCCCTCTCTCTCTCTATATATATATATGTATATATATATATATATGTATATATATATATATATATATATATATATATATATATATATATATATATATATATATATATATATATGTATATATATATATATATATATATATATATACATTTAGAGAGAAAGAGAGAGGTGAGGGAGAGAGAGATACAATGAGGAGAAAACAGAGAGCGATGAGAGCTTACTAAATATAATATATGAACTGTCTCTTATTATGTTTAACTTAAGGAGTTGAAGCCGTAAATTACTCTACAGAAGAATACATGATATTTTCATACGGAAAAACACAATGACGATAAATGGACACGATATTCAAGTTATATAAGTGGTGTATATATTGTAGCAATTGCTTTTGTCCTGAACACAAATAATCATTGTTAAATGTGGTCGCAGGTTTCTGGATATCTTCTCATAATCTGCTTATATTATATATCTATCTACGATCTGAGTTCAAATCCCGCCGAGGTTGACTTTGCCTTTCATCCTTACGGGGTCGATAAAATAAAGTACCAGTAATGCACTGGGTAATTGCTGGCCTTGTGCCTAAAGTAGAAACAATTATATATCTATCTATTTACACATGATTCTTTAAGCACTTCTATAGGCCAGTAAACACACTTAGACGTAATCCCTCACCATATAAGACCACAGTAGATATTGAAACACATCTGTCTCTCCCCACTCTCTGTTTTCTCACATGTATGTTTATGTGAGAACGTCTGCATGTATCTTTGTGTGTAAGTAGTTAGGGCTACTAATATCACTCCTTTTTCACTATAACCTCAGCATCCACAGTTTTACTGTAGACATAATTATGAAAATATCTTCCATTCGATATGTTCCACCCCTTTTTGAGGAATATTAAACAATAGTTATTCTTTCTCTCCTTTGCTAAGTCTATAAAATATATGTAAATTAGACATCAGTAATATTGGTTTCTAATTTTGTTTCAAAACAAACAATTTGGGAAATGAAAACGTCAACACACCGTCCTAGACTTTGGGAATATTATTCTGCATATTGTACCAAGCAATATGATATAACATATGTTCTGTCAATTATATGTTATACCTTGGGAAGGATGTTTTTCCACATTACTGACGATATATATTGTAGCTGTTATATCTTTGCTGATAGCAAAGTAGAAGTAATCCGTATGGAATAATTCCGTTTTTAAAAAAGTTTGAGTAACGTAAAATAGTATTAACATAGAAAAACCATCTTACTATTTTTTCTCCCACCAAACTTAGTATGAGGTGGCGAAACGACGGAGTGCTTGGAAGTTCGGATTGAGTATTCACTCAAGCACTCATCACATTGAGTTCAAATTTCGAGAATATCAACTTTGCCTTTCATCCCATCAAGTTAGTTAAAAAAAATACCCGTCCAGTATCAGTCGATTATATCTCATTCTCTCTTTCTCAGGACAAGGTCGGCTGTGTTGAATCTCAGAGAGACGATAGGCCTTCTCAAGATTAACATGTCCCCTACGGCGCCTCTACAATTCCGTTAGGAGTTACGGGTACATTCATTCATATATACAAACCTGCTATCTGTGCTTTCTCTCCGAATCGTATTTCCGTTACCTGGAATCTAACAGCAAGAGCATCTGCTTACTTTCTTTTAAAGTCCTGCTTCATGTTTTCCTTCTTTTATCTGCTGCTTGTAAACTTTCCAGAATAATATTCGCTAATTGTTCATCCTTGTTCGACCCATCTCTCTTTCATATGTCTGATTGTCTACCATTCTCACTATCTCGCTCCTACTCTCCTTCTTTCTTATTTGTTATTGAATTTGGTGATTTTAATGCACTCAACGGATTTACAACGTTTGTTTAGAATTTATATATCATTGAAATCGAAAACTGTTTGTAACATTTAATTTCGTCGTCTTCATACCATCTATTATCCACGAATATTTAAAAAATACCTTTGATTTCCTTCCCTGAATGAAATCCAAAATTTACTCTGACAGCAAGCAGTATGGTTCCAGACGATTTTCTGCATATGCAATCAGGTGAGATTGTTGCATTTCAATAAGTTCTCGTATTGCAGGTGGAGAATCAAACGTTTCGGACTATGAGACTTTGATGAAATGTTGTAAAGGAATGACTAATGCAAGTGAAAAAGACTGAAGAGTTTATTTAGTTGAGGCAGGAAGTGGATGTATAGTCAATCTCAGAGAATATAAGATCTATATGATGAGGTGAGAGAGATGTTTGTTGGGAAGTAAGAGGGTCGAAAGAGAGGTGGGTAGTGGGAGAGGTAAGTGGAATGAGAGTCAAGCATTCGTCTATGTTGTAACTACTGGACACTCAATTAAATAAACTGATCAGTTCTGCGATTCTATACAAAATACAATTGACATCAAATGTATTTCAATGTTAATTCACGAGACATTTAAATGAGTAGTGGAATATATCCGTGTTGGTGTTTATCTTTATATCCTTTATACATTCGGTAATCGAATGAAACTAAATTTGTTAACTCGAATCTGTGTTATCACTTTACAAAACAATAACAACAAAAACAGCAACAACAATAACAACAGCATCGTTACACAAAGGAAATCGTTAAATTGAATCTCGTGAATGATAATCAAACAAGAAAGTTTCTGCTAGGGTAGCCACATCCCTGAAGAAACCATTAGATAATTGTTTCTACTTTTGGCACAAGGCCACCAATTACCCTAGTGCATTGTTGGTACTTTATTTTATCAACCCAGTAAGGAAGAAAGGTAAAGTTAACCTCGGTGGGATTTGAACTCAGAACGTAAAGGGCCATAACTATGCTGCAAAGCATGGTGTCTGACGCTCTATCGATACTGCCAAAGATATTGCCATCATATATTACGCTATATCCCACAAATTGAGATTGTCATGGCCAAAATGCCTTTGATTGAAGATCTAACCATTCAAGGCTGCTCAGGTTTAAAAAATAAACAACGTCTGCAAGACAAAAATTAAGAGAAATAATTTGAAATATCTTAGAATCAGCCCTGAATATAAAACGTATTTCTTCATCTGCAAACCCTTTCCTCACGAAAGTTTCATATATAGACTTTTCGTAGAAACAGATTGAAACATAACCAGCTTTCTAACAACTCATCCCCGATGACACTTAGTTTTGAAACGCTGAAGAATATAGAGTGGAAACTTTTACATCCACAAAGCCTTTAACAGCGTTTGACACGAGAAGCTACTTATAAAATCACTTACTTGTATGTCACTTCTTTTAACTATTTAACTGAAAGTTCTCCAGCTGATCTTTTCATTGCAGTGTAAGTCAATGGAACTGTCAATCCGCAGAGTTATAGCTTTGGTGCATTTTACTATTAGCATATTTTACTTACGTTATTTTTCTTTTTTTCTTCTAAATATGGATGATCTGTTACCTCTAACCATATACACATTCGTCTAAAAGGATTTTTATCTTCAATATGTACGTTTTATCGCAAAGTAGACCGACAAATATAACAGAGATACACAACGTCTATGAAGAGAAATCTAGGGAATCTTGCAGTGTGAACATTTCAACGTAATCGTATCTAATATCATCAGATTATTCGAGGTCTGTCTGAAAAGTAACGGGATTGGCGTAACAAAAAATTTAGTTCAATTCCAAATAACAAACTACATGCTTTCATTTTCAAAGTAATCAAATTTATGCATTTTTCACCCTTCTCTGTGACACCTCTATGCACTGGTGGAAGGATTCTTCTAGGATGCCACTCAGCTCTATCGTTATGGCCCCCTTGTTAGATTCTATGTCTTTAAAATGAGTCCCCTTGGTGACCCCCCCCCCCCATAAGATAAGGGAAAAGAAAAAAGTTACAGAAAGCAAGATTAAGTGAATAAGAAAGTTGTTCCAGTACGGCGATGTTCTCGGCCAGGAATGCCGAATGCTTAGGGGGTTGTGAGACGGCGATCTTCCGTATGTCCACATCTTTGGTGATAATCTTCCAAACATTGTTGAGGTTCATGCTCAGCTCACTTGCGATTAATCAAACAGTCAGCCGACAATCTCTACGCACCACCTACCTTACACGCTCAACGTTGGTCTCAGTCCTGCTCGTCGAAGGCCTCCTGGCAGGTGATGGGCTTCGGGGTTATCTATAGGGATGATTAAAAAGGTTGTGGGTTTGGAACAATAAAACGGTGGATGGAATATATATATATATATATATATATATATATATATATATATATATATATATATATATATATATAAGTATGTATACGTACATACATATATGTATACAGACGTACAGTAGTATGTATATATATACATACATGCACACATATATATATGTGTACGTATGGATTCACGGAACATTTATTATAATGCTCGGTGTGTTTGAAAACAAACATCCCTAATTAAGCTTGCAACTAGTAGATCGTTCCTTTGTCAGTGTTGAACAAAAGGGCAACGATGGTTGCTAAACACTGTACGGCTTAATTCGGGATG
>OZ024742.1:84247948-84262948 GCA_964016885.1 Eledone cirrhosa
ATATATATATACATATATGCGCATATATATATATATATATATACATTCATATATATATATATGTATGTATATACACATATATATGTATATATATATATATATATATATATATATATATATATATATTATATATATATATATATATATAATATATATATATATATATATATATATATTTACATACATATATTCATATGTACATATATACATACACACACCCACACACACACACCCACACTCACATATTGATTCGTTCGAAGCCATAACATAACTTTATCGCTACTTCAGGTTCGTTGCACATTGGTCGATCTCTTAAAGAACACATTTCAACTACAAACGCTAT
The DNA here is from genome assembly GCA_964016885.1 of Eledone cirrhosa. Lineage (NCBI taxonomy): Eukaryota > Metazoa > Mollusca > Cephalopoda > Octopoda > Eledonidae > Eledone > Eledone cirrhosa. Next base: position 84,248,292 of record OZ024742.1, read on the forward strand.
AAAAGCTCACATGCTGAAACTAGCTACTATTGAAACACCCTTGGCTCTCAACTTAATTATAATAGTAATTTTCGTTACACTGCTACATAAAACTGGCCAATGGCAATATATAACACATTCTGAGCCTGTGCCGATTAAGAATTCAAATTTCGTACTTAATCCGATACATTGAGAGTATATGTAGTGCACAGTAAGTAGACATTTAGGTGGGAATTAGAAGGAGAGTATAAGCGGTGGAGAGTATAATAGTCATTAGACAGTTTGATATAATACATGGCAGTCCTCTGTGTTCAAATCTCACTGAAACCTTTTATATTTTTCATCCTTTCGGATAGATAAAATAAGTACCAGTCAAATAATAAGGTAAATACTTTCTCTATATCAGTTTCTAAATTTCTCTCAATCGTTCTCTCTTCTTCTCTATAAGAAATCAGCTTCATTCAGTCATAGAAACTGGATGGGTTCCGCCGGGTTTGTATTGCCCAGGAAGCGACAAACGACTCCAGAAAGAATTATCTGCATATACATACATAATCATTATTACAAATACCAAATAAATTTCTTTCTCGTTTGTATATCCAAAGTTACACACACACACACACACACACACACACACACACACACACACACACACACACACACACACACACACACACACACACACACACACACACACACACACACACACACACACATATATATAATATATATATATATCACTACTTCCCAACTTTCTGTTTTCTCACATGTGTGAACCGAATAGTTTACTTTTGAAATTTTTCGTTCTGTTATATAAGTACATAAAGAGACCTTTAATTAACTTGGCACTGGCCCAAATTAAAAGTTCATGTTTAATAAATACTTTTTTAATGCCCGTCATAATAGGCCTGTCAGTCAAATAACAGACCACACAGAAGCCATCGAGAAAGACTGAGCTAACTAATCGATCATTTTTTGGATTCGTTAAAAACATCATTATGCTTCGTTTAATCACCTCTATATATTTAGAAAAAGTAGCGATCCCTATTATATATATATATATATACACATATACATATATATACTCTTTTACTCTTTTACCTGTTTCAGCCATCCGGCTGAGGCCATGCTGGGGCACCACTCTTGTTGCTACACATTTTATCTCCAGCCTGTATAGGTTGGCCCTGGTGTAAGAGCGAGTTTGTTGCTGCTGCCCTTAGGTTTCCCTCGTGCCTTGCTGTGGGCTCATCCGCGATCCTGGATAGCAAGGTGTCGAGATGTTTCTTGAAGACATCCACCTCCACGTCATGCAAATCTCTCAGATCCCGCGGCAGCCTGTTGAAGAGTTGAGGGCCCTTGAATCCCAGGCTATTGCAATACCTGCTCCTTATTCTAGATGTGGAAGACGGGACCTTTGGCACCGCACATTGACGTCCTGTTCGACGGTTGGTCCAGCGCCCAATGCCAAAGTTTGGTGCTAGTCCCTCCAGGATTTTCCACATGTAGATCACTGCGCATCTCTCCCGTCTACGTTCTAAGGAGTAGAGGTTCAGTTCCTTTAGCCTCTCCCAGTAGCTTGTTTCCTTCATCGTGGCAATCCTCTTCGCTGGATTGCCTCAAGCTCCGCGGTTAGTTTGACACTATGGGGTGACCACAACTGGGAACAGTAGTCCAGGCGGCTTAGGACAAATGTCCTCCATAGTGTCAACATGGTGTCACGGTCTCTTGTCCGGAAAGTCCTCAAGAGTCGTCTGCACATTGTCGCCACTTTCATGATGTGTGAGGAAAAAGATGCATCATCGCTCATGTCATGCCCAGGTCTCGTATCGAGTTTGACACGGGGATATCGGTCTCTCCTGATCCTGTGTAGTTGTGTTGTACTATATTTGTGTTTGCAGGTTTGTTTGGAGGTTGGTATTGTAGGGCTTGGAATTTACCAGCATTAAACTGCATGTTGTTTTCTTCCGCCCATTTGTATAAGGCTTCCAGATCTTGTTGTAAAAGGGCAGCGTCAGCCGGGTTTTTGATTTCCTGTGCTACCTTAGTGTCATCAGCATAGCTAGTGAAGGATGTTGTTGTATGTACTACAGAGGGCATGTCTGAGAGAGCCATCAAAAACAGTAGTGGTCCCAGGACTGTCCGCTGGGGCACCCCACTTGTTATTGGTGTTTCCTTTGAGAGGGCCCCGTTTGCTGCGACTCTCTGGCTTCTGTCCTTTAGGAAGTCATGCAGCCACTCACCTACTTTTCCAGTTATGCCGAGTCCGTGTAGTTTGTGACATATCATTCCGTGGTCGACCTTGTCAAAGGCCTTCGCAAAGTCAAGATATATCACGTCCACATGTGAGCTGTCTAGTAGTTGTTTCAGTACCCAGTCGTAGTGATGTAGCAGCTGTGTTAGACAGCTTCTTCCTGGGCGGAAGCTATGTTGCGTGCTAGTCAGGCGGTTATTTTCCCCGAGGAAAGTGATCAGTTTCTTTCTGACGACTCGCTCCATGACCTTACTGATATGCGACGTCAGGGAGACTGGCCTATAGTTTTTGATCTCCGCTCTGATACCTTCTTTATGGATAGGGCATATTGTGCCTTCGTTCAGCTCCCTGTGTAGTACAAGCTAGACAAGGAGCTTCTGAAGAGCATCTTCAGTGGAGTTGCTAAGGCCCGCTTACATGTTTTTAAGAGAACTGCTGGGAATACATCAGGTCCAGCAGCTGAGTCTGTTCTAATTTCATCTATGGCGCACACCACGTCCTCCTCCGTTATGTCTATGTGGTTGATGGTCGCCATTTCTTCATGTAGTGTTGTGGCATCAAAGAACTCCTCTGGCTTCGGTATTTGCATGTGCCTCAGTGGACATGTGAACACACACACATATATATATATATATGATTCAGTGATTTACTGTGGTGCTAGATGAGCACTCGATGCAGAGTCAGGGTGTATGTATTAGGAAAAAACATTTAAAATTGTGTATCGACATATTGAGTTTTGATTCAATATCACCCATAGAAGTTACGAACCCGACACCATTACCGATCTGCCCTTCAGACTGGCGATTCAACAAACATACGATCTATATTGTTTCATCATTGGAAAGTAATCGGATTATGAAGATGCATTTAAAGAAAGTTAAACATTTTTCCATGTGATATAATCACTGACCATTCTTCCAGAGTGAACGTAAAATGATATTTATATCACACGTTCGTAACTATTTAATTGACTAGGTTCAGTTAGTAGAAAACATGAAGCCCAGTAATTTAGAAATATATATACATTTTTAACATATACACCCTCTAATGTTTGAGAATGGTACAGAGTCGAATATATCAACCCCAGTACCAGTTTTTGTCTCTCTCTCTCTCTCTCTCTCTCTCTCTCTCTCTCTCTCTCTCTCTGGTTATATATATATATATGAATATGTTTGTGTGTGTGTGTATGTAGATAGATAAAGATAAAAACGTGTGTAGGTAGCCAGGCATAGACGTATATATATATATATATATATATATATATATATATATATATATTATATATGTAGGGAGGGAGAGAGTGAGAGAGAAATAAGAAGGAGGGTGAGAGAAATTTTTTGCGTATATGGGAGTCAATAAACTGAATTTTAATATAGCTCTTTGCAGCTACTGGTTTTAATGGTTACATCATTTTTGATTTCATATTTATACGTTATTTCCACTAAATATATATGTATATATATATATATATATATATATATATATATATATATATATATATATATATATATATATATATATATATATATATATATATATATATATATATATATATGTGTGTGTATGTATATATATATTTATATATATATATAAATATATACATATATATATATATATAATAATATGTATATATATATATATATATATATATATAAATATATACATATATATATATATAATAATATGTATATATATATATATATATATATATATATATATATATATATATATATATATATATATACATATATATATAGATACATATATGTATGTATATGTGCATGTATATATATATATATATATATATATATATATATATATATATATATATATATATATATATATATATATATATATATATATATATATACATACACACACACATACATGAACGTCAATAAACAGATTTAATATAGCTGCTTGCAATTACTAGTTTTAATGGATACATAATTTTTGATTTCTTATTTATTCGTTATTTCAACTATTTATGAGTTAAGCTATAAATTCTATCTTAATAGGATAATGCATTGTGGAGAACAACAGATTTTAATGTGAAAGAGGTTCCTGAAAATTATACAACCACGCCTTTCTTTCTCTACATAGCAAGTATTGTCTCCATGGAAAATATCTTTCTCAGATCTTCATACGATAATCTAGATGTGAACACACATAAAAAGTCACACACCTACGCATACATACTGACACTGACATATAGACACTATATCAAACACAAACCCTTAGGCATGTATTTTTCAATATGCGTATATACATATATGTGTGTGTGCGTGAGTGTGCGCGTGTGTACGTGCGCTTTTCTACATGCTTATATACGGATATGTTTATATATGAATATGTTTATATATGGATATGTTTATATATACAGACACAAATACCCATACGTACACTCGTAAATATAATATAATTTTTTAATTATATATGCGATGAACCCTGATTACCCATCCAAGCATCGGTTTCCTTCGATTCGTCCTCCTGCCTAACATATAAACCATGAAAATTATGAAGTTAAGTAACGCATGAGGGTAAGTTCGTCAGTGGTCGTCTCTCCAGCATCGAGGTTGTGGGTTGTTCACTTTCAAATACTCTAGAGTCTAGAAAAACAATAACCGACAGTCTAAATATTTCATATTACTTCCTGGGTTTAGTTGTTTCTCTGTATGATACACATTATCACATTAATATATCAATATCGAATGTAACTCAGTAATCTGCATCAATTTTGTATATTTGCACTATAAAGTATCCTCCCACACACATGCATATATATATATAAATGTATATATATATATGTATATATATTTATTAAAATAACAGATTAATGTTTAAGCAAAGAATCGCTGCTTTCACCCTTAACAGAAGATCCCGTTAAGGGTAAAAGCAGCGATTCTTTGCTTAAACTTTAATCTGTTATTTTAATAAATATTTGCTCTACGGTTCTTATATATTTGATATATATTTATCCATATATATTTATCCTTATCGAGCCCTCTTTGGATTTTAGTCCTCAAATTTATTATTATTACTATATGTATATATACATATATGTGTATATATACATTTATATATATATATATATATATATATATATATATATAAGTATGTATACGTACATACATATATATACAGACGTACAGTAGTATGTATATATATACATACATGCACACATATATATATGTACGTATGCATTTCTTATAATGCTCGGTGTGTGTGTGTAATCCCGAATTAAGCTGTACAGTATTTAGCAACCATGGTTGTCCTTTTGTTCAACACTGACAAAGGAACGATGTACTAGTTTCAAGCTTATTAGCTATCGTCAGCATTGTATACCTTTCTGCCAGCTGATTGAACGTCTGAAAGTATATACTTTCCTTATGCATATTAACGGCTGAGTAGCATAATTTGCATATCGAGTGAGTTAATCGGCCGGGCGCAACGAAAACGATAAATGGAAACAATGGAAAAATCGTTTTCGGTGCGCCCCGCCGATTAACAGGACGTCACTGTGTGGTGCCAATGTTTCCGTCTTCCACATCTAGAATAAGGAGCAGATATTGCAATAGCCTGGAATTCAACGCCCTCAACTCTTCAATAAGATGCCGAGGGATCTGAGAGATCTGCATGGTGTGGAGGTGGATGTCATCAAGAAACATCTCGACACCTTGCTATCCAGGATCCCGGATGAGTCCACAGCAAGGCACGAGGGAAACCTAAGCGCAGCAGCAACAAACTCCCTCTTACACCAGTGTCCAACTAATACAGGCTGGAGATAAAATGTGTAGCAACAAGGGCGGTGCCACAGCATGGCCTCAGTTGGATGGCTGGAACAGGTAAAAGAGTAAAAGAGTATATATATATATATATATATGGTTATATAAATATATATGCATATATATATATATATTTATATATATGCATAAGAGATGTCAACATCTAAAGACATTTTTTCCCAATTCCAACCAGTCCGATTGTGTTGTTATTCTTGTTTACCTTTTATATGTACACACACACACACACACACACACACATATATATATATATATATATATATATATATATATATATATATATATATATATATAAATTAATATATATATATATATCTGTGTGTGTGTGTATTTAATACATATATATATATATATATAGGAACGAGTAGGACCCCGACGGCTGAGCTCAAGCCGATTCGACGGCTAATTCTGGACTCAGAAGTGGCTTGAGCTCAGCCGTCGGGGTCCTACTCGTTCCTATTACCCACTCTACTACCCTAAGTATTGAGTACTTTGGTGCGTTATGGTCCATCTGGTTCCTTACCACATTTCCTTCGTTATATATATATATATCACATATATTCTACCTTAACAGGTTGGTCTCTACAGTAACATCAGTGATTCTTCCACTTATCCGTAGTACCAGTGATATGGTCTCCTGATGCAGTGAGGTAGTGGCTCTACCTGGAACGATGCACTGATATTCGAGCTACGGCCCTATAGAGTAATGTTACTCCAAGACCCCACCCAGGCTGCTAGTATTCGAGATTATATTTTTTTGATTAGTACACAAGCGTCTTGAATATAGGCATAGGTAGGCACGTACATCGAACTGAAGATAGCAGGCCTGGCTTTTACGCCTACCTGACTTTCTTCTATTTACCGAGTACTGATCCTTAGCAATTCTTGCCTTTCATTTAATCTTCTGCGTTTCATCCCCCATAAAACGGACCTCATGCTTCGGTGTAATTCCATTCATATGCAGAGAACACTATGCAGTTTTTCTTGATAGGACGAAAACTTTGACAATTTTAATTGGAACGTTGCAACCCTTACATATAAGGAACAGAAACTAATGGAGGAGACCAGATGATACTGTCTAGATGAAGTTGGGTTTTCCTCAACAACGTTCCGTGGCTCTTATGCTGAAGAGTTGGATAGAGGATGGAAACTCTATCTAGTGAGATATAACGCCACAAATAACGGCACAGGTGGCAGTGGAGATATTCATAACCCCCTGGCTGTCAGAATGTGTTACTGACTCAATCCCTTTTGGAAGAAGGATTTATCTCTTGAAGATTAAGCTGAAAGAAAGGTCCCTGTGGCTGATGCATGTTTATGCGCCAGATATTCTGATTATAGATCCGTCCTTGATGAAAACACTGCAACCTTGTATGCGGTTGAGACTGAAACATGTATCCTTACTGGCAGACGCCTGCTTATATCGCACCTAACCATCGTATCTTGTGGTCGTGTCTCTATCCGCTAACTGTAACCCATATCTCTAACGAGATAGTTAGCGTTTATAATGATTTCTAATTTAGGTACAAGGCCTTCCAATCGAAGTAATATGAATAAAAAGGGCTGCTAATTTAGACATAAGTGCAATATGTTCTGCTAGAGAATGGGTTACAGTTAGCGGATAGAAACACGACCACAAGATACGATGGTTAGGTGCGATATAAGCAGGCGTCTGCCAGTAAGGATACATATTTTTTTCGGGACAATCGATTATACTACTTCCAGTATTCATGACATTTATTTAAAGATGAAAAGCAAAGTCGACCGCGGTGACTTTTGAATTCAGTACGTAAATAATCGCTCTAATGATTCAATTGATAAAATCGACCACCCTGACCAATCTCAACGTTAATCTTGGCACAAAGCCAGCATATTGGGAGGAAGGAAAGTCAATTATATCAATCCTCCTACTAGACGGGTACTTTATTTTACCGACCATGGATTAATGAAAGACAAAATTATTTTTGTAAAATATTTAATTCACAAGAGAAGGAAGTATAATGTATATATATATGCCTTCATCCTGTCTTGACCCTCTGACCACTTCCTGTTGCGCGGGCACCTCACATCTCCCCACTTCCGACCACCACAACCAACGGATTACACACCACCGGTCATCGTTCTAGCTATCCATTCCATAACATGAACAATATCAGGCAACTCATCCCACACTCCACGAAACTACCTCAGGAACTTACCCACGGACATACACCCACAATCTTTTTTCGAACCACGCCACCTACATCCACACCACATATAAACACCAACACACACTTACTCCTCCCCATCCATACGCACGCACACACCGACCTACACCCCACCCCCCACACACACCTTTTCCTGAACATGGAACCTCGTTCTTTCCCCAACTCTCACATACACACACACACGTACACCTGCACACATACACAAACACCACCTTCAGCCCTCCCCGCTCGGACCCCGCCTCCCTACTCCACCCGCAACCACCCCTACACACCTCACACCCTTCCACCACTTGTTTATTTTTGTTTATTTTTATTTTTATTTGTACCCCTTCCACCGTTTTCCTCCCTTTTCTCCCCCCTTTTCTCTAAATGTCTCTTCACCACTCCTCCACACACCCTCGGAACTCTCTTCCCACCCACTTTTTTCCTGAAGAAGGGCTTATGCCCGAAACGCCCCCCCCCCCCCACTCTCAAGAGCGTGAAACTAATAAATCTTTGTTTGCACTGCCTCTCTGTTTTTGGTCCCATTCCAGTTTTCACTATATATATATATATATATATATATATATATATATATATATACGAAGACAGAAAAGTGCCAAATAGATAATCTGGTTGGTCAAGATGGGTGGGGGGCTGAAGAGACGTGAATAAACGATAAATTAGCCAATAATTATTAGAGAGCTAGAAAAGAATTGATCGATTAAGAAACATGCAAGTCAATATAAAGGGGTCTAGTTCTTTAAAAGGTACTTAGAACCATGGGAATATCACGAGAAGAAATCCATACGTGTGTTCAGTCGTTTGTTATTGTGGATATTATTCAATATCCACCATCATTCGTCATTGAATAATCTGTAGGCCTTTAACCCATACTAGTATCTTCTATAGGTAGAGACTTCTATGTTCTTGTCTTTGAGTTGTTATATTGTATTTGCTTTTATTTGGGTATCTGAAGTTCGTTTCGTCAGTCAGGAAGCGATTTTCAAACATCTAAACATCTTACACATACCTACATATTTCCAGAATTCCTTTTGGTGGTTTTGATTCAATGGAAAGACCTCAGCTTCGTATATTATAGCTGGGGCGTTGAATTCTTGATCCAGCGGGAATGACTCAGGTTATTTACCCCCCCCCCCTCTCTCTATAAATATATATATATATATAATGTCTGTGTGTATGTGTGTGTGTATGTGTAAGCATGCGTCCTTGTGTTTGTAACATATTAAATTAATAAATATGTAATTAATTATGAATAAATATTTCATGAAACGATGTATTATATATTAAACAACTTTGGACATAAAATCGTATAATGATTTCTTACATTGGCACAACGCCCTGTCAATTATATCGAAGCTGTTTGATTGATCGAATGCAGTCGACGAAAATTGTTGTCATTATGCTATCGTCCCACGAGGGAACATATAAAATCAGTCGCCGAAATAGTTGCTGAATGTATGGACACTAAAATATAGAGTAACATACCTGAATAATGCAAGTGATTTGGTTTTGAACACTAAAGTTTCTCGATTTAAATATCAATTAACATAACAATGTTGATAGCTATTAGATATATTGAGGTCGGTGTTGAAATGGTATCGACCTGCATCGGTTTCAACGATTAGTGTTCGAGTTGTCTGATCGATGGAAGAGGCTGCATTTGATATTCATGTATATGTGGCTGAGTATTCCATAAACAAATGTATAGGCTGAACGTAATTCTGAGTGAGATTCACTGGGTTACAGAGTGTAAAGATCTAGCTGTCTGAAATGTATGTCAGGCTTCTATGCAGTTTCAATCTCCCCAATTTCACTCACAACACTTGGATCACTTCGATGATATGTTAAATAGCAGCTACCAAAAGACCATGAAATGGGATCGAACTCAGGACCTATCATTATTCGGTTATGCTGCGTCCACTCATATAGACTCCAATATAATTCAGACGAGTCTCAATGTGCATATGAACATATTTATGAAAACATGTTCTTATTTAGCGCCTGACCAGGTCAACTTATCAAGTAAATTCATTCCAAAAATCATTTTAACTGTAACTCGTCTATCGTTTTAGTATTATCTTACTAGGTCTGAGTTCAAATCCCGCTGAGGTTAACTTTGCCTTTCATCCTTACGGGGTCGATAAAATAAAGTACCAGTTATGCACTGGGTAATTTCTGGCCTTGTGCCAAAAGTAGAAACAATTATCTTACTACGTCATTCTCTTTTTAAAACGTTGGGCTGTAATTTGAAGCAGATTTGGCTACTAGCAGCACATTGAGGCAACCCCCTGTGTGCATCCATGATGAAGGCTTAAGACGTATCTTATGTAACAGTCTTTTACTTGAACTCAGTTTGACACTGGTTTTATGAGGTAGACGAAACTTATGTTATAGTAGATACGATTGATTCTACATGTAAGTCAGTGGCCGAAATTTGTACGAGTACATGTGTTTGTGGAATATTCAGCCCCTAACGTTACAATCCAATGAGACGGAATTTAATATAGTGGATTAGTACATAAAATAGTCGTCATTGAAAGTGACGGAGGAAAGAGATAGACGTTCAAACACATAGATAATGGGAATTGGACACAGGGAGAATAGAGAGATTTGGAGAGAGGAAAACAAAAAGAGAGAGAGAAAGACAGAGAGAGAAAGAGAGAGAAAGAAAGAGAGAGAAAGAGAGAGAAAGAGAGAGAAAGAGAGAGAAAGAGATCGAGTGTATGTGTGTGGGGGAGAGAGAAAAGGTGTGAGAGAAAGAAAGAGAGAAAGAGATTGGTGACTCTGAAGAAATGCAAAATAACATTAAAATCTTGCTTTGTAATAATCAAATAGAGATGACCTTTATTTTAAAGTTTCGAAACCTACCTTTCATGACCTTATGATTTTGAATGCTCATAATAATAATTTCAACACTGATTGTAAACTTGAAGAAAACCCCCTTTATGAGATTACCAGCTATAAATTCTATGATGCAAATGTATTTAACGAGGCGAACAACTCTTACCAAAAAAAAAAAAAAAACCCCAAAACAAAAACAAAAACAAAAACAACAAAACAAACAAAGAACCACTCAAAGAGAAAGCATTCAGAACCGAAGCAAATACTTCGACATATAATTTTTTTCTGTGCATCATAAAAACAAAACATAAAGCCATGTTATTCTACCAAGAAGCTAGTTTGGTAATGCAAATAGATTTAAATTTGATGTCTTACGATAATACCTGTATAAAACCTAAATGTTCTATGAAGTCACCAGAAAGGATGATGTTGACTGATGAAAATAATGTAGCATTATAGTCTGAGACGGACTGGATTAGTTCTTGTATAACATGACTGATTTTAATCACCAGAATAATGTCGATGGGAGATATCTACTCATTCACTTAGTTTCTTATTTCTACACCACATTACTTATGCCACACATTCCTGTTACAGCTGAGAAGTTTATGCCTACACAAGCTCATACAGACACGGACAAAATCATATAATTCTCTATAGAGAGGATTATAGGCGAAACATTTCTAGCATATTACGATTGTGTATATTATATTTCCTTTATAACAAGAGGTTACTTCTTTACGTATATTCTGCCACAAATTAAACATGTGTATTAATATTTCCTCGTTACCTTTGGTAAAACAAAACTCGCTATAACGGATTATGTATGCATAAGGTGAAACAATTGTTCTCGGTAAGGTGAACTAACTGTTGTGTTACTACTTATATATATATATATATATATATATATATATATATATATATATATATATATATATATATTAGAAAGTGAGGATCTTTTAACAAAATGAAAAATAACCGAGGTGTCCTACACGAGTGAAAGTATCAGGAAAAAAGATCAAATCGAAAATGCAACTGGCCTCTTTTAAAAAAAATATATATATTTATTAGGTTCCTTTACCGGTTTCTCAGTTCTTCTGCTTTTCAAAAGTAGAATTGAGATGGAGGGTCTGTGGGTTTTCTCACATCTGGTTGGTCTTTGAATGTTACTTCTGTTTTATATGGAAAAAAGTGGCTCGAAATGCCAGGTTTTTAGAATAAATTTCGTGCCAGTTCACGTTACAAAGTTGTTCAAACCAAGTTGCTTTTCAAATATGAGTGATTTTCAAATTTCACGCCTGTATTTTGGAATTTTTTTATAGCCATTTAGAGAATATTGTGCCAAACAAAAGATAATGGTAAAGAAAAAGGGATGGAGAGAGTTGTTCTTAGTATGACTGATGTGCTGAAATGTAATTTGATTGGTTATAAATGAAATTATGACTGTCACGTGAACAAGTACATTAAATTTCGCGCCCGTATTTGGGAATTTATTTTGTAGCCTTTTAGAGAATTTTGTGCCAAACAAAAGATAATGGTCAAGAAAAATGGGATGGGGAGAATTGTTCTGGTTCAGTGAGTATGGCTGGTGCGCTGGGGTGTGAGAATTCAGACTTTCTATTGAAATAAAGAAAGTAGAGATATGTGTTTATTTGTGTGCTTGTGTGTGTGTGTAGGAAGATGATTCTATTAGTAGAAATGGGGTAGGGTGTTGTAAGTGGGTGTGGATGTCATGTATGTGTGTATGGGTGTTATGTGTGTGTAAATGTGTGTGGGAGTATGATTATCATATTAAGATGGAGAGAATATATATTTTGTGTGTGTGTGAAATTTGATGTACTTGTTCACGTGACAGTCATAATTTCATTTATAACAAATCAAATTACATTTATAGTAAAAAAAGGCTTCGTGAGCCACCTTTTTTAAGTAAAAAAGAAATTCAAAAACAAACTGGCGGGAAAGCTGATGTGCTTATTCACGTGACTGCAGCAACCAACCAAACTTCCGTCATATATGAAAAAACAACCTGACAACCCCCCCCCCCCTGTTTGAACAACTTTGTAACACGAACTGGCGCGAAATTTATTATACTTATTCACCAACCAACCAGATTACTTCTCTAAAAACCTGGCATTTCGAGCCACTTTTTTCCATATAAAACAGAAGAAACATTCAAAGACCAACCAGATGTGAGAAAAACCACAGACCCTCCACGTCAACTCTACTTTTGAAAAGCAGAAGAACTGCGAAACAAATAAATATATATATTTAAAAAAAAAATGACTCCAGTTGCATTTTCGATTTCATCTTTTTTCCTTATATATATATATATATAAGCACACACACACATATATATATATATATATATATTAGGATTGACACACACACACACACACACACACACACACACACACACACACATATATATATATACATGTATATATATATATATATATATATATATATATATATGTATATATATATATACACGCGCACACACTCACAGGCACAGGCACACACAGTGCATGCATATATTCTGGGGTTATATTTGACAATTGATTTCGCACAACTCGTGTCTTTTGTTAATAGTGTGATTCAAAGTTTTAGTAAGATTAGCTTCCTTAATCCTCAAACTTTACATAATCCGTTCTGGGTCTCTGATGGTGATTATAATATATAGATTATGTTACCTCTCCTGATGCTTTGTAACAGACGACAAAGTTGTATGAATGTGTTCTTTAAATCAGGATGAGGGAGGCTGTAATGTAAAATGTGCCACAATTCTGCTAGCGTGGCTTAGTGGATAGACAGTTGGATGTACAATCGGGAGGTTGTGAGTTTGATTCCCGGAACGGGTGATATGTTATGTCAGCAGGACTCTTTATTTAACATTGCTTTTTCTGTGATGTACAATGTTATACGACGCTATTATGAATCAGGTTATGTTAGTGTTACTGATAATTTATCCCCACTAGGTCCACCACGCATTATATGCAACGAAGGAACAGAAGATATAGCTAATACCAATCTTAGTACCGAGGAAGTAAATGTCACTAATGCTAAATTAAATATCACGAATTCCACACTAGTAATAGTGGCATGTCGCTGAGTGTTCTGCTGAGTGTTCTGCTGGGAGCTGGTGCAACAGGTTAAATGTAATATATTTCCCTTATGCTGTCTGGTGTTTGAGGTCATGTGTGTGTTTATGAGATACGCTTGCTGGAATTCTTGGATAGCTTTCGTTTGTTCTAGGTGTATTGACGTTGAGGTTTGGGTAATTGGCAGTTATATTTTCGTATATGTATGTCAAAACTCGATACCGCGTGGACTGAGATCACCGTTGATATGCCTCTGGCATAAAGATACCTTTGTGGGATCAACTTATTTTATTTTTAATCGAATTATCTATATTATGTTTAAGCAATTATTGGTTTCATTAACCTATCGATAGCGTGCAGACGATGTTCCCCGTTGATAAAACTCTGGATATATAATCGGCAATTTTACATTTGCCTGTATAGATGGATAACTTTTTAATTGGCTTAAATTTGTTTATATTGAAGATAAAGCGAA
>OZ024742.1:84270448-84290448 GCA_964016885.1 Eledone cirrhosa
GTCGTTTGGTGTAGTAGTATTAATACAGATATAAAGTGTCCAGTAAGGAAGAGAGAGATTTTCACTGTTACTGTATAATAACAATGCTGGTAGACTGGTGCTATATGCATTAGGGAATTTAATTAAGAAATCTCATTTTATCTATAGTTCCTTACTGTACACTTTAAATTTCATTTCATTTTTTCCGTTTATCGTTTTCGGTACCCCGGCCGATTGACTCACTCGATATGCAAATTAGGCTGCTCAGCCGTTAATATAAATAAGGAAAGTATATACTTTCAGACGTTCAACCATCTGGCAGGAAGGTATACGTTGCTGACGATAGCTAATAAGCTTGAAACTACTACAGCGTTCCTTTGTCAGTGTTGAACACATGAGCAACGATGGTTGCTAGACACTGTACGGCTTAATTCGGGTTGTTTGTTTATAAACACACCGAGCATTATAATAAATGTTCGGTGAATCCATACGTACATATATATATGTGTGCATGTATGTATATATATATACATACTACTGTACGTCTGTATACATATATGTATGTACGTATACATACTTATATTTAAGTAACAGCCGTACTAAGAGTGAGAAATGAAATTTCGTTTTATTTTTTCCATTTATATATATATATAAATGAAAAGTATATATATATATATATATATATGATTATTTCCATGCATGCATAATAATACTGAGCAGTGGAATCCGACGACAGATTGTATGCAAGAGAGGCTGGCTGTGAATTGAGATAAAAAAAAATTAGGGGTATCATATACATAACAGAAAGCGAGAAAAGAGAAAAGGTGTGTAAGAAGACGGAAGACAAAAGAATCGTTTCGAAAGAAGATAGTTTCAGAGTTGATATAAAAGGTGTAGAAAAATAAAAAAAAGCAAGAATTCTTATATTATGAAGATACACACACACCACTCTCACTCAGACGTCACACACAGAGAAACACACACACACACACACACACACACACATAAACACACACACACGCACACATATAACCACACACACACGCACACACGCACGCACAGGTACACGCACACATATATATATGTATATATCAATGCTTAATATTACGGATATAATCTCTAATACATTTGTGAACATTACATTTTCCTTTGCACCATTTTCCCTCTCTAATAATAATGCGAAGCAGATATCACCTTTACAAAACCTCAAGCAGTTTCATACTAGTTAACAGATGGTTTTGAGTGAGGACTATTCTTTAACAATAGCAGATGTCGACGTTAGTTTCTTCTGTTGGATAATAGAGAATTTATTTTAGCTTTATAGAGAACAAAAGCGCAAAGCGAATCACCACCATAGATTCAATTTCTATACATATTATTTTTACTCTTGACTCTTAAACGCCGTCAACATTTTACGCCGTAAACATCAAATCTTACTACTACTACTACTACTACTACTACTACTACTACTACTACTACTACTACTACTACTACTACTACTACTACTACCATTACTACTGCTGCTCCTGCTGCTGCTGCCGCAACGCCATCGCCGCCGCTGCTAACACCACCACCGCCACCACCACCACTACTACTACTACTACTACTACTACTACTACTACTACTACTACTACTACTACTACTACTACTACTACTACTACTACTACTGTCTATCTATGATCTTCCCCCATCTTCGAACGCAATACCTTTTGTTTTCGGCAATTTTCTTTTATAAGTAAAATGGTCATATGAGAAATGAACGAAATAATGTTCCATGTTAGTAGATCAGTAATATGTACCAACCACGAAATATATTTTCATGCATCAGGCCTGGACAAATTCATTAGTGTGATTTATAAGATAGTGTATTATCACAACTCTACGTTGAGTATCTTCTATAAATCATCCTCTCATAAGCTCCAGTGATTAAGAAATTAATTAATTCAAACTTGCAATTTGCCATTATCACGATCAGATTTAATCATAGCAATATTAATATGTTTCTCATCACCTTTAACTCAATGCTAATTATTGTAGTTCTGTTTAATCATATTTACTGAACACTTATAATCTCTATATAGAACTTCATAGATTAGATTACATAAATTGGATTCTATATATATCCAATTATTTGTTTTTCTATTATGGTTATCATATAACTATTGTTATAAATGTGGTTGGGTGGTGAATTGGCACAATTGCTGGAACGTAAGACAAAATGCTTGGCTGCATTTAGTTACAGTTTTCACAGTCTGGGCTTAAATATCGCCGAGGCTAACTTTACCTTTTATCATTTCAGGGTCGTTAAAATGAAGCGCCCATCAAGTACTCGGGTATATATAATCAACCAACCCTCGCTAGATAAAAGAAAAATGGCTAGCTTCGTGCCTGAATTAGACACCATTATATGGTTCTAGTGATGATGATTGGGCGGTTCTTTTGATAAACATTTCTTCAGCATGAATCCTATCTGTTGAATTCGGATGAAATTTTCAATCAGATTTCGACCCAATTTGGTACAAGCTCAAAATTCGTGGAATGTATATCGATCGTTTTAATCGGCACTTTCTCTGTCAGTCTAGCTACCTCTCTCTCTCTTCCACTTCTCACTCCCCCAGTCCCCCCCCCCTTTCTCTCTCTTAGAGGAAAATCACAAACAATAATATTAATTGTTTCTACTTTTGGCACAAGGCCAGCAATTAAGCCAGTGTATTACTGGTACTTTATTTTATCGACCCCGTAAGGATGAAAGGCAAAGTTAACCTCGGCGGGATTTGAACTCAGATCATAAAGGGCCGTAACTCTTTGCTTGCAAAGCATGTTGTCCGATCCTCTACTGATACTGCCAGTCCACTGCCCTATAAACAATAATAATAATATCAACAATAATTGCACTCAGAAATATATAGGGGAAATAATTGAGCTTGATATAAAATTATTCACCTGACTAAATTCTAAACATAGCACTAAACATGTGTATTCCAGTAAAGAAGTTGATTAAGAAATATATAGAGGTTCTTACAACTGAATCATCCTGTAATAATGTGTGTTTAGAATATGTTTTGTGTGTGGAAAAACCACCAGTGTATATTTAAATCATTGAATTAAATATACTGAAGTACTATTATACACACAGCTTAGCCTAATTGACTATGAATCACTTATTTTCTATGAATTTCATTGTATCTAAGAAGATAATCAATAATTAATACAATATATTAGAATATATTAACTGAAATCTTTTTAATATACTGTAACTATATAGGGTACGTCTTTTATTTCATCCGTTAAGAAATAAACATTATGGATGATAAAATCAAACTAAAACAGTATTAGAATGTTGGCACGGAAAATCAATCATAACATTGACAGTAGTAGCAATGTAATAAATTGACCTATTTCATGTACTTTCATACAACGATTATTAGTTTACGAATAAACAAATACTGTGCTACTTTAAGGGAGACTAGTCTCATTTAAAACCAATTACCTATTTCACCTTTCGAAGCCATGGCTTAAAATATATCTTGAAAAATAGGTTGTTTAAATGTTGTATGTAGTGAATAGCGTAGTGATGTAGTATAATGTGGTGGTAGGTTGCCTGGATGAAATTTGTGGAGTTTAATTTCCGATTTAGATCGGGTTTGAAGACAGTTTCATGTCATCGAAAATTAAAGAATTACTGAGAAATGATTTCTTAGTATATTCCCTACAGTCTTTTGCTCTGTGCTGGTCGTTAATCATGCTGATGTCCAATTCTTGAAATCAATGAAAGATAATAGAAAATGTTATCAGTAAGACTTGTCATTCATTTATACACTCGTTTATAATCTATTATATTCACTGAACTTGTTTTGCTTCACGTCGGCTACAGATTCCTACCACTTACAATTAGAAAATAGATGATTTGTATCATATCATGTTATACCGATTTTATGCATAACAGATTTCATTCCCAACTGGGCACAGTTGTTACCTCTTTCGTCTAAACAGTCAAATGCTGAAGAATTCGATCTGAGGACGAGAAAATTTATTTTAGAATTTTTGCTCCTTGCTTTCTGCATAAATCCAATTATTAATAGACACAATATACAAACATATTAACCAATTCAATCTGACTTTGAGGCACTAAATTAAAGCCTTAATATAGATTATGATTTCAATTACAATTATAGAGTAAAATGAACTCGATTATTCTTAGTTTAAGTTCATTATCATAATCAGCATTAATATGTAATTGTATGAACGAACGGTACGAACATTCGAGAAATCGTCGAGTAAAGCGAATTACGATATTTCACCCAGCTGTTTACAATCTGATTTCAAATGCCGATGAATTCAGTTTTGACAATCATTGTTTAGGGGTCGATAAATAATGTACCAATCAAGGGTGGAATTGTTAGAACCTCGGTAGAGATGCTTTTCCTTATCTTTTTTGACCTTTTACATTCTACGTGTGAATGTGGCATCACGAAACCATGCTGTTTCGTACTTTTCTTTTCCTTTAGACTGCTAAAGTGACCCGGAGAGAAGTGGTTTCATGCGCGTGCTAGTCTTAAAACACCCTGCCCTGTCTCGAGACTTTCAAAGGAATATCTAATGTGACCTATCGTCAGGAATTATCGGATAGGTCTTGCATATATATATTCAGCAACATTATTTCGCTTGATATAATTGAGAGATTATGTGGGTGAAGATGTGTGTGTGTGAACTTGTTTTGTACATCACCTTTCTTTATTTCCTTCTTCCAGACACATCTATGCGCCAACAAACTTCTTCTTGTTCTCCTCTTTCAATAATTTCTTTGTTTCGTAAGCCTGTCGCCTACATCATGAAATGTCGGTCAAAATCTGGCCGCTGGTCTATGTCCTTTAGGACATTTTTACTAATCGCTGTGTTTGACAGCCTTTGGCAGTTTCATCAAGTGTTCTGGAGATGAGTTTCTCCTCACTTTATATATATATATATATATATATATATATATATATATATATATATATATATATATATATATATATATATATATATATATATATAAATATATATATATATATATATATATATATATATATAAATATATATATATATATATATATATATATATATATATATATATATAAATATATATATATATATATACTTATTAAAATAACAGATTAAAGTTTAAGCAAAGAATCGCTGCTTTCACCCTTAACGGGATCTTCTGAAACTAACAAAGTCAATCTGTAAACGCAGAAGTGGATATTTCAAAAAACGTTGCAACCGGAAGAAGACAGGAAGACGATACTTTGGTTCGTGGTAACGTTCGCTGGCAAAGAACGGGAAAAAACGAATAAGATACGTCATTAATAGGAGCGGGGAAAAACAATTACGCGCAAAGACAACCACGTTGTCGTAGACTAATGTTCTCTTAGGTGGTTCATAGAGACGTTCTCTGGCAATGAACGAAAAAAACGAAGATAATACGTCATATGTGGAGCGATGAGAACAATAGCACGCAAAGACAAAACCACGTAAATGGTATAGCAGAAGTCGTAGACTAAAATTCTAACTAGGAGACCGAATGAATCTCCGCTACAGAGTTAAGAACAAAGTAAATAAATGCAATACAGAAGTAATAGAAATAAATAAATACATACACGCAAACAAATACGTACATACACAAGCATACGCAAAACACTTACCATAGGTATACAAAACCACGCACATATAAATATGTGTGTGTGTGTGTATGCGTGTATACAAATAAATAAATAAATAATTATATAAACGTATATAAATAAATAAATACGTATATAACAAGCGCACACACATACCTACATGTAAATACACGAATGTTCGGAGACGTAAGTCAATCAAAACATGAAGTACACTCACCCTACATACGTACGAACCTGCATACTCACACAGACGCAAAACTCCCGTATACACATAGCCAAACCATATGTACCAGAATAAAAAAAAAAAATTTTACGCCATAACATAAACAATCGAATATACGTACGAGAAGGTATACGTACCTTCACGAAACATACGGGTAATATATACTTACCTCTGCAAATAAGTAATGGTATAAACAAAACATATACTTCGCTCCCACATCAAGACGTAAAATATCCACGTATAGATCGTACTATCCATTAGGGTATAACGTGGGGCTGTAATACAGGAAAGTTTTGTGCAATTTATGTTTACAAGCCGAAATTGCCTCAGATTTTTTGTTTAAGATGTGGTCTGTGGCGTAGAGTATTTCCAGGGACTCAGCGGCGCAGAGGTCACATGGTCTTTTATTTCCGTTATACGATCTAGTCCTAGCTAGGATCTCCCACTGTAACTTATATTGGGTGTGGTTGTCTTTTAGACTACATATATAAGCTTCAAGTGACGTCATATTCCTTCTTAGAGGGTAACGAAAAGAATGGGTATGCGTGTAAAGACGCTGCTTGAATATATTGGCGGTTAACCCTATGTAGCCCCTACGGGACGTGGGTGTTAAAACCTTACATTTGTAGACAATGTTACTAGAGAGGCATTTCCCGTATAGGGGGCAATCAACCCGATTCCTACAATTACAGTTAGTACTAACTATAGGGTTTCACGTGTTCCTACGGCTAGATAGTTTAGCTAAATTTGAAGCTGTGATGTTATGTGCAAGGTTAGGAGTTGTAGAGTAAGAAATTTTAATAGTATTTCTATTAAAAATTTTACTATATTTATGTGTAGGGGGAAAATGCTTCGTAATAAGGGAAAGAAATATCTTAGCTAATGGTGTGGCCACCTCCATATTATATGGTGGGTTATACCAATAAATGCGACGGGATCTATTTCTTCTAGGTATATTTTCGTACTCTGTATATGCTACATTATCGACAAATCCACTTCGAGCAAGAGCTTCATTGTAATAAGTGGAATAGTCGTTGAAAATACGCTCGTGGGTGGAAAGACGGGAAAGCTTCAACGAAACGTTTCTTACCAGATTCTTGGTTATGCTAGCATGATGGTTGAAATGCTTACTTATGTAATTAAGCGTATCATTCGGCTTTCTATGCGGGTAATACAACCCATTCAATAAATTGAGGGTAACGTCAAGGTAATTAACGACCGAGAGATTGGCCTCAACCTGTATAGAGAGGTTGAAGCCTTTAAAGAAGGCTGTGAGTTCTTTTCTGAACCTGTTGCAAGCACGAGTTCCGCACTTAGTCATGGTCAAAAGACCATCGTCACGGTACAAACCACCGCCCGCGTTGGGGAATTCGTCCCTGATAGAGAAAAGAAGGAAAAGGCCGATAAGATCAGTAACCTCCGCAGAATCCCTGGCGCCCATGCTCAAGTCGAATGGGGTACTATTGGATTTTTTAATCCAAATAGAGTCGTTGAAATTAATCACCGACTTTCGGGCATTGAGGATGACATCAACTTCAAAATCTTTAACCACTGTGAGTGTTTTAGCGAAATTGATAGCTCTAAGGAGAAGTGGTAAAGTGATGGAGGAGTAGTAATTGTTGATGTCGAATTGGATAAAACGGCAATGTTCCTTGTTACATATGCCGTTGAACCAATCAATCACCGCGAAAGAATTGTTCCACAGTGCAAGAGGGGCCAAACTTCTAATTTCAGGTATAATTCTATCAAGAATCGTTTTACTAAGTCTACCTAAATCGGACTTCGTAGGGTTAATAAGCCGAATAGAGGGGTTGTTCGGAAAATTGGATTTGTGATCCTTCAGGGTAAAGTGGGGAGAAATAGGGTCCAGAGGTTCGGTCCGGTCCAGGATGTTGAGATCAGATGTGATTTTAAACCCAGCATCGTTGATTTCATTGATGACGCACCGATTAGTTTTACGGTAATCCTCAGTTACAGCATTATGTAGTAGTTGATGGTAAGTACTGCGCTCCACTTGATATAGGTTGCCAGTTTTGTCGGAATGGACGTGCACGGCATTAGAATCCTTAATAGAACGAATTCTATTCTTCAGGTCTTGCTGGAAGGAATTGATCCTATTCCGAAATTTGATACTCCGTATGAGTTCCAAGACATCATATTCGAAGGGTAGCAATGCTGGGTTAAACGGTGGGTTATTATAGGTTTTAAATCCAAATTTATCCTGTTTGTTGTCTGCTTTTCGCGGGTTATCGAAATAAAAGGCACGCCAACGCAACCTTTTAATGAACGCATCTGTTTTCTGTATCAGGAGTTTTAGGTATGTTTTCCTGCTTGGTACGGGTATGTTCTTTGTAGAAATATTCAGATGTTGTTTCTGCATGATGAATATAAGTCAGTAGAGTGCTCAGCGGAGATTCATTCGGTCTCCTAGTTAGAATTTTAGTCTATCTACGACCTCTGCTATACCATTAACGTGGTTTTGTCTTTGCGTGCTATTGTTCTCGACGCTCCACATATGACGTATTATCTTCGTTTTTTTCGTTAATTGCTAGAGAACGTCTCTATGAACCACCTAAGAGAACATTAGTCTACGACCTCTTTTATACCGTAAACGTGGTTGTCTTTGCGCGTAATTGTTTTTCACCGCTCCTATTAATGACGTATCTTATTCGTTTTTTCCCGTTCTTTGCCAGCGAAGGTTACCACGAACCAAAGTATCGTCATCCTGTCTTCCTCCGGTTGCAAAGTTTTTTGAAATATCCACTTCCGCGTTTACAGATTGACTTTGTTAGTTTCAGAAGATCCCGTTAAGGGTGAAAGCAGCAATTCTTTGCTTAAACTTTAATCTGTTATTTTAATAAATATTTGCTCTACGGTTCTTATATATTTGATATATATTTATCCTTATCGAGCCCTCTTTGGATATTAGTCTTGACAATTATTATTATTACTATATATATATATATATATATATATATATATATATATATATATATATATATATATTGGTAAACGGAATAGAAAATGCTGACAAATTGTTCACAGTTGAAAAATGGTTTAATTGGTATGTTTCACCTCAAAATACTTAGGAGGACTGATAAGCAAGTGTTTAACGCACATGGATTTTCAGCGCCTAGCTAGTCCTATACTCGTGCTGATTAAAATAACAGCCGTTTTTATGGGACTAAAATTTAGCTCGTCATTTGCAATACAAACACTTATATAATTGTATTAGTGTTTATCATATATTAATTTATATTAATTTGTATATATATATATATATATATATATATATATATATATAGAAGTGGTTACACAACAGTTAGTTCACCATACCGAGAACAATTGTTTCACCTTAGCGGATCCTCAGCTCGTAATGGACATGGTTATACGGAGCCTGAAGGAGAACCGTACGAACGCGCATGCGCAGAAACGATCATTTCACACAGGCAATACTAAAATGCGTGCCAGAGGTGTAGGGGAGATAACTGCGAAAGCCCGAAAAGTTTCTAGTTGATAAGAAAAATAGGATGTTGTTGTAATTCAATCCGGAGCTTTGTAGTTATGTAAGAGGTGTTTCGAGACGTGTGGACAACGTGTGAATAATACATTTCTCGTGTTTAGGCAATCACTATTGCGTAATCTCTTTAGAATATTTATTCGTTCATCAATACATAGTCCACACGACGGATTGCCCCTTGCGTATGACTTGGACTTAGTGGAGGCTTTCCATTGAATGGAGTAGTCTATACTTGAGTCCTTGAGGGACCATATGTAGCTCGCGAGTTTCGTGGATGAACGTCTGTCCGGGTACCTAAAGGTCGACTGGTGGTTCAGGAAGCGTTCCTTAAATCAGCCCTCCGCCATACCCACGTAGGATTTGACTTCATGTGGTTGATTTGGTCGGTTGGAAGTGACCACAGCTTCATAAACTACGGCAGGTGTATTGCTTTGATGTTGAAGGGGACAAGCTTCGGGCTTACGGCAAGAGCACTCTGGTGGGGGTGTTGCTCTTAGGGCTGTTGGTGATGTGGGCCTTCATGTTCTTAGCGCAGGAGTATCCTAGTTTTACAAATGTATGCATGCAAAATTTGTTTATCAAATAATTGTTTCTACTTTTGGCTCAAGGCCAGCAATTACACAGTACATTACTGGTACTTTATTTTATCGACCCCGTATGGATGAAAGTCAAATTTAATACGATATGTATACTAACAAACATTTGAAAGTCTTTAGCAACGAATTGTAAAGGTGGCAGCTGGCGCCACCTACGGAGTTCCAGCAGAAACAAGATGAATTCACCTACAGTTGTTTCTGGATTATATGGCCGTTGTCAAGTTAACGCCTTCCCTTAAACGTGCCACCTACCGAGAACTATGAGAAGCAAGATAAAGTCAACGACTGGTAACATTAAGGTAACTTCTTCCATACAATCCAGAAACAGTGGTCGTTGAGTTCCTTTAATTCTGCTTGAGATCAGTAGGTGGTGCCAACCACCACCTGTAAAAAATTCACCGTTAATGACATTCAAATGTGCATTCATAAACATCGTATATTATTCGATATATAAAAATTACACACACACACACACACACACACACACACATACATACATACATATATATATATATATATATATATATATATATATATATATATATATATATATATATATATATACTATATACCCCCTAAATAGTTTGTCACGAGTAGAAATATTGTAAGTATACTCAAATATATGTCGGTGTATCAACGATCTGTGAAAGTTCGCTCAATATGTAAAACTATGAATATTAGCACTCTGCTACACGGTTTTATAACGAAATGTAAAAATCTGTATTAGCGTTACATTTCACATTGCTAAATGATATTACATTTCTACAACATCAAGTATTATGATTGTATTGTAAACCAAATACCCCTCCAACGCCAATATTTCTAATAGCGTTTGCAACACATAACTACCATTAGTTTTATAATGTGGCATACCATAAAATCATTGTTATCAATTTCAAAAACGTCTAGCAACCGTACTTCTACCCTAGTTCCAATATAATGCGTCATACCATTACATTTTAGCTGCTAGTATTTACTTGGAAAAGTAGTATCATTGCTCCACGATAATGTCTGATGCCTTTACATCAGATTCGACAGTTCTCTATTCACCGAACATAAAGAATATTCATTGATAATGTTCTTTTATCATTCAATGATTTCAAGCCCAAAGAAAAAACAACAATAAAAAAAGAAGAATAAAAACAATAACAAAAACATTTCCACATTGAAATCAATGAAAATCTAATAAAACAACATAGCTATTCACATTTCTTGTCACGTTATGTAGCATTTTTTTTTATCCGGACTTCATTCCATCCAGCTGTGACGATCGACCAGAGATCAATGATTTAAAACAATGATTTCTACCAGACAACTTAGAAGGCGACCAATTACTTGCCATATTTTAGTTAGCAGACATGTCTCCTCTTGGGTTTTAGTCTGTTTGTTTTTATCTCTTTTAATAATTATTCATAGCGTCCTGCTATTTTGTCTGCTTTATGTTTTTCCAGTGTCACAATGCACACATATATATATACACACTTTTACACACAGAAACATATAGATTTTAGCACCCGGCTCCATATTTTTTATACAAAGAATCAAATAGAAAAAGAGAAAACTTGAAACCACAGCTCACCTCAGGGAAATGTTGAAAATAACTAAAAAACGTGACTGTCTGTGTTAATTTCTATTCATGTTTTGAATTACAAATAAATTATTTATTTTTTTGTATTTGTTTTTTGTATACCTCAATTTTAGGCATAAACAATATTATAATGCTTAATGTACAGGTTTGAAGACGTCAGCATATCTTAATAGATTTAAATAATGAATCATATAATGAAAATGTAATTTCCCCCTTCGACCTTTTTCAGAATCGATATTCGTTGGATAAATATGCTAAGTTCTTTACAGTTCTTCATTGTATATTTCAACGTTAAAAATCACAATTTCAACAAATAGAAGTAAATACGTAAATATGTTCCGAGTAGGATACAGGAGATTAGAGTAGAATGGATCCACGTCGGATTAGATGAGGAGTGTACCACTTGTTTGTGCAACGAAATTGCCTACTCGTGATGTTAACGTGCAAGTGGGTGAGCATTACATGGGCATGTAAACTATTTTTCACGGAAGTTCATCGTAACACCTAAATAAAAGGTGAAGTTCATTGGGTTTCCAAACAGTTTTCCTCTATCCAATTTACCTCAATAAGTAAGTGTCCAAGCGAGTCTATGGTATATAACATTTACATAGGATGCCAGGTTGAGATCAAACCTGGGAGTTAATGGTTGCGAAACAAATTTTCAAAGCATTTTACAAGCTGCCATCACACTATGTACTGAGAGCAATAGGAAAAATTACTATGTCTTCATTCTTTGTGATCCTTCCTGCTGACTACCCCCTCTTTCACCTCTCTTTCTATCTATCTATCTATCTATCTATCTATCGCTGATAGTAGACGTGTGTTGCTTCGGCTGCAGCCTTTTTGGATTTCTATTACGTTTTTGACTGTGAGTTTGTGTTTCATTTGTTTTATTTGTGTGACCTAACCTCCCGCCTGGAGTTGCAGACGGGTGGTTATTTTATTTTTACCCCATTTGGGGGGTAAAAACTACTTTGAAAAATGTGTATACAAGCTCTCAATAATGGACACCATACATGAAAACACCACTGCCACGCCCCCCAGGGAAAGTGATAATGAGGAACAAGTAATTCAACCTACTGAAGCTTTCCTTCTCTCGCTTTCGCATGCGAGTATGGAAGTGGATTTGGTGAACAATTGTAAAAACTTGGGTAATAACCCAAACAATGGAAACAGTAAATTGAAAGAATGTATAAATTACACTGACACCAACAACATCAACACAAATAACAAAGAAAATAACACAAACACACACAAAAGCGAAAACAGCAGCAACAATGACAAAGAAAACAACATAAATGTGAACTCAAAACACGAAAAAATGGGTGAAAACCCCCAAAAATGTACCGCAAACAACAGCAACCAAAACGCAAACACCCAAGAAAACAAGAACAACAGCAACGAAACACAAGAAGAAGACCCTACTACACGAATATCCTTTGCCCAGGTCGTTAAGGAGACCGACACTTTCACCCCAGTTGACATCAGTAATGCAGCGGAATTGCTAAAAGGGGGCAGAAAACAGGTGAACTTTGGTGAAAACGTGGAATTCACCATAATCTCCCCTAAGGATATTAAAAGAGACACTATCCTAAGGACAAATAATTTTAGAACTATATTAAATGCGTCGAAAAAACCAGCTCAATTATCGCATAGCGAAATTGAGCTGGTGTTAAAAGACGCGTTGTAGGACATGATTTTTATTGAGAGTGGGAAGTTATATGGGAGTCTGATAATTTACATGAAGGACCAAAAATAATCGGTGTCGCCAATTGTGTCCAAACAGTACACTTTTCCCCCCACCTACATGGGGAAGAAAACTAAAAAAATAGCAATCTCCGGTATACACCCAAATACAAATATGTGGTGGATACTAGGAGGGATACTGGACGACGAAGATGAATTCCTTGATATAGGCAAAGCCACCAGGGGCCACTTTGGCGGTATAGGCATACCGGTTCTGGTTCGAATGAAACCTGAACGTATCGCAAAGATACCCCAAAGAGTGTCCCTGGAAGGCTCCCAATTTATGAACATTGCAGTTGAGAGTAGGCGGCCCGCTTGCTACCTCTGTGGAGGCAGAGGTCACATGAGGGCTGCCTGTCCTCAACAAAATAAAAGACCTTTACTGCCAACACCTCCAAAAACAACAAAACCACCACCACCACCCCCAAAACAACAAACAACTGAAAACGGTCCCACCCAACCCCTCCCCACCTAAAACAACTCCAACAACATACATAACAAAACCCCAAAATATACCCCTCCCTTCCAAGATGGAAGAGGATCCCTTAACGTCAGAAGACGAGGGGGAACCCTTCCAGAAAATAAAGCGAAAAAAAAAGAAAAACACACCGCACCCACACAAAGAAAAATAACCCCTCCCCAAAACAAAACACAAAAAAAAATACAGAACAAAAACCAACAAAAATTACACCGACACAGCTATACACATACTTCAACACAAAAAATATAAAACCAGTAAACAAAATTGAACAAAACCCTTCGGTGCAAACCGAAGGGCCAACTTTCACGAGGGACACAGAGAACCCCTCTTTAAAAATGATTAAAACTCCGATACATATTTATATAGAACTAAAAGACAATTTTGGTGAGGACGTGCTCCCCCCCCCCCCCCTGTGTAAAACTAATGAACCGCGTCCTCTTCAAAAATGTGCACACCCCCATTCAGACACCCACACCACACCAAACACCCCAACCCCACCACACACTGATGTTCCCACACCACCACAAAAGACCACCCCACCCAACAACCCCTCCCTCACCCCCATGGAAGTTGTGCAGCTTGGTTACCGGGACGTAAGGAGGTAGGTGCCTTTTCATTTCCTTCCCCTTCGCCGCCAAAATGGCTGTATTGAGAGTATGATGTTTGAATGCGCGTGGCCTGAGCTCACCTTGGAAGCAGGCAAAACTTCTAAATGACTCCAGGTCGTGCAGTATAAATGTCATGGCTATTTGCGAGTCCAGGGTCAGTAGCGAACGCCAGCTATCCCCCACCTTTAACGACTTTGAGATCTATGTATCTCTCTGTCAGCCAGGTGGTGGGGGTGGGGTTGTCGTTCTGCTGCAAAAACACTTGGGCCTCGCAACGCAAACAGTGCACTTGGACCCGGAGGGTCGACTGCTGGTACTAGACGTTGGCAGTGATGAAGGTGGAGCCTTTAGGCTGCTCGCCGCCTATGCCCCTTTTGGGGCAGCGAGGCCGGACTTCTTACAACGTCTGGAGACTTTTCTAGGGACGTCCCGCTCCTTGCTTTTAGTGGGGGACTGGAATGGTATCCTAGATGCACGTTGGGATTATGTAGGGGCATGTTCCATTAGAGGGAGGTGTAACACCCTCAAACGGTTAATCGGCCGATTTGACCTGGCCGATAGATATCGATTAGATTTTCCGACTGCGCCAACCGGACTTGGACTAACCTCAACGGATCATCTAGGTCGTACCTAGATAGGGTCCTAGTTAGAAAGAAGGATAGGGACCTACTAAGTTTTCCAGAGATGCGCATGGTTGGCTATTCAGATCACAAATTAGTGACCTGATTAGTCAACCTTGATAGAACGCATAGACAGGGACCCGGTTACTGGAAGCTGAACTTGTCCTTTCCGGCAAGTAAAGCTTACAGGGATCGGATTAGCGCTTTAATTAAGGAACGGTTGACGGGGGCTATCGTCAATAGCAGGTGGTGGGGCTCTCTCAAGAGAGAGATTAGAGTAGTCTCGATAGTTTTTAGTAAGGAATTAGCCTCAGATAGGAATAGGAAGGAAGGGGAGTTGGTAGATAGAGTAGAAGAGGCGATTAGAAGCGGCAACGTAGCCAGAATGCTAGTGTCGAGAACGGTCTTAGACCAGTTTTACAACGCGAAGTACGAAGGCTGCGTTGTCAGAAGCAAAATACGTGCTCTAGGAAACGAGGGGGCCTAAGTTGTTAGCTGGGCCCGCGTGACAGAAGCCAAAAGTAGGATTAAATCCACTCTCCGGTCTTTGAAGGACCAGGATGGACGGGTGATCTTTGAACCTGGACAGATGTGTGAGGCCTTTCAAAGGCACTTTGCACGACTGTTCGGGAGGGGCGGCCGGCCGGATGGGGATGTGGATTTCGGTCCATACCTCGACGGCCCACCGCGTCTTTCGAACGAGGAGGCGAAGTCCTGCGAAAGGCCGATTTCAGCTGCTGAAATAGGGCACGTGCTGAGCCAATGCGGCAAACGCAAATCCCCGGATCTCGATGGTCTTCCATACGAACTTTATGTAGCGATGCCGGACTTTTTCTCCGATCTCCTGGAGGCGGTCTACTGCAACTGGCAACAGAACGGGAGAATTCCCTGTTCTGTGACCAATGGCGTAGTCTCGCTAGTAAGGAAAGACGAGAACAAGGGGGATGAAATAAGTAATTTCAGGCCCATAACTCTGCTAAATGCGGAGTTAAATATTTTGGCCAAGATGTTAGCAAAGAGATTGGCGCTTGTCGTGGGCAACCTGATGGGAGATGCGCAGACATGCGCTATCCCGTCCAGGTCCATTCATGACAACCTCCACCTCATGCGATACATCATAGAGAGGGTAGGAAATGAACCCGGCTTTGGTGGGGCCCTGATCAACTTGGATCAATCTAAGGCGTTCGATAGGGTTGACCATGGTTACCTGGATGCGGTGCTAGCGGCGGCAGGTTTCGGACCCCTTTTCAGGGGCTGGATTACTGCCATGCACAGCAGCTGCATCTACTCGAGGGTCAAGGTGAACGGTTACCTCTCGGAGCCGTCCAAATCGCGCGGTCCTTCCAACAGGTGCCCCGTATTCTCCCCTCTGTATGTGCTGGCTCTCGAGCCACTGCTGCGGAAGTTGGATTTGTTGCAGGGCATCCCCTTGGAACCGGGATTGCGGAAAGCGGTAGCGGCCTACGCCGATGACGTGACAGTAATGGTGTCGAGTACCTCGGAAATCGGAGCGATCGGCACCTTACTGGAGCAATACGAAAGGTTTACAGGGACGAAGCTGAACCGGGACAAGTCCATCGGTTTGCAACTCGGGGCGTGGAGGGGCACCGATGCCCTCCGACGGCGTCGTCGGGCGCTGGACGGAGGGCTCAGTGAAGCTGCTCGGGGTTTGGTTCGGACCAGACCTCCAGGTGGAGAAAAGCTGGGATGAGGTAACGAACAGGCTGTTTGCACTGGCCCTGAAGTGGGCCGAGTGCAAATTATCCCTGAAAGGTCGGGCGGAGGTGGCGAACGCTTATATAGCGTCCGTCATCTTTTACCGCTTGACTGTCGTGCCTTGCCCAGGTGAAACGCTCACCAAAATAGAGAGCGCACTCTTCCAATTCCTTTTGAAGAGGCGGGCTCCTTTGGTGAAGAGATCCATCTGCTGTCAACACCCTTGGATGGGAGGGCTGGGGAATCCGTGGCTGCAGATGCATAAATACGCATTAAGGCTTACGGCACCTCCAGGTATTCCTCAGCGGTCAACCGGTGTGGGCCCCGTTTGTGAGGCGAGCCTTTCCGAGACTCGTCTCGCTTACCGAGCTGCAATCCTGGGTCAAGCAAAGACCGAGAAAACTGGGCGCCTGGCACACGGTGTGTGCTTAGGCGCTCACGGCTTTCTGGCAGGCGGACCCAGCTATCAGTGGAGACTCCACCTCGACATTCTATAGAGGGTTCGTCAGCAGCAGGTGCGACGACGCCCTCGGAGAAGCCCTAGGCATGGAGGAGGAAGAACTGGCCAGCCTGTTCGGTAGGACATTTGGCCCGGGACCGATGGACAACTTCCAGAGGTCCCTGGCCTGGCAGTGCTACCGAGGGGCTCTGCCCGTTCGAAACAAGCTCTACAGACACGGGCGTCCGGGTAGGACCCTTCGAAAAAGTTCTGTCCGAGATGCGTGCGCGACGAAGAAACCGTCGCGCACGCATTGGTACACTCCCCGGGCGTTGCCGACCTGTGGGGCTATGTGGAACGACTGCTGTCACAGGTGGGACCAATCCGGTTGACCAGCGAGTCCATTGTTACAAACCGCCTCCCCGCTTCAAAAACGAAGGAGAGGCGGTCTCCTCTGTGTAATAGCCATGGTCAAAGAGGTTGTATGGTGGACGCGTTTGAAAGGACTAAGGTCGGACCCCTTTCTCTCCGGCCAACAACTGGTCCTTTTCTTCCGATATAATTTCGGAAGAAGGATCAGGATGGAGTGAGAGGTGCTCCACCCCAGCCAGTTTTATGAAAAGTGGGTGAAAGTGGCGAGAATGACCCGTGTGAATGGGCCTTCTCTCTACATCAGCCTGTAGGTGGAAAGAAGAAAGGAGCACCCTCTCTTTGTGCTCCTGAGGAGAAGGGTTGCACATTTTTTCGGGGGTGTGTGTGACCCCCAAAACGCCCCCTCCCTATTGAAGACTTCGATTTTTTTATTTTGTTTGTTATATTTTTGTACTCCTTTTATTGTATGTAAACCTCCCCCCTTTGTATTTGTCCCCATCTTTTATGCCCTGGTGGCAAATAAATAGAAAGTTATCTATCTATCTATCTATTTATCTAACTATATATATATAAATATATATATATACTTTTTCTCTCCGTTTCCCCCTTTTCGCACTCTCTACTTTTCTATTTCATCTTTTATTTCTTATTATATCTTCTGATAAAGGACTACTGTCCGAAACGTAGGGACTCTTTTTCTACTATATCAAACATCAAACTAATATATATCTTCATTGTACGGTGTAGTCCGCTAGAAAATATGGAGTGCTGGATGTAATATGGAAACATGACTGTGTCGTAATCTATTGAGAAACGGCAAAGTACCGGATTAATTTAAAAGCACAAGTGTGCCTGAAAAGATTTAGAAATAGTAGCTTGTTGAATTAAATTAGAAAACTTAATGTCAGATTAAATTTAGAAACCATACAGCGTGTTAGATTTAAGTTCAGGATTAAATTTAGAAACATTAGTGTGACGGATTCAAGGAAGAAATCATAATGAGTAAGATTAAATGCAGAAACAATACGTTGCCGGATTGAATTATGAAACAATAAAGTTCTGTAGTAAATGTAGAAATTATACAACACCGGGTCAAATCTAGAAATAATAAAATCCTGGATAGAATGACGAAACGTTCTAGTATCTGATTCAATATAGAAACCGAAATGTCATGTTCTAAATGTAGAATCAAACAAGAGCCAGGTTAAATGTAGATTGCAGGATTAAATATTAAAACCATAGAGTATTGGATTAAATGTAGGAACGATATACTGTATGATGAAATGTAAACATCTCGGAGTGCCACATTAAATGTTAAATGTATAGAATACTGGATTATATCTAAATACCATAAAGTGCATGATTAAATGTAAAAACATTAGTGTTTCAAATTCTATGTAGAATTCTATGTTATCAAATATGGAAAGAGAAGAGTTCTGGAGAGGTATAAG
Source organism: Eledone cirrhosa (assembly GCA_964016885.1). Lineage (NCBI taxonomy): Eukaryota > Metazoa > Mollusca > Cephalopoda > Octopoda > Eledonidae > Eledone > Eledone cirrhosa. Next base: position 84,289,448 of record OZ024742.1, read on the forward strand.
ATTGTCAGATCAAATATAAAACGATAGAGAGTCAGATTAAACAGAGAAAGAGAGAGGTGTAATATTGTCGGATTAAAGATAGGGACATTGTCGTGCCTAATTAAATGGAGAAAACTGAAAATGCCGGATTTGCAATAATATCGACAGAATGTCTTATATTATGAAGCAAACTAATAGTGACAGTTTAAAAGTAGAAACTATCAAGTGTCGGTTTAAATGGAGAAACCATAAAATGCCGGACTAATTATAGCAACAGTAGAGTGCCGTATTACATGAAAAAACTAAGAGCCAGACTATATATTGAAATCGTATCGTGCCGAAGAATAGTAGAATAATTAAAGTGCCAGTTTAAGTGTAGAAAATATAAAGTGACGTTTCAAATATATATGTATAAACTGTAGAATACCTGAAACTGAGATATGCCAAGTTAAATGTAAAATGTATAGAGAGTGATTTAAAAATATGTACCATAATGTCAAATTAATTATTTAAACTATTGGTCAACTGAATATAGAAAACCTATGGAGCAAGATTAAACACAGAAAATGTAAACCGCCGCTCAATTACATGTAGAAAGAGTAATGATTTCTAGTATAGGCACAAGGCCAGTAATTCTTTTTTTTGGGGGGAGTCGATTAAATCGAGCCCCAGTACCTTGCTGGTGCTTTATTTTATCGACCCCGTGAGGATGAAAGGCATATATATATATATATATATATATATATATATATATATATATATCTCTCTCTCTCTCTATATATATATATATATATATATATATATATATATATAAACAAGGTTTAGTAAATAATGAAAAAGTTTCAAAATAAATTTTAAAAAATTGACTTTACCTACTATAGTTACCTTTACCGATCGGTGGTTTCGAATCCCAAAAATAAAATGCGTACCTTGGCGCCTTGTGCCTGAAGGAACGTATTTCATATATATATATATATATTATATATATGTTATATATATTATATATATTTATATAATATATT
>OZ024742.1:84295448-84305448 GCA_964016885.1 Eledone cirrhosa
TATATATATATATATATATATATATATATATATATATATATTATTGGATTGGCAGTATCGGTAGAGGGTCAGACGACATGCTTTGACGCATATAGTTACGGCCCTTGCCATTCTGAGTTCAAATCACGCCAATGTTAACTTTGCCTTTCATTCTTACGGGGTCGATAAAATAAATGCATTAGGTAATTGTGGCCTTGTGCCAAAAGTAGAAACGATTATATATATATATATATATAATACATATATATATATATATATATATATATATATATATATATATATATATATATATATATAAAAATACAATATGTTGAAAAGGTAACACACTAGAGAGAGATAGTGCGCCATCAATAAAACAGGGAAAATGACAAGTGTATGGAATCTATAACCTTTGAAAGGCAGGGTAGACATACGGTAATTAAAAATATAAATTAAAGTGTATATACAAACCTCTATAACTATCGTGATATATATATAAATCTGAATTCACTAAACTTCTGATTGAAAAAACTGACTCTTTTGTGAGAAGGCTTAGATGGATCACTTTTTTCTACGACCAGCGGTTAAAACGAAATTTTTATACTAAGAACGTAACAATATTGATCATTTATTTAATCCTAGAAGAAATCCTCCTTTCAATAAAAATCTAGCGCAGTTTGAGGAAGAATTAACTAATATTATAAGAGGACTTAAATTCAAGATAAACCGTTATAGAGGACAAGAGCACCTTATAAATCTCAGGAATACGATTTCGGACCTTAATTCTTCTATAAAAGAAGTCTTAGTCCATTCCGACAAAACTAATAATTTATATGGTGTATCTAAAGATACATATAATAACCTTATCCTTAAGGAACTAAGGAAGAATTATCGTAAAACTAACCATGAGAATCTGGAATCTATAAACTGTGAAGCTTCTGAGATTATGTCCAAACTTGGCATCGAGACAAAGACCGAACCATTCTTCCCATGAACTCCGAGGATAAATCTTAAGGATCACAAAACCAACTTTCGAACGGAACTGCCTGTTAGACTAATGGCCCCCTCTAAATCCGATCTGGGGGTTGTCAGTAAATCCATCTTGGATAGAATTATCCCACAGGTTCGTTCTAATTGCTCTATTTCTAACTTAAATTTATGGATTGGTACATATGATGTAATTAACTAGTTCAATGACCTGAATAATAAAAACAAACAAAAATTTATTCAGCTTGACATTGCCAGCTACTATTCTTCTATTTCGCCTTCACTCCTCAACAACGCTCTCTCTTTTGAATTTAAATATTCTGACATTACCACAGATGAACTTCTCACCGCAAGAAAAACTATCCTGGAATTCAACAACGAATATTGGACTAGAGCTGATACTTCCAACAATTTTGATATCACAATGGGTTCGTCAGATTCAGCACAATTGACGGACTTGATTGGAATCTTTATTTTGAATTCTTTAAATCGGAAAATTCCTTAACTTCGCGGTGGAATTTATCGTGACGTTGCCCTTTTTACTGTCTTAAACTGTAACTTAGTTAACCTTAATATTATTAAGAATAATATACTTGATCTATTTAAGCACCATAACCTAAACATTGAATTTGAAAACAACGTCAAACTAGCTAACTTCCTGGATATATCCCTTAATCTTGACACCGGCCTATATTACCCTTACAATAAAGACAATGAGAATCTAAATCATGTTAATTTTAAATCTAACCACCCTATTAACGTTAAAAAAGGCTATAGTCAGTAATGTTGAAAAAAGAATCTCAAATCTATCTTCTAATAAACTTATCTTCGACGCTAAAGCCAATTATTACAATAATGCGCTTTCCACAGCCGGTTATCCTGACAAAATTAAATACAGTAAAGAAACCAATCATCGAGGGACTTATAGTAATATAGTTAGTTATAAGCATTCCAAAAACATGAAGAAAAGACCTAGATATAAAAATATGATTTGGTACAACGCTCCTTTTTCTCTATCTATTATTAGTAATATTCCTAAATTATTCTTTAGGGCCTTCCCTCCCTCGCATATTTATAGTAAGATCTTTAATAAACATACAAACAAATTCTCTTATTCCACCACTTCCAACATCTCTAACATTATCTCTAAAAATAATAATAAAATATTAAGTAATAAATTATATCCATCCAACACTGTGCGTCATAATAATAGCAATAGTAAACCCGACGTCAATGTTAACTCTAGGATAGATTCCGTAAATTTAAATACGACGTCAAACGTAACTTTGTCGAATGTTCATAATACCAATCTAAATCAGGAAACTTTAGCACCTATCGTAAATATCTTCTCCAATTCAATTCCTTCTATTAATAATACTAGGTCACTTGTTAATAACTCTGGTAATTTCTCTAATCGTAATTGCAATTGCCCTGTTAGAACTAAATGTCCTCTTAGTAACTAATGTCTTGATAAAAATTTAGTGTATGAATGTAAGGTTATAACTGGTACTAATTCTTTTACCTATTTTGGTTCCACTTCCACTTCCTTTAAAGCAAGATTTTATAATCACAATTCTTCTTTTAAATACCAACTTAAAAGAACTAACACGGCACCCTCAGAACTCATATGGTCCTTAAAGGACAAACATATTAACTACAACATTTCTTGGAGGAAGGTTTGCAAGGCCTCTCCTTACCTTAATTCTTCCCTATCCAGAACATGTAATCTCTTCCTAGCGGAGAAATTTACCATTATCTCGAATTGTAATTATATAATAAATAGACGTACGAATTTATTTTCGCTCTGCTTGCATAAATCCCATAGAACTTTCCATAAAGTATACAGCTAATATCTTACTACCTAATTAGTTTAAAATCTTCTTTTCTCAAACGCTTTCATATTTTTTACAAATATACCCATCTTTCTACCTTATTTCAGTATATTATAGAATATTACTCATACTATGTCGTTAGAGGTGCCCTATTTTTCTTCTTCTTTCTTCTTTTTTAATTTCTAATCTTTAATCTGCAACTTTTACTTCTCAATTACTTCTTAATTCATATTATAACTCACTATAGCATTTTCCTTATATTCTCGGCCATACAAATTTCTATTTTCAATATATACTAATATGACCATTAGTGAAATTTTGTAAACATATATTTTTTTGACGTTATATATTTTTTCTACCTTGAATTTCTTCTTTCTTCTCTCCTTCCGTGCTCGTATTAAACCTATTATTTACTTTGTCCTATTACAATACATAGAAACAAACTTGGCCCCTAACTAATTCCTCTAAGTTCATAATTCATTTAACCTTATCTTTATTCACCTTATCTCCTTAATATATTTTATTTTAATAATACATTTTAATAAATTCCTTTTAACACATATTATTAAACCCTTCAATATATAAACCTTAAATAAATAGTATTCTTAATTCCTTTTTCTTTAATCATAAGCACCACCATTCATGAAGCTCATTATCTTTTAATTTCAAAATTTTTTTAAATTATGTATTATCTTACAACGGTTTTATTAAATTTCTCTCTGTGAGACAGTGTTTCTCAGTATTAAAGGTTACATCCACCTCTCTCTCTCACTCATTCTCTCCTTCTCATCCTTCCTTCTTATACTCCTCCTCCGTCATCCTTTCCTTATTATTATATTTTTTTTTCTTATTAAATTCTTTCTCCCTCTTCTTTACCTTTTCCTTCCCCCCTTCCTTTCCTTTTTTCCCCAATCTCATATATCCATCTTATTTTATTTTTCATATGCTGATTTAACACTTCACTGCTCGCAAGTGTTTTTTAAGCTTCATATCATGTCTCCCTATTATATCTGATGAGAACGCAAATATCATCCCATGATGATATTTGTTTTTGAAATGAACATAATAAAATACATGGAACTCTTTTAACCATCTTTTGATTTTATATTATATATATATATATATATATATATATATAGCACTGAACGAACAGTACAACAGTGTGTTCACACGTCCACTGAGGCACATGCAAATAACAAAGCCAGAGGAGTTCTTTGATGCCACAACACTACACGAAGAAATGGCGACCAGCAACCACATAGACATAACGGAGGAGGATGTGGTATACGCCATAGATGAAATATGAACAGACTCAGCTGCTGCACCTAATCGATTCCCAGCAGTCCTCTTAAAAACATGTAAGCGGGCCTTAGCAACTCCACTGAAGATGTTCTTCAGAAGCTACTTGGCTAGCGGTATACTACCCAGGAAGCTGAAAGAAGGCACAATATTCCATATCCATAAAGGAGGTAGCAGAGCGGAGGCCAAAAACTATAGGCCAGTCTCCCTGACGTCGCATATCAGTAAGGTCATGGAGCGAGTCGTCAGAAAGAAACTGATCACTTTCCCCGAGGAAAATGACCGGCTGACTAGCACGCAGCTTGGCTTCCGCCCAGGAAGAAGCTGCCTTACACAGCTGCTACATCACTACGTCTGGGTACTGAAACAACTGCTAGACAGCTCAATGTCGGCCACTGAATGATATGTCACAAACCACACGGACTCGGCATAACTGGAAAAGTAGGTGAGCGGCTGCATGACTTCTTAAAGGACAGAAGCCAGACAGTCGTAGGAAACGGGGCCCTCTCAAAGGAAACACCAATAACAAGTGGGGTGCCCCAAGGGACAGTCCTGGGACCACTACTGTTTTTGGTGGCTCTCTTAGACATGCCCTCTGTAGTACATACAACAACATACCTCACTAGCTATGCTGATGACACTAAGGTAGCACAGGCAATCAAAAACCCTACTGACGCTGCCCTTTTACAACAAGATCTGGATGCCATATACAAATGGGCGGAAGAAAACAGCATGCAGTTTAATGCTGGCAAATTCCAAGCCCTACAATACAAACCTGCAAACACAAATACAGTACTACACAGTTACGCAGGACTAGGAGGGACCGATATCCCCGTGTCAAAATCGATACAAGACCTGGGTATAGACATGAGCGATGATGCATCTTTTTCCTCATACATCATGAAAGTGGCGACCATGTGCAGATGACTCGCTGGCTGGATCTTGAGGACTTTCTGCACAAGAGACCGAGACACCATGTTGACACTATGGAGGACATTTGCCCTAAGCCGCCTGTACTATTGCTCCCAGTTGTGATCATCCCATAGTGTCAAACTAACCACGGAGCTTGAGGCAATCCAGCGAAGCTACACCAAGAGGATTGCCACGATGAAGGAGACAAGCTACTGGGAGAGGCTAAAAGAAATGAACCTCTATTCCTTCGAACGAGGACGGGAGAGATACGCAGTGATCTACATGTGGAAAATCCTGGAGAGTCTAGCACCAAACTTTGGCACTGGGAGCTGGACCAACCGTCGAATAGGACGTCACTGTGTGGTGCCAAAGTTCCCGTGTTCCACATCTAAAATAAGTAGCAGGTATTGCAATAGCCTGGGATTCTGGGATTCAAGAGCCCTCAACTCTTCAACAAGCTGCCGAGGGATCTGAGAGATTTGCATGACGTAGAGGTGGATGTCTTCAAGAAACATCTCGCCACCTTGCTATACAGGATCCAGGATGAGCCCACAGCAAGGCACGAGGGAAACCTAAGGGCAACAGCAACAAACTCCCTCTAACACCAGTGGCCAACCTATACAGGATGGAGATAAAATGTGTAGCAACAAGTGCGGTGAGCCAGCATGGCCTCAGCCGGATGGCTGAAACAGGTAAAAGAGTAAAAGAGTATTATATATATTATATATATTTATATATAATATATATATATATTCGACAACACAGACACATAGCACTTGCTGCTGCATCTTCCGGTATTGCAGCAACCTTACTTCCTGGGGGCAGCACAGCACATTCAGCCTTCAAACTCTCCCTCAATATGACAGCGAGTGACACACCCTGCTGTAATATTACCAAAGGATCACAAAAGGCAGAACTGCTTAAAAGGTGTGAACTTATAGTTTGGGAAGAATGTACCGTGGCTCATAAAGGAGCTTTGGAGGCACTGGACCGGACGTTAAGAGACTCCTAGGATCCCATGGGAGGCGTGACTGACCTTTTATCCGGAGATTTTAGACAAACCCTTCCTGTTATTCCCAAAAGAACAAGGGCTGATGCTATTCGACCATGCTTAAAGTCATCTCCGCTTTGGCGTTATGTCACAACATTAACGCTCTCTACGAACATGAGAGATCGGATGGTTGGTGACCAAGTGTCATCAGATTTTGCTACCAATCTATTGACACTTGGGAACGGCAAAGTGCCACTTGATGAAGATGAGAAAATCTCCCTCGAACCGGTCTGCACTTTAGTCGACAGTGCTGACGACTTGACAGATGCAGTATTCCCTGAGTTGAGCACTAACTAGCAAAATCCAAACTAGCTGTGCGAGAGGGCAATACTGGCTCCAAATAATACGACTGTCGACAAAATCAACGGACAACTGCTTAAGTCTCTCTCTACAGCTTCGTGTACATACAAGTCCATCGATACAGTCACATACCCCATTAACTACCCAATTGAGTTTCTTAACTCATTGAACCCCTCCGGGTTGCCATCTCATCACTTGGAACTTAAGCAAGGATGCCCACTTATGCTTTTGAAGAATCTACACCCACCAAAACTCTGCAACGGTACCCGCCTTACAGTAAATAAACTAACGCAAAACTTGATCGAGGCGACGATTCTCTCGGGGTGTGGAAAGGGGTGAATGTTTTTATCCCAAGGATTCCCCTTTGTCCGTTAACATCAGAGATCCCCTTTAGGAGGCTCCAGTTTCCAGTTCGTTGTAGTTTCGCTATGACGATAAATAAGTCTCAGGGGCAAACATTGTCCGTCGCGGGAATAAACCTAGAAGAGCCATGCTTTTCGCACGGTCAGCTATACGTTGGATGTTCCAAACCGTCTTCTAACAATCAAATACCCCGCTGCTTTCAATAATTACCAAATTGTAGACACACTGCCTTTTTGAAATTCATAACACCATACTTTTCGACTGTAAACGTTGTGACCACTTTGAGCTGCCCGGTATTGAAATACACGTTCCTCTCTGGTTGGTTGAGCCAGTTTTCCATGGATTCGCCAGCGCGTGCAGCAGACGTTGATTCACATGTCTTTGCTGCCGCAGTTGACGCTGTGTTTCGGTTGATACAGCTCAAACAGCAGACGTTGACTCACAGTTCTTTGCTGCCGCAGTTGACGCTGTGTTTCGGTTGATGCAGCTCGAGCTGCGGAAGTTGACTCCCATTTCTTTGCTGCCGCAGTTGACGCTTTGTTTCGGTTGATGCAACTCGAGCTGCGGAAGTTGCCTCAGCATTTCTATGCCGCCGTAATGAACACTGTGGTTCGTTCTCTGCATCTCCTGCAATAGACGTTGCATCAATATTTGCTTTATGTCGCAGTGAGGGTTGAGAATCATTTTCTGAATCTCAAGCAGCAGCAGTTGCCTCAGCATTTATATTCTGTCGCATCGAACGTTATGTTTCGTTTTCTGCATCTCGTACAATAGAAGTTGCTTCAGCATTTTTCTTTTGGCGTAATAATCGCTATTCGTTATTCCCTGTTACTTTTGAAATTGAGGTTGGTAAAGAATTTGTGTATAGAAATTTTGAGCGTCCTTCATGTTTGGTCTATGTCACTGCAATCAGTCTAAGGAAAGCAACGTCACAGTTTCTATTGGCAGCCACAACTATACAGAATGGTAAGCATTTCAAACTACATAAATCATTAGAATGCTTACATATACGCAATGCATATCGAAAGATGTTCATGTTTCTACTGTAGCAAACGTATGGCACCCCTCTCATTCGTACGTTTCACTCAAAGTCGTCATACATTATCTCCGTCATCCCGCAACGACTTCAGTCCCTGAATTGTCAAACATCCTACATTATTGTCATAAATTCCATGTGACTCACTTTTGGGCTGCTGACTTCCTTGTGGCATAGTTCGCGTTTGGATCTTCACCGCGTCAACGTCACACTTTTACACTCATTCACCTTTCATATGCCATAACATTTTACCGTTTTTACATCGAACAACACATAATTCTTATGGTTAAAAATAATGTTTTTTTTTAGTTCGTGTTACGTTGTTTTCTCTTTAAAAAACTTATTTTACTAATAGTAGACTTACACCCGGGCAACGCCGGGTATGGCTGCTAGTTTAGTATAAGTAATGTTTCATACATTAAACTTGTATGTACGACCATTGTTTTCGAGGGTTCAGTTATGGCCACCACTGTATATCGGAGGAGGCTCTTCAAACATGACTCTTCATCAGCCACGTGGACAAATATACGAAAAGGAAGTTCATTCCACAGACAATTTTCGCTCAAGGTGAGGTTCATATCGGAAACAAGGGAGGTAATTGTGGGGTGGAGGAATTGTCAGGCTTAATTTATTAGTGTGTAGTATAAGTTTCATGTTTGTTATATATAAAAAAAGTAAAAGAATAATGGAGATGGAAATAAGTATTGAAAAGAAAGGAGGGAGGAAGAGAAATAGAGAAATAAAGGAAGAAAAGAAAGAGAGAAAGGAAGGGAGAAAGTGAAATAAAAATGTCTTCAGTAGTGGTTTCATTGGAGTTATGGATTTTCCTTTTATCTTGCGATGTGCGTGTGTGTGTATGGTTGCAGGTGTTTACATACAGGTGTGTGTGAATTGGTTATCCCTATCCATAAATCGTTATTTATTGTCTAATGGGGAATAATTACATATACAACTGTTGATTGAAAGTATCTGAACATTTGTAGAGTGGACATTCACTGACACACACACATACACACACACTCGTAACACAAAACAAAAGATTAATTCTATATTCACACCTAAACTGACCTTTCGACACAATTGAACCCAACTTTAATATCCCCGCCCACACACACATTTAAAATGCCATCGGGCCCATTAGTATGAATAGTAAGCTCATTTTAAAATTTTAACCAAGTGAATTCAATTGGATTCTTCAAATGTTGAACCACACCTCCACCTTCACCAACACACCTATATATTAGAAGAAACTTTGACAGAAAACTCACATATATTCTAACTGCTCACAGAATACACGAAAACACATTTTAAAAATATTCAATATCTAATATTTGAAATGTTTGTTATACCAATGGAAACCAGTTAAATTCAATGAAACAACTATGAAATTATTATTATTCTAAATATATATTTAGAAGTCTTCCGTTGTGTTTACCGGAATCGATAGTTAATAAGTAATAGTTAATTGCTTAGATCAATTTTGCTCTTTTCGTGGTCTTTGAATTAGAAACCGTACTGTAACGAAAATATAACGTTTTCCAACTTAAGGTGTACTATGTATTTTTCCCAAATATTATTTTTATTATATATGTGTACACAATACTATGTGTTTCTCTGATGCCTTTGACTCTTTCTCTCTTTCTAAATATATCTTTTACATTTGACTTATTAATGCTCTGAACGAACTAAGGTCCATTGAGCTTATTTAATGAGAAACATAGTCATCATACACATTAAATATATTTTGATACCTTAACATTATGTATAGCTGCTCCAAAGTTATTTATTTGTTGACTTGATTCAACTCTGACTAATATTTGGCTGCTATCTCTAGCCGATAAGACGTCCAGTCCTATTTATATCTGCCCCTCGTCATTAATTTATTTTGACTCCATAATGAGTAGAATCTCAGACATTCTCTTCTCTCAAGAGATATAAAGGTATTATCTACAGTGTTGGGCATATGTAAAGACAATTTCCTCTAATCATTAAATATGCTCGCGCACATACATTAACACACATTTGTTTCATCACCAATATCCTAGCATATTCATATAATTCCGTGTATACATGCATTGTATTTTCATTCATACATGTGCATATACAGTCACTTGTAAACATAGAGAGAAACATATGTATCCAATTCTAGAATAATTGTACGCATATACACACGTATATATGCATTGCCTATGCTAGAATTTTATTGGTTAGGAGCACATCATTTGACTAAAGTTTGTAACG
>OZ024742.1:84310448-84330448 GCA_964016885.1 Eledone cirrhosa
ATCAGCGATTCTTTGCTTGAATCTGTTATTTTAATATATATATATATATAATTATATATTCGTGTACATATATTTTTGCAGACACAATAACAAAATATAAACAAACGTATTTATTTCACGAGGCTCGATAAGGATAAATATATATGAAATATATAAGAACCCTAGAGCAAATCCCGAGCAACGCCGGGCCATTCTGCTAGTATATTACTAAACTATGTGATTGTGTGCTTGTATGTAATTTAATATAGCCAAAACGGCTATGGGAAACTACTTTGAAAGAAAGATGCCCCTGAAATGGGAATACAAATGGAATAAAACAGGTTTCACTTAAACCGGAGCACGGGTTCCCGACAGGGTTTTTTCGGAAACCTCCATATATATAGAGAGAGAAAGAAAGAGATAGTGGTTGTGAGAGAGTAGATTGAAAATTTCGTTTTGCGTTATATACATGTCTGTATATATTTTAATTATTCAAAAATCCTTTTTAAGTGAACATGATTAAAAAAAAAACAACAATTAAGTGAACGTGAGCCAACGGGTCACGGATGGTCTAGTGTTAACATAAAGTTAGAAGAGATCAAAAACATCTTACGCATAGGCCATACATGTATGTCCTATGTTTAATTCTCTTAGGTAATTATAGAGTATTGTGTATACTTGGTGAATAGAAAGAAGAAACATTGTTTACAAGTAACCTCAATAAAAAACAACTTAAATAACTAAATAGATATTGAGTTTACATATATCGAAGCCTATAAATTCTTTCGTGTTCTGTAAGGATATCAAAGTTAATTCTGTATAATATGAAACCCTACAGAGTAATACACCGTATTTAAGTTTAAAAGTAAAAAAATCTACAAGAATTCACATTCTCTGTTATGCACCTAAAGAGAAATGAATTTATCGACATTGCCTTCACGAAAGTAAAATGACGAAGACACAATTATAATGCATGAATTTAATAGCAGAACAGTGTCTGTCAGATGAGCGATATAGGGCATATATATGTGAAGAATCGTGTAAGAAAAGAATGTAAATTTATCGTACTAAACATCATAAAATTACAAATTCAATAGTTCACTTCGAAACTTGTGTCTTTTCTTTCAAAGTTATCTTTCCGGGAGAATAAAATGAGAAATCCTACTTATAATCAATTGATGCAGTTGCCTCCCCCCACCAATATACTTAATATCACATATTATTCAAACATCACCACCACCACTACTACTACTACTACTACTACTACTACTACTACTACCACTACTACTACTACTACTACTACTGCTACTACTGCTGCTGCTGCTACTACTACTGCTGCTGCTGCTGCTGCTGCTGCTACTACTACTACTACTACTACTACTGCTGCTACTACTACTGCTGCTACTACTACTACTACTACTACTACTACTACTACTACTACTACTACTACTACTACTACTATCGCAGTAGTAGTAGTAGTAGTGATAAGATTTTCCTCAAAATGTGGGCAGTATCTAGTAAAACCGCCCTTTGTATGACACCCAACCTGTTTGGTATGCCCAGTGGCCTTAAGAAGAATTGAAGTGTAATTGGGATAGACTCTAATGCCCACATCACAACTGATATCACTTTCACATTACCCTCTTTTATTCCAAATAGTATTCAGTTCTGAGTACTTGGTGATATTTTCAATCTCATTACTTGCAATATTCATGTCATTTGATATGGTCACGTCGCTGATAAACCAGTATTTGTCTTTCCTGTTCAACAGGATATTGTCCGGTCGGTGACGCTTAATTATTTTATCAGTTTGAAACTAACAATCCCAGAATATCGTTACTTTCCCACCCTGTGGGTGATATTTGTACCATTTTCCTTCCGTTTTCAGACCATAAAACCTTCACATTACTCAGTGTAAATATTTCCTCGCTCTATCATGCCTCGTTTTGTATTACTTGGGAGCTAATACCTTTCAGCCTGAAACCAGGTGTTCAATGGTCTCAACATGATCTTCAGAGAATCGACACATTTGGTCAATTCCATTTCTGATCATATTGGTTTGAAAGTTGCGCGTTGGCAGACACTGGTATTTTGCAGCCAAAATGAAGCCCCCACTCTCTGTCTTTAGCCCAGATCTCCTCTGCCACTGTTGGGTGAGAACTGGATCTATATCAGGTTCTTTCCTACGGATAATATACTGCCCATGCAAAAGATGAATTAAATAAAAAATGATCCTGTAATAGATGAGTATTGAGAAATATATGCTTTCTTATGAAGAAGTATATTACATTATTAACAAAATGTATCATGTATCTGTGCACACGTGGTTGTGTTTGTACATGCGTTGTCTTAACACCTGTCGGTTAGCTGTTGTACGTGGTGGTGCTATAGTGATATAATGTGATCTGGTTTTATGAGTATTCTGTGAGAAATCTTTGTAATGTATATTATTGGCGATGAGACTTTTGCTTTAAGCCCTGAATTGACATATACTCGAATGTTTTCTATCCGGGTGCACCCAATCTTGTATCAAGAATACTGTATCTGGAACCACATTATGCACGGTGTTTTAAATAGTTGGAAATTAAAGAAAGATTTGGCTGTCATTTTTAGTAGAGCGAGCGAACACATAGAAGTTCACTCTATCGCTCGAGTGTGTGATATTTGTATGCAATATGCCTGGTGTGAGTAACGTGACGTGCGTGAGGTTTGTATGGTGTATGTGTTTTCTCTGTCATGTATGTCGTGGTCATGATACATATATGTAATATGAGTAGCACGAGAGTGTGTTTGTGTGTGTTTGTGTGTGTTGTGTGTGTTTGTGTAGTGTATGGATTGTCTAACACGAGAGTGTGTTTGTGTGTGTTTGTGTAATGTATGCATTGTCATTATTGGACAGATGTTGTGTTGATAGAGTGCTTTTCAGTATTGCTTCTTACGGCGATGGTGTATTCTCGCATTAATTCGAAGAATTTTTACTTGTTTTTACAAAATAAAAGCAACATTTGACGTCAAAGCTGCTAGATCACTTATCAAGCATATGACAAGCCTGTTGCTATCTGATTCGTCTTTATTTCGAACGATCATTCATAACTATCGTATGTGGAATCCTGTTAAGGGATTTCGTTAATTGTTTGTAGAAACATCTATGCATTTGAGACAAATTTTAAACATTATTTTCTTTTATTTCATTACGAAATAATTCTCAAACTTTCCTCTCACACTCTGCATCTCAAAATAGGTATACTATTTATACATATTACATTACAACTAATGCAAAATGTAAACATGAGCCTACACGTGACAAATAGATTACCTCCCATAGACACATGCATAAACACTCCAGTACACAAGTAAAGAAGTGCAAGCACTGACTGACACCCCCTCTCGCGAATACGCATATAACTGTATACATAAGTGTGTAATTTCGTTCATTTGTATGAATGTAACTAACTTACATAACTTCATACAGATGGGATTCTATACACATAACTAAATATTTGTATTGATTCAATACTTACTTCTCTTTTTACATACATATTTCACGGAAAGCACTAAACTTACTCTCCTCTTGGCTAAGTGTCTTTTTGCTAAGCACCATCACTTTTATTCATTTTTGTTTAGTTTGCTTCACCAACACACATATCATGCTAACATTTCCAGGAAATTTATTAAAATGAAAAAAAAAAAAAAAAGAAAGGGAAGAACGAAGCAACCACGTAAACAAAAACAATAAAACTATGAGAAACAAACAAAATTCCAGTAAACGTAAAAACTGAAATGGAATATATATTCTCTCTCTCCCCCTTTCTCTCTGTATATATATATATGTATGATATATATAAGTGTTCAGTAAATCCGAAGAAAACTAGTGACAGTACCAATGTCAGCACCCGATGTAGAGCAGTATGCATATAAGAAGAAAGTGTAGGTGTTACATATGAGATTTATCGCTCAAACCGGTTACAAACGATTCCCAGGTAGCCGACTGGGGATCTGACTTATTTGTGTCTGGCTGGTTCGTCTTCAGATTTGATGTAATTTTTGTTGTGTTAAACACTGGTCTCAGGATCAGCCAGATTTGTAGTCTTGTCTGGGATGACTCCAGATCACGAGCCGGTTGCCTGGAAAACATTTGTAACCGGGTTGAGCAATAAATCGTATATGTAACACCTACATTTGTTCTTATTATATATGTATATATATATATATATATATCAATTATCCCAGTGCATTACTGTTGCTTTATTTTATCGTCCCCGTAAGGATAAAAGGCAAAGTTAACCTCAGCGGGAATAGGAACTCAGACCGTAAAGGGACGTAACTCTATGCTTCAAAGCATGGTGTCCGACTCTCTACCAATACTGCCAATCCATTGGTAGTTAAGATGGGATTAAAACACCATAATTGTTTATTGCATTATATATACATTTCTGTTATAAGGTTATTCATGTGACTCCGTCAGTTGCTTACGCAATCAATGGTACAGTTATGCACTCCTTGTGACATGCCCGTGGCCATGCACATCTATCTATCTATCCATCTATCTATCTATCTATCTATCTATCTATCTATCTATCTATCTATCTATCTATCTATCTAGCTATCTATCTCTCTATTAGACGTGTGTAACTTCGCGGAGAAGTTTCCGTTTGTTTATGTAAGAAAAACACGTGAGTTTTTAGTTAAATTTTATATTATTGTGTAACTTGACCCCCCCCGTCTGGACCTTCAGGTGGTGGGTAACTCATTTTCGCCCCTACAAGGGCGAAATATCCATTTGAAAAAAAATGTTTCTCCATCGAATCTTGGAAAAAATATTGTAAAAGTTTGATTACGTTATGAACGCTGCGTCCAACGATAATGGTGGTGGAGAGGCGGTAAGACTACAAAGCTCGCAGTCAACAACGTCTTCTTCACTAGATACTATAGAGATGGAAAGACGAAATGAAAATGTAAAAACGAATTCATATCCAAACAACACAAATGACACCAAACAGTTCAATGACAACAAAAATAACAGCAACACCAATAATGATGATAAAAGCAACAATGATAACAACAACAAAGAAAAAAATAAAGACAACACCAATAACACCAGCACCAAAGACAACAACAACATCAAGGAAAATACAAATAATATCAACATCGGTGACAACAAGAATAACAACAAGAATAACAACAATAATGACAACACCACTAACACGGATTCCACAAAGAAACCAAAAATCTCCTTTGCAGAGAAAGTTAAAAAAAAGGAGGAACTGATATATCTCGACATAACAAATGCTGAACAACTTTTAAAGGACGCTAGGAGATATGTCAGTTTCGAAAAAAATGGTGCTTTCAGCATCAATTCTCCGGTAGAAATTCGCAAGGAAACTGCTCTCAAAACGATAGTTTTTAGGACAGTTTCCAATTCTACCCGAAAACCAATTCGGGTAGAATTGGAAACTGTCCTAAAAACTATCGTTTTGAGAGCAGTTTCCTTGCGAATTTGATATTGCATTCATTCAAAGAAGCAAACTTTTTGGGAGTATTTCGGTACTCATGAAGGATCAATTGACGGCCCAAAATTACTCTGTGTCGCCAATTGTATCCAACCTGTACACCTTTTTACCTACATACATGGGATAAAGGACACAAAAGATCAGAATCACGAGTGTCACACCAAAGGTGAACATATGGTCGATACTGTGCGACTTCATCAATTTTGATGAAGACAGAATACTGTCAGTAGGAAAGTCCCCCAGAGATGTATTCAATGGGACTAGCATTGAAGTTCTGGTGCAAATGAGCCCAGAGCGAATAGCTATGATCCCACAACGTGTACTCCTGGACGGACTCACCTACATAAACTTTTCGGTTGAGGGTAGGCGGCCTTCATGTTACCATTGCTTTAGCAGGGGTCACCTGAGGGCTTCCTGTCCTAAATTAATGAATAAAAAAAGGCTCTTCTGCCGACACCCATCAAAACAACACAACCACCAACACCACCACAACAACACCAACACCAACACACAAAAATAACCACAACAAACACAGTCCCACCCAACCCCACTCCACCTAAAACCACTGCAAAATCACATACAGACACAACAGCTCCACAAGACATACCCCTCCCCAATCACACAGACGATACAACAGATGAGGCTATCTCGCCATCACCCAGTGAAGACGAGGGAGAACCCCATCGCTGAAAAGAAAGAAAAGACATTACAAAAGCAAAAAACCAGCAAACACTACCACAAACATACAACCACCAACACAAACAACAAAAACATCACAAACAAAACCCCCACCTCCTGAAAACAAAATACCTACAACAAAACGAAAGCACACACAAGAACTACAGACAAAAACTAACACAACACAAGAAAATTACACTTACACTTACATAAACACTGAAAACAAAACACTAATGGAGACCTTCACGAACGACCCTTCGGTGAAAACCGAAGGGAAAACTTTCGCCCACTCTATTAGAAATAGCAAAAAACTGAACCTAAAACTGATTAGGGTCCCTATACAAACTTATAGGTCCCTAAAAGAAACATTTGAGAAGAATGTGGGGAATTCCTGCGTGAAACCACTCAACCGCGTCCTTCACAAATGTCTCCCCACCCCAGACACCCCCATCCCACCCCACCAAACATCTCCGTCCCCACCCCGCCGGAAACCACCACCCATCCAGACAACCTCTCCAACACCCCCATGGAAATCGTGCGGCCTGGTCCTCAGGAGACGAAGGGTGAGTGATCTCTTTTCCTCTTTTAACTTTTCAGCACAAACATGGCCAATATAAGAGTTGGATGTGTGAACGTACGCGGCCTGGGGATGCCCTGGAAACAGGGCAAAGTCTTAAACGACCTCAGGTCGCACAGTATGGATGTGGTAGCCATTTGCGAGTCTAGGATCCAGAGCGAGCGACAGCTGGCCCCCATCTTCGATGACTTTGAGATCTACGCATCTCTCTATCAACCGGGGTGGGGGGTGGGGTGGGGGCGGAGTTGCCGTTTTGTTGCGGAAACACCTGGGCCTCGTAACACAGACGGTACATCTGGACCCGCAGGGTCGACTGGTGGTACTAGACGTTGACGGTAGTGAAGGTGGAGCCTTCAGGCTGGTGGCCGCATATGCCCCATCCGGAACACCGCGGCCAGACTTCTTCAAACGTCTAGAGACTTTTCTGGGAACGTCCCGCTCCTTGCTTTTAGTGGGGGACTGGAATGGAATCCTAGATGCACGTTGGGACTATGTGGGAGCATGTCCCTATAAAGGGGGGTGTAACAGCCTCAAACAGTTAATCGACCGATTTGACCTGGCCGATAGATATCGACTAGATTTTCCGACTGCGCCACTGTGGACGTGGAGTAATCGTAGCGGAACATCTAGATCGTACCTAGATAGGGTTCTAGTTAGAAATAAGGATAGGGACATGTTAAGCTGTCCACAAATGTTCATGGTTGCCTATTCAGATCACAAACTAGTGACCTGCATGGCCAACCTTGATAGAACCCATAGAAAAGGACCCGGCTACTGGAAGCTGAACTTGTCGTTACCGACAAGCAAAGCCTACAGTAGACGGATTAGCACTTTAGTTAAACAGCACTTGACAGGGGCCATTGTCAACAACAGATGGTGGTACTCTCTCAAGAGGGCAGTTAGATTAGACTCGATAGTTTTTAGTAAAGAATTAGCGTTAGATAGAAATAGAACCGAGAAGGAACTGGTAGATAAAGTAGAAGAGGCAATTAGAAGTGGCAACATAGCCAGCGTGCTAGCAACAAGAACGGCCTTGGACCAGTTCTTCGACGCAAAGCACGAGGGCTGCGTTGTCAGAAGCAAAATACGTGCTCTGGGAAATGAGGGAGCCAAAGCTGTTAGCTGAGCCCGAGTGACGGAGGCAAAAAGTGGCAACAAGTCCACGATTCGGTCGTTGAAGGACCAAAACGGACGCGTGATACGTGAGCCGAAGCAGATGTGTGCGGCCTTTCAGCGGCACTTTGCTCAACTGTTCGGGCGGGGCGGCGCGCCGGGAGGGGCTATGGATTTCGGTCCATACCTCGACGGCCTACCACGACTCTCGGACAGCGAGGCGAAGTTCTGCGAAAAGCCGATTTCAGCCACTGAGATAGGGGACGCGCTGAGCCAATGCGGCAAACGCAAATCTCCAGGTCTCGACGGTCTACCCTACGAATTTTACGTAGCAATGCCGGACTTATTCTCCGGTCTCCTGGAAGCGGTCTACTGCAACTGGCAACAGAACGGGAGAATTCCCAGTTCTGTAACCGGGGGCGTGGTCACACTAATCAGGAAGGACGAGAATAAGGGGGATGACATAGGCAACTTCCAGCCCATAACTCTGCTAAACAAAGAGTTACAGATTTTGGCCAAGGTGTTGGCAAAGAGGCTGGCGCTTGTCGTCGAGAACCTGGTGGGAGAAGCGCAGACATGCGCAATCCCGACCAGGTCCATACACGACAACCTCCACCTCATGCGATACATCATAGAGAGGGTAGGGTGTAAACCTGGCTTCGGTGGGGCCCTGATCAACTTGGATCAGTCTAAGGCTTTCGATAGGGTTGACCATCGTTACCTGGATGCAGTGCTCGAGGCGGCAGGCTTCGGACCAGTGTTCAGGGGCTGGATTGCTGCAATGCACAACAGCAACATCTGCTCAAGGGTCAAGGTGAACGGCTACCTCTCGGAGCCGTTCCATATTACGCGATCCATTCGACAGGGATGCCCTCTCTCCTCCCTTCTGTACGTACTGACTCTCGAGCCACTACTGCGGAAGCTGGAGCTATTGCAGGGCACTCCTCTGGAACCGGGACTGCGGAAAGCGGCGTCGGCCTACGCCGACGACGTTACAGTAATGGTGTCGAGCGCCTCGCAAATCGAGGAAGTCGGCACCTTACTGAAGGAATACGAAAGTCTTACAGGAGCGAAGCTGAACCGGGACAAGTGCATCGGTTTGCAACTCGGATCGTGGACGGAAGGACCGGTAAAGCTGCTCGGGGTCTGGTTTGGTCCGGACCTCCAGGTGGAGAAGAACTGGAACGAAGTGATGGCCAAGGTGTTTGCACTCACCCAGAAATGGGCCGAGTGCAAACTATCCTTGAAAGGTCGAGCGGAGGTGGCGAACACTTTTATAGCGTCCGCCATCTACTACCGCTTGACCGTCGTGCCTTGTCCAGCCAAAACGCTCGCCAAAATGTAACGCGCGCTCTTCCGATTCCTTTGGAAGAGGCAGGCTCCTTTGGTGAGAAGATCCATCTGCTGCCAACACCCTTCTAACGGAGGGCTGGGGGTGCCGTGGTTGACGATGCGCAAACACGCGCCCAGGCTGCGGCATCTCTACGTATTCCTCACCGGACAACCGGTGTGGGCCCCGTTCGTGAGGCGAGCCTTCCCACGACTCGTCTCGCTGACCGAACTGCAGTTCTGGGTCAAGCAAAGACCGAGGAAAATGGGCGACTGGCACATCGAATGTGCTCAGGCGCTCACAGCCCTCTGGCAGGCGGACCCGGCGATCAGTGGAGACTCCACTTCGTCATTCTATAGTGGGTTGGTCCGCAGCAAGTGCGACGACGCGCTCGGTGAAACTCTAGGCGTAGAGGAAGATGAACTGGCCAGTCTGTTCGGTAGGACCTTCCGCCCGGGACCGATGGACAACTTCCAAAAGTCCTTGCCCTGGCAGTGCTACCAAGGAGCTCTACCAGTTCGCGACAAGCTCTACAGACATGGGCGCCCGGGCAGGGACCCTGCAAAAAAGATCTGTCCAAGGTGCGTGCGAGACGAAGAAACCGTCGCGCACGCATTCATACACTGCCCGGGCGTCACTGACCTGTGGGGCTATGTAGAACGACTATTGTCGCGGGTGGGACCAATCCAGTTGACCACCGAGTCCATTGTCATGATCAAACCGCCACCCTCCTTCAAAAACGAAGGAGAGGCGGTTTTCCTTTGTGTGATAGCTATGGCGAAAGAGGTTGTATGGTGGACAAGGTTGAAAGGGCTGAGGTCAGACACCTTTCTCTCCGGCCAACAACTGATTCTTTTTTTCAAATACCACTTTGGAAGAAGAGTCAGGATGGAGTGAGAGGTGCTGTACCCCAGCAAGTTTTATGAAAGGTGGGTGAAAGTGGCGAGAATGGCCCGAGTGAATGGGCCTTCTCTCTATATCAGCCTGTTGGTTGAGGAAAAGGAGGAGGAGAGGAAAGGAGTACAAACTCTTCGTACTCCTGGAGATGAGGGTTACACATTTTTTTTCGGGGGTATGTGTTACCCATATAAACTGTCTCCCTCTAATGGGGAAAATCGACTAACTTTTAAAATTCCATTTGTGATAACATTTTACACGTTTTTATTGTATGTAAAATTCCCCCTTTGTATTTGTCCCCTTCTTTTGTGCCCCTGTGGCTAATAAAGAAATATATCTATCTATCTATCTACCTACAATTTCCATCAATCAATCTGTCTCTCTGACTGTCCGCAGGCCCGGCTTACTGTTTCTTTAACCGTCTAACTATGTATCTATATATATATATACATGTATAACTATCTAAACTCAAACACGCCGCCATTTTTTAATACAAACACTCACACAAATACGTATTAACATAGACACTCACTGACACACACATTTTGAATGAGTATCAACATATTCAAAAACATGCATAGTTCCTCGAATTTACAATTTTATATACATATATTGTTGTATGCGTGTATATGCGTGTATGCATGCAAGTAAATACTTAGTTATGCAGGGATTTATGTATATATATATATATATATATATATATATATATATATGACTTTTACAAGACTAGAACTGTTTCATTTATGGTGATTTCTTACGAATGAGACATTTATAGTATTGTAGAAGTCATTTATAAATATATATGATAAATATGTCTATACGGTACTGACTATCTTATTTAATGTGGTTACTCCCTGACGCAACACACGAATCTACATGCTGTACACACACACGCACACATGCACACACACATACACAAACACACACATACACACGCACACATATATATACATGTGTGTGCGTGTTGGTTATGGTGTTGGAAGTCTAATATTAAGGGTTTCGATTCCTAGAAAGGGTGGCACGTTATTCATTTGATATTGTTCCAATTGGCTGATATGGAAATGAGTAACACATCAGCAGGTAATTGAAACCTCATTGGTCATGGATGTGAAGTCTTGCATTATTAGTCGAAGAATACCACTGAAACCGGCATAAAATACAGCTTAATGAGCGTTCGGGCTTGTGACATATACGTGCATCTACAAATCTATAATATTTCTTCTAATGGTTTCCGATTTAAGCTCAAAACCAAAAAGGTTCAACCCCCAGTATGTTACTGGTACTTTATTTTATTGATCCAGTAAGATTAAAATGCAAATCAAGGTCGGCGTGATTTTAACTCAGAACGCAAAGGGACCTAACTCTTTCTCCCCCCCCCTCTCTCTCTTTATATATATATATATAGTTTTAATATAGATGAGATTCTACAGGACTAGAACTGTTTCATTTTTTAGAAATCATCAGGAATCTGGGTATCAAAAAATAAGTATGGTATTTATAGGTCTCTACAAGTGGTAGGAGAGGGTGGGGAGTGGGATGGGTGTAGGTCATTGGTTGATAGAAAAGGGAATTCATTAAAAGCTAATTCTACAAAGCTATAGTTTATTTTTATTTATTTTTGTTTTTAGAGTAACAAAGGCAGACAGAGTTCTATAAACAGGTTCAGGATGGCAAGCCATTCCTTGTTATTAAGTTTCTCTTAAGCTAACAGGTGTCTATAAGATCAGTGGGGGGTCAGTCATGGTAGATATATTTAAAGGAAAGGGAGATTCTTTAAAAGCTAAATTCATTAAGGTTCTACTAAGTGACAAAGGTTTAGAGAATTCTGTAGACAAATTCAGAATATTGAGTGCATATCTTACAATTATCTTCAAATTTCTCTTAAACTAATCAACTATATGCCAAAAATCAACAGACACATTCACAAAACACACTCACTCACCAACTCGCGCGCAACCATAAACACACATACACATACACATATACACACATAAAAACACACACACACACATATAAATATATTTTTATATATATATATATATATATATATATATATATATATATATATCTATATATAAAAATATATACATATATATATATACATACACACATATATACATATACACACACACACACATACATACACACATATATACATGCGTATATATATATATATATATATATATATATATATATATATATATATATATATATAAAAAAAATATATATATATATATATACATACACACACATACACACACACATATATACATATATATATACACACACACACATACACATAATCAACCGGGAATAACGTATATATATATATATATATATATCTTAGTTTTAACGTATATATATATATATATATCTTAGTCCTTAAGTCCTCCTATGCCCTGGGGCATATTGTGCAATGAGTCTTCTCCAATTTATATGATCAGCTGCGGCATCCTGTGTAGTTTCCCCTCTTCAGTCCAATCCTCTGGAGAACTCCTTTGAAAGTTGATTGCCAGGATTTCTTGGGTGTCCATTGTTTCCGCCTGCCACCGACTGGGATCCATCTTATTGCCACAGAGGTGTTTCGGTACTTAGAAAGGCGTACAATGTGTGTCCTGTCAGCTACAGGCGTCTTTCAGGGATGGTGTCAGTCAGTTGTCTTTGTTTACTTCTCTTATAAATATATAATGATGATGGACTCTCCCGTCGATATCCGACGTATGAGTGTCCAACAAAAGTTAAATGTGAGAAAGTGAACTGATGTTGTACTACCCACACAAAGTTTTGTTTTAAGTGGTGAAGGCTTGTATAGGACCAACCACACTTTTTGGAACTGAAGACATATCTTTGGCGCAAATGTTTGCCACGGAAAATGCAACGACAGCCCTCAAAAAAAAAAAAGAATATATATAAATATAAATATATATATATATAGCACTAAGTGTTTTGTTCCATTGCTAAAGGCAACATACAATACTGGATTAGGCATTGAAGCAAATTTCGATGCGAATAACATTTAATAATAACGTATCTCTAATAGTAGTATTAGTAGTATTGCTTGAAGAAGACTAGCAGCTCTATTAATAGTAGAATTAGTAGTAGTAGTAGTAGTAGTAGCAGTAGTAGTAATATTTTATAATTCAATCATTACTACGACTAATAATAAGATTAAATTTATGATGTAAATGATAAGAATAAGTTTAACAAAAGCCATTGCAAAATTATTATGCTTCTAGCCGTTTTCTTTACATTTGCAAACCGTTTTTCTATAATTTTATTTTTATTTGTTGTATTTATATAGGTTTTTACACATACGTACTCACACAGACACACACACACACACACACACACACACACACACACACACACACACACACACACACACACACACACACACACACACACACACACACACACACACACACACACACACACACACACACACACACACACACACACACACACACACACACACACTCATACGCACGCACACATCACACACACACATATGTATACGATCATGAACATGGAAAGTTTATGGAACTAGAATTGTGTAAAAAAACCTGTTTAGCTTTAATATATTTTGTTTTTAAGTTTTCCAGATTGTTGTTATTGTTATTGGTTTTGTTTTGTTTCAATTCTTTCGTGTAATTTGTATTTTTCTAAAACAAATATTCACAGTAATTCTGAACGCATGCGATAAGCATGTGAAATTTTCCTTCTAGCTAAATGAATATGAATAATGAAATAAAAAAAAAAAAAATTTCTCGGTAAATGTTTGCCCAATTTAATAAATATGTTTAGCGATATTTTGTAATTATTAAATACAATTTTCTAATATAATTTGTCTAATTAGTTTTTATAGTGAAATATATAAATTTTGCTCGAATAGAAACCAAATAATACAAAAGAAACCCCCTAAAAGCACAATAACAAAACAAACGAGTTATTAAAATTGTAATTGTAATTATAGTAGGCGGTGAAATGAGAACTTTATGTTTGCCCAAGATACTCTAAAGATGTCTACCAAGAAAGAAACATAGAAAAACAAGAGAGAAAGAAAACGAGAGTGAGAGAGAGAGAGAGAGAGAGAGAGAGAGAGAGAGAGAGAGATGAGGGAGCGTGAAACGAAAAATAATAAGAGGGAAACAGTGAGAGAATGAGAAATGAAGAAATAAATGTGGGGATGGAGGAAAGAGTGGAGAATTATGGGCAATAAATAAGAAATTCAATACATAAACCATCGGAGAAAGGAAATAAGCAACGTAGCAAGAAACAGGTGTATTATGGAGGAGACAAATATGATAACGACAAAATTAGAAAGTGTAAAATACATATGAAGAAAAAAGCTGAACATGAAGGTGATAAGGTTGAAAGTAAACACAATAATCGGAGGCAATCAACGACAGAGCTAGGAAAAGATTAATGAAGAATGATTAATTACGTACACATTCATACCTGCACGCATACATACATGCATATATGCATACATAGACATGCATACATAACTATACCCCCATATATACATGCGTATATGCATACATAGACACGCATACATAACTATACCCGCATATATACATGCGTATATGCATACATACACACACATACTTACCTATACACGCATAAATACATGCATATGTGCATACTTACATACACATAGATTCCTATATATACATATATACATGCATATATGCATACATACATACACATGCATAGCTATCCACGCATACACATACATTTATACACACACACATATATATATATATATACACACACATTTATACATACAAACAATTATACACACACACACACATATATATATATATGAATATTAAATTGTAATGAAAACGCCTTGGCACTTGTTTCCAAATCTGCCCTATGTAAAAGGAATAACAGCAAAAACAAATGCACAAAACTGAGGAAAATAACATATAATGAGTCAGCAGTGAAACGTTTTAAGCTTTCAGTTGTAGATGAGATTCTCTGAAACTCCAGGCTATTTGATCTACATATCACGCAAAGTCTTCAAAAAATGTTTTGGCGGTGGTATGATTCTGAAGACTTGGGAGAGATGATCTTAACGTAAAGATCAAAATTAAAGTCATTGGCCGGGTTAGGTTCTCTTCTTTTAGCGTCTTACATTTTAAATATGAAAATTGCTCTAATCCATGGGCAATGTCTACAAATATTATTCTCGGATGCTTGAACTGAAGCGCTTAACAATGTCAGGATCTATATGTTGCAGATTATAAGTTTCTTATACGTGGTTGTTACGTTGTAACTTCGTGACGATAAGCCTATCCACGCGATCCAAAAGCACTTCACGCCAGTAGTTTATCCCAGCTAAACGTTGGTAAATAGGAGTGACGGAGTATTCATTAAGATTAAGATGGACTCTTTTGAACAACTTTCTTTTTGCAATAAAACAATTATGATGAAGTAACTCCGTCAAAATTATTCTTATTTGAAAGCGATTCTTAAGTCAGACTTAACCACGAGGTACTTTGAATCATTCGGCGTTGACTCGGGTGTGCAGTTATTGACGAACTGCCTAGTAACTTGGGTAGCCCCCTTACACCCACAGCCACTCCGAGCCCTAGCTGACCCTTGCAGTATTCTTTGCCTAGTTCAGTTGCCATAGACCTGCAGATTATCTTCGTAGCCACCATTCTGAAGGCTTTGCCGAAAGAGATAGTGCGTATTCCAACGCCATGCTTTCTATGAGGTAGTAGCTTGATAAAAAAGAGGGGCATCGGGAATATAGTTCAAGTCTTCGTGGACGAATCTGTTAACAAGTGCTACAATTGTGTCGAGCCTCAGAGAGGAAATAACAAATTTTTGAATTGGTCTGGTTGAGACTATCGGCCTCTCCGCTGCTGCTAGCAGGGAAGTACGTTATAGCAAAGATAGTGTATGCCACGAAAGCCACTTATAGCGGGAAATCACGAGATGAAATGGGTCTGGGTTGTGGGTGACTCGGGATACTTGAAACGAAGAGCGGCCGAGTTGTTTTTCTTTATGTGGAAGAGGTAATTGTGTATTGAATAACTCAAAACCAAAATTAATTGTTCAAATGCAGATAAAGTTGTGTAAATACAATACACAAATATTCAATATTCTATATTCAGACACAAAAATAAAAGTGATTTCACAACTCATATAGTCTATATAATCTTCACTTTAAAGTTTATAAGGAAGGTTCAAATCATATTTTACATTTTGTATTGTTTTTCGTATTACTCTTTGATGTTCCTCAACTGTAGACACGCGTTTCGATATTTTTATCTCATGGGTATATTATATTAGTGAACTTATATAAATGATGTGCCTTTCCAAACTGACTTATATACAGAAAAGTAATAATATTATTAATAATTATGCGACAACTAGTATATTTTGTAATTCTGTCACATTTCATACTTCACATAACTGTTTCTACTTTAGGCACAAGGCCAGCAATTACCCAGTGCATTACTGGTACTATATTTTATCGACCCCGTAAGGATGAAAGGCAAAGTCAACCTCGGCGGGATTTGAACTCAGATCGTAAAGGGACGGAAGTATGCTGGAAAGCATGGCGTCCGACCCTCTACTGATACTGCCAATCCACCGCCCTTTCATACTTCACATAACGTTAGTTATTTGTATTTTTATTGGAAACTGATATCTCATATTATTCGATCACGCATTGAATGTGACGGTTATATTATCATTCTCTTCCTAGTTTTAAATGTTTTTCAGTCATCGTTACATTAAAGAAAAACAGACTCTAGTTTTCTTTTCCCAAGATATCTATACTTGGGATGTTTGGCAATTCGGAAATTTTAGAAATTTTAAATTCAGGTTATTAGATAATTCAACTTAATGATATGTATTACATATGTATAATATGTTAAATTTCATTCAATAAACTCGTATATATTCTCGCATCTATATTATTATTAAAACAGCAATTCTATCTATTTGTAAGAAAAAATATTAAGCTTGACTCTTCTATGCAAAGATGAATCATTCTGAGTACAACTTTACAAGGATTATTTTAGATATTCTCTGGCGTTTACTTAAATTTGATGCCTAACTCCGTCATGAACAAATTTGCCACTCCAGTCCATCATATTATTTAAGGTTTTGTGAGATGAATTACGCAAAGAATAGTTGATACGCTATCAGTCACAAATATGATAACTAGATTACAAATATAAAGTGAAGCCCGATTATAACGGAAAAAATTATGTTGCTGCCACATTCTTTCTGTGTTTATTCTACCAGGAAGTAAAAAATGCGGGGTTTTGTTATATACCAAACAAAGACGTAGTTACAATTAATTAATTAATTTTTAATTAAAGTAAGAAAAGAAGTAAATAGATAATAAATATAAACATATGGGGATAGGCATCATATTTTCTCCTAACTCACGAGTTTTCATATCTGCTGAAAGTTACTTTCAACACAAATGACTAAATATTCTATGCCTATAACGATCCTCTTATTAGTAATTCTCTTAGTAATAATTTGGTAACTAAAGAGAAGGCTATTGAAAAGATCTAACAAGACCAATTATTTCCCCCATTCTTACAGATTCCTCAAGATCAGATTAAAATAATATTAGACTTTGAGTTAGCATGCCAGTCTTCTTGACGCAAAACATATTATTTAGTAACTCGACTTACCTTACAATATATTATGTATAGTGGCAGTAAACTGACTATAAGATTTCAATTAAACGGAATGTGAAAATATATTACAGGAAGATCCAAAGTCTCTATTTTAATATTGGTTTATAACGGTGTTTGAATTATTTAAAAAACAGGCCGGCTCTAGAATATTAAAAACCGTATTCCCCAATCCTTCATAGTCTTGAAGGATCTTTTTCGGCATGTTATTGGAATCTTTGCCAACACAAAAGATGCGAATTTATTCGCAGATTAATTCTCGCCGCTAGTGAATAATTGAAAGATAGTCCGTCAAATTCTATACATTGTGCCAAGAAAGCAATATTGGTTTGGCAATGTATGATGAATTAGAATTACATCTCAAATCATCAAAACCACTTTGAGTCTGCCGAGGTATACAAGTCAGATGAATACATTAGCTGCGTTGAAATTGGTACAAGGTAAATTATTGACATTGGAATAAAACAAAATATTGTTTCACACTTCTAATTTTCATTACTCTCCAGCTTAGCACGTAAGAACTACATGGGAAATCTGAAGATTTATTTTCCATGATATAACGATTCTTAAGTTGATCATTCTATCCTTTTAAGAAACATAAACATGAAACTATGTCGTTGAATGAAAAACAAATCTGCAGATATATGTTATTATTTGCGCTAAAATGACATATCCTTCTGTTTCTAAAGAACGCTTTATTTAGAGCTAGCTAGATTATATGTTTATAACACAGTAACTTGTGATTGGAAAATATACTTCTTACTGTAGCAACATGAATGAAATAGGAAACACATTGTGCATGTGTTTGTGTGTGTGTGTGTGTAAATACTAAATTGTTACAGACACACACATATATATATATATATAAAACACTGGAAGGTAATATCCGTAGTTGTAGAGAACTCAGTCCTTGGGAGGAGTTAGGTAGAAGTGGTTACACAAGAGTTAGTTCACCATACCGAGAACAATTGTTTCACCTTAGCGGATCCTCGTAATGGACATGGTTATACGGAACAGGAAGGACAATCTCTTTTGAATATTTATTCGTTCATAAATACATAGTCCACACGATGGATTGCCCCTTGCGTATGGCTTGAACTTAGTGATGGCTTTCCATTGAATGGGATAGTCTATACTTGAGTCCTTGAGAGACCATACGTGGCTCGCGAGTTTCGTTGATGAACGTTTGTCAGGGTACCTAAAGGTGGACTGGTGGTTCAGGAAGCGTTCCTTAAATCGGCCCCAAACGTTCATCCACGAAACTCGCGAGCCACGTATGGTCCCTCAAGGACTCAAGTATAGACTACTCCATTCAATGGAAATCCATCACTAAGTTCAAGCCATACGCAAGGGGCAATCCGTTGAGTGGATTATGTATTGATGAACGAATAAATATTCTAAAGAGATTACGCAATAGCGATACCCTAAACGCAAGTAATGAGTTCTTCACACGATCTCTACATGTCTGTAAACACCTCTTACATAACTACAAAGCTCCGGATTGAATTACAACAACATCCTAATTTTCTTATCAACTAGAAACTTTCGGACTTTCGAAGTTATCTCCCTTACACCCCTCGCACGCAATTTAGTATTGCCTGAGGGAAGTGACGGTTTCTGCGCATGCGCGTTCCTACGTTTGTCCTTCCTGTTCCGTATAATCATGTCCATTACGAGCTGAGGACTGGCTGATGTGAAACAATTGTTCTCAGTATGGTGAACTAACTGTTGTGTAACCACTTCTATATATATATATATATATATATATATATATATATATATATATAGCATATTACTATGGTTGATTGTGTTCACGCCAAAGAGTGTCATAATGATCCTTCAGCTGTTTCAAGGGCATGAGAACATTTCTAGTGCTGGTGTCACAATAATACACACTCAGTATATGCTGTAGAGTGGTTGTTGACAGGAAGAGCACCCAGCAGTAGAAAATATTGTGAATAAAGTTTGAAAGGATTCTTCATTTGTTGCAAAGACATGACACCACTCTAGTACTGGTACCATGATAAAATGCGCCTAGTATACTCTGTAAAGTGGTTGATAATAGGAAGGGCATCAAGCTCTAGAAAATAAGCTGAACTAAGGGCTGAGTAGACTCTTCAGTTGTGTCAATCAAATGACAAACTCCCAAGTACTGCTGCCATGATAAAATGCACCCTTAACTCTCAGATCTGATGTTCACACAGTTCAATTTTAACTTATGCTCCTTCATAACAAACCCCCCT
>OZ024742.1:84335448-84357948 GCA_964016885.1 Eledone cirrhosa
TATTATTGGAGGAAAATGGAACTTTCTCTCCCACTCTCTATATGCATATGGGCACACACACAGATGACACACTCATGTGTAAATCAAAGATGTATATATATGTATATATATATAATTTTAGCAGCATATTCTTATGCCAGAATTAATTCCTGCAAAGAGAACTTTAAAATAGAATAATCTTCTAGCTTTAGGGTCTACTTATTCCTATTCACAATTATTTCTCGGATTCGGTATAGCTCTCTTCTTCTGTTTCTCTTTATTGCTGTGTGTCTCAGCAACATAGATATATACGCCTTAGATTCACAAATACATACACACAGAGGCATATATATATATATATATATATATATATATATATATATATATATATATATATATATATATATATATATATATATATATTCATATATATTGACACGCGTGCACACACACGTTAACCATTTATGTGCATACTATAGAGAGTTAGAAATAGAGCAGATGTAAGTATATCGAGAGAAAATAAAAGAACCACAACTCTGCAAATGAATGCAATGCACATCATTATTGCTGTTTATTGACCAGAAAACTGTAAGAAGAATTCTTTTGGAAACAATTCCCACAAGGTATTGCTTGCTTAGAAATGCAGATTTCATTATAATAAACCTACTGTAACCCATCACGTGTAATTAAATATAGCCTGCTGCTTGCTATATGCCCGGGAAACCATTAAGCCTTCCGATAGAAATCTTTGTTATCTTGATAGTGATTGGTAATGCTTACCTCATATCCAATATTCTTATAATTATTGGTTCTGCTGAAATTATTTTTGTTCCTAAGTCAATTAGAGTATATCAGGAAGTTAGTTTCCACGTATCATATTATCAACCAAAGCTTACGTTGCACAGAAAGCCGTGAACGTATGAAGAAAGAAAACCATAAAATCTGCAACCTAGAATGAATAAAGGAGGTTAAGCAAGAACTGATTATCACCTTGTATATGAAACCGTAGATTTTGTATAATTTAGGAAAATATTTCTTATGGAGTGCGGTCTCATAAAGTGAGACAAACAGTATCATTAACACGCTTAAGAATGAAACTAATGATAACTGAATCCTCATAGGTAACATTAACCAAAGTAGGAAATTGGAGGTTGGACATATATCTTTTTCAAAGTAATGAAGATAATATCCAATTGTTTGGAAATGCTCAACAAGCTGCTTCATGTATATTTGTAAGGTTTGATACCTAAAATAGATTTGCCGAGGTTGACTTTGCCTTTCATCCTTACGGGGTCGATAAAATAAAGTACTAGTAATGCACTGGGTAATTGCTGGCCTTGTGCCTAAAGTAGAAACAATTATTTCAATTGTATACGGTGTAGGCGGTGGATTGGCAGTATCGGTAGAGAGTCGGACGCCATGCTTTACGGTCTGAGTTCAAATCCCGCCGAGGTTAACTTTGCCTTTCATCCTTACGGGGTCGATAAAATAAAGTACCAGTAATGCACTGGGGTAATTGCTGGCCTTGTGCCAAAAGTAGAAACAATTATTTCAATTGTATACACACACACACACACACACACACACACATATATATATATATATATATATATATATATATATATATATATATATATATATATATATATATATATATTTATATATGCATAAATCCATACATATATATATACTCGGAATTTTCACCATCTCCTCCTACACTCCGCGGGAAACATTCAAGGACACACCCACAAACACTTATACTATTTTCGCAGACACGCAACCATACATTCCCACGAATCCATACCACACAAAAACAAACACACACGTGCGTATCCTCAAATACACCTACTCGGCCTCCGGACTCCGCACGCCCCCTCTCTCTCCCCATCCCCTGACCCCTCTCCATCCATACGCATACACACACCGACTCACACCCCATGAACACACTGGTTTTCCTATTGTCCGAACACGGAACCTCGTACTTCCCCAAACTCTCACACTCACATCCACACATCCACACACACACGTACACCTACACGCATGCAAACACACCACCTTCTGCCCTCTCCGCTCGGATCCCCTGTCTCCCTCTCCCCTCTCCCCCCTCCAACAAACCCCCACTCCCACACGCTTCCCACCCTTTCACCACTTGTTTCATTTTAATTCTTTTACCCTATTTTTAATTACTTTCCTTCCCTTTAATCCCCCCTCATTTTAATGTCTCTCCACCACTCCCCCTCACACCCTCGGAATTCTTTTCCTTCCCACTTTTCTCCTGATGAAGGGCTTATGCCCGAAACGTCGTTCCCCAGCCCCACTCTTTGTACTACACTCTTCGTTATTACTTTTATTTTCTGTTTTAACTTATATATATATATATATATATTGGTAAAAGGAAAAGAAAATGCTGACAAATTGTTCCCAGTGAAAAATAGTTTAATTAGGAATAAGTAAAAATTAGTAATAGTATTGTTTAGTATTCAGTTTTGGGTTTAAGTTTTACCGGTTGTGCATTTCTAATGCTTTTCAAAAATAATGTTGAGATAGAGCGCCCGTGATGTTTGCTCTAATCTGATTAGTTTTGGAAATTCTACCTGTTTTATATAAAAAAAAGTGGCTCCAGATGTATGAAAACATTTTTGTGGTCAAAACAATTTTGATTGGTCGGGAGAGGTGATGTGAATGTTAAAAATTGATTTTGCGCCAAATGTAGGTTTGTCTCGGCTGATTGAGAAGTCACTGAAAAATAAGTCTTTCAAGACAACTATGTGTGTGTGTGTGTGAGTGTGTGTGTGTGTAGCAGAGTAATTCGTGGTAGAGGGATACACGTACAGACACATTCCTACTGACCATCCCTCTACCACGAATTACTCTGCTGCACACACACACACACACACACACACACACACACACACACACACACACACACACACACACACACACACACACACACACACACACACACACGCACACTTGTCTTAATAGGCATTTGAACTGTCAACAGGCTGCGGTTCGCACACACATCCCTGCTGACCATTATCACAACAACGAACCTCTTTACTACTACTACTACACACACACACACACACACACATAGTTGTCTTGAAAGACTTATTTTTCAGTGACATCTCAATCAGCCGAGACAAACCTACATTTGGCGCAAAATCAATTTTTAACATTCACATCACCTCTACCGACCAATCAAAATTGCTTTGACCACAAGAATTTTTTCATACATCTGGAGCCACTTTTGTTTACATAAAACAGGTAGAATTTCCAAAACTAATCAGATTAGAGCAAACATCACGGGCGCTCTATCTCAAAATTATTTTTGAAAAGCATTAGAAATGCGCAACCAGTAAAACTTAAAACCAAAACTGAATACTAACCAATACTATTACTAATTTTTACTTATTCCTAATTAAACTATTTTTCACAGGGAACAATTTGTCAGCATTTTCTTTTCCTTTTACCAATATATCATAACTCGTGTGTTACACCTCTATTCTTTTATATATATATGGGTAAATATCTTTAAGTCGTTTGGAAGCCTCGACAATTGTCGAGGCTTCCAAACGACTTAAAGCTACTTACCTATTATTCCACAATGCTTCAAGCAAACTTCAATACTCTCTCTTATATATATATATATATATATATATATATATATATATATATATATATATATATATATATATATAGTATTAGTTATACTATTTATGGTTATGTAAATACATGTATCGGTATGTCTCTCGGCTGAAGAGGAGGTCATATAACTGTCCATGCATTAATAAATTGCTCCGAAGAATCCAAACCTCGGTTTGGAGGAAACAGCTGTAAGCACAATAATGTTTTGAACAGTTCTTTGATTCTTATATTTCATATATATATATATATATATATACATTACACAATAGACATCATCCATACTTCCCAATCCCTAACCAGCTCTAAATCTGAGTATGGGGTGAGACGGATTTCGTCAAGCCGCAGCCTACAAATTTCCGAGTTTCTCTATAAGATTTGTCATTAAACAATATCTATTATTACCTGAAGGGATACAACCCTATAACGTAATAAGCCTTGCTCCACCCTCTCCCATATACTCTTGACATTAAAGCCTCAAACTATGCACTAAGGTGACGTGATGTCACGCATAGGGAGGCCTTGTTCTCACAACATAACATAAAATAATCAAATTAAATCAGGAAAAGTTTAATCTATTAAGGAAATGACCGAAAAAATTTTAAGATAGAGATTTTAAGTCAAGTTCCTACTCCATAACCTAAAAACCAAAATAATAGTAATAATGAAAATAATAATATTTATATGTATTATAATACATAAACAAACACACACATATTATATGTATACATATACAAGACGGTGGATTGGCAGTATCGGTAGAGAGTCGGACACCATGCTTTGAAGCATAGAGTTACGTCTCTTTTCGGTCTAAGTTCAAATCCCGCCGAGGTTAACTCTGCCTTTCATCATTACGGGGTCGATAAAATAAAGTACCAGTAATACACTGGTAATTGCTGGTACTTTATTTTATCAACCAACAGTAGAAACAATTATATATATATATATATATATATATATATATATATATTGGTAAACGGAAAAGAAAATGCTGACAGATTGTTCACAGTTTGAAAATAGTTTAATTAGGAATAAGTGAGAATTAGTAATAGTATTGGTTAGTATTCAGTTTTGGTTTTAAGTTTTACCGGTTGCGCATTTCTAATGCTTTTCAAAAATAATTTTGAGATAGAGCGTCCGTGATGTTTGTTCTGATCAGAGCAAACATCACGGACGCTCTATCTCAAAATTATTTTTGAAAAGCATTAGAAATGCGCAACCGGTAAAACTTTAAACCAAAACTGAATACTAACCAATACTATTACTAATTCTCACTTATTCCTAATTAAACTATTTTTCACTGTGAACAATTTGTCAGCATTTTCTTTTCCGTTTACCAATATATCATAACTTGTGTGTTACACCTCTATTCTTTTAAATATATATATATATATATATATATATATATATATATATATATATATATATATTTATATAAATACAAAGACCAAAATCCAAAGAGAAATCCGCAAGGGATATATATATATACATAAAACCATAGAGCACTAGTACATAGAAGTTTAAGCAAATACTTTCTGCTTTCACCATGAGCGCGTGCGTGTGCGTTTTTATTCTGTGAGATTCAAATTGACCTGTTACATAATCTAAAAAAAAATCAAAATTTCATATTTGTTTATCCTTTTGAAATTATAAAATATTTAGAAAGAAATCGGAGTTTATTTAATATCATGGAAATCATCAATCTCAATGAAGCACAATTTACCCTTACTTGTATTTATTAAGTTATAGTCACAATGCAACTTCTTAGAAGATTTTTGTATCAATACATTTGAAACGTGAGAGCGTGAAACCTTTTTGTATTCTAATATATGTCTATTTCATTTGTATTATATTGTATTGTGTACTATATTCCCTATTTTATCTATTAATTCTATTTTCAGATTAACATTCGATACAAAATGAAGTTCAGTGTTATTGTACTTTTCATCACCTTACTTTCTTTTTGCTTTGCACAACGTAAGTTTAGCCTTTATACGACTGTTATTGTTTATGCCCGATGACAACCAATGTCCGAGTATGATTATGTGTTTCCATGTGTATGTTTGTAAAATTCCCCAGTCTGAATGGAATCAGTGAAGCTTAATAAATATATAGGCTTCAAGAGACCACAAGATATGTCAATATGCCCAACA
Source organism: Eledone cirrhosa (assembly GCA_964016885.1). NCBI lineage: Eukaryota > Metazoa > Mollusca > Cephalopoda > Octopoda > Eledonidae > Eledone > Eledone cirrhosa. Next base: position 84,341,226 of record OZ024742.1, read on the forward strand.
TTCTATTTGAATATAGGTAAGGTGTGTTGTGTTATGATGTTATGATTAGTATCTTGCCTTGTTTTTTACTTAAATTGTTTGTATTTTCCTTTTATATACCTTTAAAGAAAGCCAGTTTATTTTGAAGCCAGCCTTTCACTTGGTAAACATCCTACCTGTGGATCAGCATATGCAGCATTTATTGTCATATAGAATGGAAAAGCGATGTAAACTAAAATTTTCTTTTAATTACTCGATTTCATATACCAATATTACTATCCATTCCGTAGCAGGTACAATCCAGAAAGAGGAGTTTGTCATTAATTATAATTGATTTCTTTGGAGAATAAAGTACAAGGTTGTCTCTGGTGTCATCATCGTGATAGATATATGTTAAAGATTTCTCAATGATAAACCAGATTATATTCATGAACAAGAGAAAGTTTAGAATATTATTCCCAATTGTATCAAATCGTATAATATGTCTGACTTTACAAACGAGCAATGTGACACTTAATATATGTGTTACACTTAATCTACTATACCCCTCCTGAAGACGTGATGTGTTGTCTCTCTTTTAAATTACATTAATGGCAAACTGAAATTGATTGCTCTCCTCAGGCTCTAAATCAGATTATATAAAACGTTCTACAGATTTTATCCCCTATATGGTTTGGCAATCCCTCTAAACAACTTAATTTACATGTCGAGTATTCTTGTAAATGCTAAGACAGTGTTCTATCAAATATCGCGTGAGTTCAATGCGATTTAAATATTGTAGATAATTATTTCTTAACTTTGCATGAAATTAAGTAATGACTGGCAAAATTAGAAACGTGAAATAAATGAAAAACATTAACCAATTTGTAGATGAATGTGAGGTCGCAATTTACGAATGACGTAGCATGAAGCTTTATATGAAAGAGGTAATCAGCTTTAACATAAGATTACTCTAATCCTGAAACACTAATAGAATCATTTACAGTTTTACCCCCAGCCTTTCATACTACGAATCAGACTTTAGCGTTTGTGTACAACAGTAGATATAGGCTACAAATCTGAAGAACAGTGTAACATCACTCAATGTAACCAGTTTCTTGAACATAGATTATTATCCATACATTTTACAAAGTTAGGATATATATATGTATTATATTGGAATTATGATTATAAAAAAGTCAAAGCTAGGGATAATTAACAATAGACGATAAAAGATTGGGAACAGATCTATATTCATTGGAAATGAAACAATTTTTTTCATGGAGTATCAATGAAAATATCTATTAGTTAGATACTGTTCCAGAATTCCTGGTTACATTTACTTTAATTTTACCTCAATAAATTTGTCCTAACTACCATAGTGAAATACAAATGAGGAGGAATATAAATCAATGTAAGTTAATGTAGAAATTATTCCAAATACATTTGTGTATGATAACATCTCTGATATTATCGACCAATTATTTATATATAATAAATAAAATATACTTTATTACATACTGATTCAAAGTTAAATATCTGAACACACACACACACACACACATATACATATATATATATATATATGCACATATATATATATATATATATATATATAGTCATGTAATAAACAACATAAGGCAATTATTTCATTTACCAGTGGTTTCCTAACTCTTTTATAGTGTTTATTTGTTGATACACGTAACAAAACGATGCCTAAGGATTCAAGGACCAATATTGATCATATTTACAGAATATAAGAGGGATCAAAATTGCGGCGGAATCTTCAGGAGCTTTCACGAGTGTATAAGATGATGTTAAAATAATGCGTGTTACAAACGCTAGTTTACGAATAACGTATTATAACAAATGAAAATAATTCCAAGATGTAAATCTGAAATAGCAAATTCGTACACGTGTATTGTTCGTAGGCTATAGCAGATGTATATTATTATCTAGTGGTATGTAATATAGAAATAGGAATATCTAATAAGGTATGGAGAAGAATAGTATAGGATGTAAGTAAATGGGTGTACATTATTATCTAAGTTTGGAAAAAGAAAGAGAAAGAAAATGAAAAAGATATTACGAAAGTATATATATATATATATATATATATATTCTTCCGTAATATCATTTTCATTTGCTTTCTCTTTCTTTTTCCAAACTTACATATATATGTATATGTGTAGAGGTTATATTTAATTTGTTGGGATACAACAAGCAAAATATTTTTATAACTGATATAAGGCACTCAACAAATTATTGGAGGAAATATACAATATATTGGTGGCCCTTGAAATATGTATGATGAAATAAATATGGTTTTATAAATATAGTTTCCATTTGTTAATATATTATATATATATATATAGGAGGAAGTTATAGTTCACTTGCAGCATTGTGTAATTAGGTATAAACGTTTGTATTTGTAAAGCCTAATTGTCTATATATAGTGATCAGTTATATATATATATATAAAGTGATCAGTTTCTTTCTGATGACTCGCTCCATGACCTTACTGATATGTGACGTCAGGGAGACTGGCCTATAGTTTTTGATCTCCGCTCTGCTACCTCCTTTATGGATAGGGCATATTGTGCCTTCTTTCAGATCCGTGGGTAGTATACTGCTAGCCAAGGAGCTTCTGAAGAGCGTCTTCAGTGGATTTGCTAAAGTCCGCTTACATGTTTTTAAGAGGACTGCTGGGAATCGATCAGGTCTAGCAGCTGAGTCTGTTCTAATTTCATCTATGGCGTATACCACATCCTCCTCCGTTATGTCTATGAGGTTGATGGTCAACATACCTTCATGTAGTGTTGTGGCATCAAAGAACTCCTCTGGCTTTGTTATTTGCATGTGCATCAGTGGACATGTGAACACACTTTTGTACTGTTCGTTCAGCATTTCACATATCTCTTGGGGATTCTCGGTTAATGAACCGTCTGTATGGAAGAGTGGCCCAATCTTGCAGTGTACCGAGGCAGTTTCTTTTGCAAATTTAAAGAAGGCTTTAGGGTTTGTTTTAATATTTTCTATGGCACTGAATTCTTTCTTTGCCCTCTCATTTTCATGGGAAAGTTTGAGTGCAACCTCGGTGTCAAGTAGTGCACGTTTCAAATAGGATTCCTTCTTGATTTTGTTTTCTTGTGCATTCAACTGGTTTGAGAGCTTGGTTCTACGTCTCATAAGGATTTTCCTATCTCTAGAAATAAGATTTTTGTGTCTGTTTGCCTTTTTCTCCGGGACAAACCTTTTGCATATAGTGTGTATGAATGTCAATAGTGTTGAAATTGTGTGGCGGTGTTTTAGCTACATATTTGCTTCCGGATTTCTCTCTTGATCTTTTTCCAGTTAGCTTTGTAGAAGTTAAGGCTGTATAACGCCCCGGTGCTTCTTGATGGTTGTGTCTCTGTTGGTTCTCTCGGACCACATATCATTAGTTCTACGAAGTTATGATCCGAGAAATTTGTTGGTGTCACCTTTACATTCTGGATGAGCACTTCGTTGTTTGTAAAACAGAGGTCCAGGACATTTTCGCCTCTTGTTGGGAGGAGTACTGATGTTCCATGAACAGCCTGTATGTGAGGGCCAGCAGAGACTCCGTCTGTCTCTGTTCTATTGATGTCATTCCAGGGAGGAGGTGGCTCTGAGGCCATTTGACCTTTGGCAGGTTAAAGTCTCCCAGCAGTAGAATGTTGAGTCAAGGATCTCTTCTATCCTACTGAGGCTATCCTCAAATTTACCCTCATGACTGGGGGCATCGAGCGGCCGATATGTGACACATATTACTGTATTTAGTTGCTTCATATGTACTATCATTGTGTCACAGACTGAGTTTGAATGTATCAACAGTACAATTGGTGTGAAATCTTCACGGATATACAGAGAAACCCCACCATGAGTTCTTTCCTTTCTGTCCGAACGAAATACAGTATATTTCGGTATATGTATTTCTGCATCTGCTATATTGCTTCTCAGGTGAGTTTCGGTTAGTGTCATGCATAATGCTTGATTGCTTATGGCTAAGTCTCCCAGGTAGGAAATTTTACTCATGTTAGGGAGTTTCACCAGGCTCTGACATTCAGCAGCAGCACTGGGGTGACGTTTGGGGTGCCAGCAATGGCTGTCGGTATGACATCTGGCCTGGTGTCAGCGGGGGCCACTCTGGGTGCCTTAATTGTGGTGGTCTCGAGTGCTGGTGTAGGTGGCCCAGGCTCTGAAATTTATGGGCATAGTTCGCTTGGGCCCTGGGGTGAGCGAACCTGCAGGCCATCACTGTCTCTCCATGCCAGCAGGTCCCGTTCCTGAATAACTTGCACATTACCTGGGTTTTCTTGCTCTCAGTGTCTCGGAGCTTTCTGTTCTTCATTTGGACAGTTGTCCACTGGTCCCTCTCCGCTTGGTTCTCCTTCGGAAGGTCATTTCGCTTCTCACCTTTGCCGTTTGCTTGTTGGTTGCCCGGCCTGCCATCCCTGACTGTGGCGGCGGGTATCTCATTTTCTTTCAGCTCCGTGCTTGTGCTTTCTTCCTTTTCTTTTCCTTTCCCCTCTCTTTCTCCCCGTTTTTCTCCTCCTTGAGGACACAGCTTAGCATCGCCATATGTGGCGCTATGAGGTCGTAGGCCTTCTCGATTTCTTTTCTTTTTCTTTCTATCTGGGCCAGAGTCCCCAAGAAGCCATGGTTCCTCAGGGTCTCCGCAATCTTTTTGCTTGGTGGTGACCCATCAGCCAGGCTCCACCCTTTGATCAAAACCGTTAGCTCCATCTTTGACCAGTTTCGCTGGCTTTTAATTTCCCCTTTTCCCTGCAAGCAGTCCATATCGCTGTAGAGGGGAGAGAGATAGCGGGAAGGGTAGGGAAAATGTTAGAGAGGAAAAGAGAGAGGGAGAGAGATATAAGTCCAGTGAGAATTTCAGGTGCGATTTAGAGGGGAAGAGAGAGAGAGAGAGAGAGAGAGAGAGAGAGAGAGAGAGAGAGAGAGAGAGAGCTTGGGCGATCTAGAGACAGAGAGAGAGAGATAGAGAGAAAGAAAGAAGGAGAGAGACAGGGTGAAAGATAGCAGCGTATACATGAAACGGTCAAAGACAGCCTTAAATATCAATAATTAATGTCGTTCGAAAAACAATAATATTTCACGGTTATATATATACATTTCGCGGTATATATACATATACGTATATATCATATATATATATATATATGTATATATGTGAAACATATATATATATATATATATATGTATGCATGTATGTGTGTGTGTGTATGAATATATATATATATGCATATATTTATATGTATATATATATATATATGTATATATATATATATATATATTGGTAAACGGAATAGAAAATGCTGAGAAATTGTTCACAGTTGAAAAATGGTTTAATTAGGAATAAAAGAGTATTAGTGATTGTATGGGTTAGTATTCAGTTGTGGTTTTAAGTTTTTAAGTTTTTACCGGTTGCGCATTTCTAAATGCTTTTCAAAAATAATTTTGAGATAGACCGGTAAAAACTTACCGCAACCGGTAAAAACTTAAAAACTTAAAACCACAACTGAATACTAACCCATACAATCACTAATACTCTTTTATTCCTAATTAAACCATTTTTCAACTGTGAACAATTTCTCAGCATTTTCTATTCCGTTTACCAATATATAATAACTTGTGTGTTACACCTCTATTCTTTTAACTATATATATATATATATACATATATAAATATATATATATATATGTATATATATATATATATATAATGTATATATGTGTGTGTGTATATACATATATAGGTATAAGAGTGTGGTTTTTTTGCGAGTGTGTGGGGTGAGGTTTTATATATATACTCGACCACCCGTGACCCGTTGGGTCATGTTCACTTAAAAATATTTTTTAAATAATTAAAATATACACAAAATGTTATTGGAAAGTTAATATATATATACGTGTATGCACGTGTATATATACGAGTTTTGTGTGGGGGTGTCTGTGGCCTATATATACTGGTCACAGACAAACACACACATACATACTGTCCTAACACAAGTTATAAGATACATATAACGTAATATTCAGTCACCAAATTCAAGCTAGATACAGTAATGCTGTATTCGATTCTTTGAAGTCTCCTGTCATAATTTCATTCAACAACACCATCAGCTCCCCCCCTCTCTCTCTCTCTCTCACTCTCTCTCTCTCACAGCCACTATTTGCGTTTGTATTCACCTTTCAATGGTACATTACTTTCAAAGAATTTCCCCATTATGCGCTGATTTGGCTATTTATAAAGGTAGCCGAAAAAACCCCGCGTATCTCAGGAACCCGTGGTCCAATTTACGCGAAACTTGTCTTTTCACTGTATTATTCACAAGTATTTTCACAAAGAAAATATCAAATCATTTTTCATTAATAGCTATCCAATCACTCCACTTCAAAATTCTTTTTTTGTATATCTCTATGGATGCTTGACTGTTTGTTCTGAAAGATTTTTCTGCTTAAAAAGTTGCAATGTTAATGAAAAGCTGGTTTTATTTACAAAAATGTGAAAGAAATTATTCTTACTTGTCTTAGTTTTTTCTTTTTCTTTCATTTTCTGACGTCGGAATCAACATTTTCTCATATTTAGGCTGGTACAGTTTGTTCAAAAGAATGCTTTCGATGACAACATTCTTAGTTGACTGGGTATTCTTCAGAAACACTCTGACATTTTCTTTTCGTTTTCCGCGGCTAAGGGCCTCATACAGTTGACCGTGTTGGAATACAGGTCGTTCCAGATAAACCAAGACGTTTTCCATAGTTTCTCCTTGTGCTTTATGAATAGTCATAGCGAAGCACGATTGAACTGGGAATTGGCTTCGCTGCAAAGGGATATTCTCACCTTCGGATAGATTAATTCTTATTCTAGGTATCATAACGATCTCATTTCTGAAAGCAGCAGTGTTGATTCTTGCTACTATGAGATTGTCGTGCAGTTCTTCCACGATCATGCGCGTTCAATTACAAAGCCTTGGGGGATTCAAGTTTCTCATACGAATTATTGGCGATCCTTTTTCAATTCCAGGTTATGTGGTGGCAGTCCTGATAGTTCAACCAAATCAAGGAATTCAGTCGAGAAATGAGTGGCATTAGCACCATCACTCACATAATTATAGGATCGTACTCTTTTATGGTTCCAGGGAAGCGTCTGATACAGGTGGAATTGATGATTCTCATCATTTCATTCAGAGGTATTAAGATGCAATTGTTCGAAAACAATTCAGCTGGATTGTCGAATGAGGGGTAGATGAAATCAATACATTCTTCCATAGTTGTTGCTTGGAGAACCATTTCTTTTGAACATTTTCATTTTTTAAAATCTTATCTTCTCCAATATCCAATAGGAACTGTGAATAGTCTCCTGCTCCCTCACCCAATCGCATGTTTGTCTTCAACTGAAATCTTTTCAAGCTTCGCCATAAGCAGGATTTTTTAATGCAGACGTTTTCCACGTCCGCTTCATTTGCCCTTTTCACTGCCGGAAGAAGCTGACGGAAATCGTCACAGCAAATTGTCAAAATTCCACCGAATGCCTCATTGTTGTCGCATATGTCACGCAGAGTGAGGTCAACAGCTTCGAAGCTTTCCCTCCGTATCATAGGACACTCATTCCAAACAATCAGCCTTGTATGCTGGAAGAGGTTTGCCGTCGTTGAGATTTTATCAATGTTGTACAGATCATTTTCTTTCACTACTATCGGTATTTTGAACCTAGAATACGCTGTTTTTCCACCAGCCATCAGTGTTGCGGCAATGCCAGATGACGCAACAGCAATAGCCACGTCGCCGTTACCCCTAACTTTTGAAAAAATTAAGTTAATCAGGAATATCTTTCCTGTTCCACCTGGAGCGTCAATGAAAATGAATGCAGATGTGTTCGTCTCTAAACTGTTACAAACGAAGTCGTACACGTGATTTTGTTCACTATTCAACAGAGGCTTCGTCTCTTCTACAAATCGTCGCTGCTCTTCTCTTCTGTATTGCAATTCATGCAATAACTCCAAATTGCGAATATCCTGATTATTGGCAATATTATTTGGCCTTGGCAAGTTAAAGTCACTAAGACTTTTGCCCAGGTCGTTAAGTTTGTCTTCAAAATACAGAAGACATTGATCATAATGTCTCTCGCTAATCAAAAGGTTAGAGTTTCTGGTAGCCTTTTTTTCTATTTGAAGGTAATCCTCAGACAGCGAATGCTTAAATCGAACCCATAATCCAGTGGAATCGTCAATTTCCGTATTTGTGAGGAGCACGTGAATAGATCTCTCATGGCCTTGTTCGCTCAGCATCTTCCAGAGTCTGCTGCCAATGATCATCCGATTGAAGCAAACCTTTCTCTCTGCAGACGTCTTTGAATAATGTCAGGAGTTCTCCATCACACATTTTCAATGAGTTGCAGTATACTGGCCCTTTGACGTGATGCAGAAGCAGTCTTAAATAATACAGGTCACCACTTCTTGGAGAAACAGTGTATACTCGTCCCAAAACGTTCGTCTCAAAAATCCCTGGATACTGCTCATCTCTTATTACTCCAAGTGTAAAACTTTGGCACGTCGGCATAATACAATGTTTTTGCAAACGGATCGCGATCGCAAAGATCCATGAACTCAGTCAGAGTCGTTTTAGTCATGTTATTGTTTACTTTAACAGCAGCATTGACCCGAAAGAAGATTCGATTTCCCTCAGGTAGATGAACTTGAAGGCGAACTACGGCCGGTTCTCTCTCATGAATCGGAAATCCAAGTACCAAGGCAACAACTTCTGAAGGACCGATATATATTCCTGTTAAATACTGTATTATCTCATCTTCCCTGTCCACTCCAAACATTGCCTGATCACTGCCCTTCATGGTAGATTTGATAACGTATTTGATCGATTTCACGGAAGAGCACATCTCTACATTTAGGTGGCAGTTGAACAGTTTTAATAGTTTCATATTGTAGCGAACCAACCATTCCGTAGTTATATTTCGGCTTCCCCTTCCTCCTTGGTGCCCCTCAAATCCTCCCATTCCTGGAGACCGTCTTCTGTACACAGGATAAGAGCCCTCTCCACACAATGTATATTCATTGAAAGGCTTAGGGTACCGCTTACTGCACGTTAGATCTTTCCAACACGGCGAATTGTTAGAGCAATTCGGACCGTGGATAATGTGCTTCAGCACCAATTCATGACCCTCTGGATCATTGTTTGGATCTGGTATTTCGGCTTGAACAAATTTATCATATTCCTGCGGTCTGGGCTTGGAGGCTTCATTGAGACATAGCAAACAGTGCACACGAGGAAGACCTCGCTTTTGATATTCGACTGTCAGCACGTAAGGAATGCACTCAACAAATAGGCCATCTACTCCAGTTTCCGCTTCAGGTCAAATACTCTGGCAATTAAATCTGGCCTGTCATGTGGCCTCTGATTCAGGAGTAGGTTTTGCCGGATTTCGGGCCATTTTGGATTGTATGTCATTGTGATAAAGAACGAAGGATTGCCGTACTTCCGTATGTACATCATGGCATCCTGGCTTCGCTCCATCATATATCTCGGTCCACCGACAAATGTGGTAGAGAGTATGATTCGCCTGCCAATATTGCGAAAATCGTCATCATCATTCAATGCGTCAGTAAAACCCTTGTATGTTGTAGATCGCAATGATGTTTGATTCATTCAGATGTATTGCAGTCTATCTCCTTCAATCTTCGCAGCCATGTAAACCAAATATTGCTGAAATAAACGTCCACCTATGAGAAGTTGGTTGAATTTATTCTCATGGTTCATATTCGATAGGCATAGTAACGCATTGGCGTCAACTTCTTCTTGTTGCTCATTAACAGCTCATGATGCCAAAAGGAAAAAATAGAACATACTGCAAACTGTCATAGAACCGATGGGACACTGAGATTATTTGCAATTGTCCGCCTTTTTCTTTCAACACAATGTGCCGTGCTTTTGCCTGAAGTTCGGTGCTGTTTTGTATAATAACGGCAACTTCGTTTGCAGTTTTTGCATTGAATCTTCTCTCATGTTCCATTGCTGGTATCCTATCAGGATCAATAATAATCAAAGCTTCGGGAATATTTTTAATTTGTTCTTTTGCCATTCGAAATGAAGCAACGTAAGGGTTATAATGTCTGAGTATTATTTCCAATAATTCAACTATGTCGCGCTGAATTCCATCGTTATGGAGTATCCTGATCCTCAAATCAACACTATCCTGAGGATCCAAGAAGTAAATTTAAAGAAATTGGGGTTGTTCGTTAGGATTAGGGGTTAAGGAACCGATGTAATGGTGAATTTGACCATGAATAACGATAGAAGGATTCCATCCACTACTTGAGGAACGAACTTCTTCGGCTCCAAATGATGTCATTTGGAACAGGCAGTTGTATTGTCTGAAGATTTTCCTGAACCCGTTTTCCCTAGGTTGATCAGTACTAAATAAACTGTGAAGATCCAGCAGTTTCACCATAAAAAAGCATTGCATGACAACAGACACAGATCTTATTCATCTGTCCAACATCAGCAGAGAGGTCACGTCGTTGAACTGTCCTTGCTCTATCCCTAATGGTTTGTTGGCAAAGACGTTCAGCTCTCCGACCATCCGATTCATGATCTCTCCTGCTTCTGTCTCTTTCCCTCTGTTCCGCCAGACGCTCAGCTCTCCGACCATCCGATTCATGATCTATCCTGATTCTGTCTCTTTATCTCTGTTCCGCCAGACGCTCAGCTCTCCGACCATCCGATTCATGATCTCTCCTTCTTCTGTCTCTTTCCCTCTGTTCCGCCAGACGCGCAGCCCTTGCTTCATCAGTCTCATTGATCCTTCTATTTGCATGCTTGTCCCGATCTTCTTGGCGTTGACCACTATCTTGCTCACCTTCTTCGGCTCTCCTGAGCCGTGATTTCTTTCCACTATCGATTGACCAACCAGATGTTTTCTTTCTTCCTCGTCGAGGCATTATTTAAGAATCGAAAATCGTATTCACCTTAGAAAAAATTCCTATTACCTCAACAAATATTTTTTTAAAATCATCATTAGAAATATTTCTAAATAATGAAAATATTGTCTGTTTAAGCAACTCGTATTTTTCAAATCATATTCACTTAAAAAATACTTATTAATAATAAAAATATTATGTTTAAAGAAAGCTGAACAAGTGTTCAAATAAGTTGTATTTTTTAAGTCATTTTCACTTTAGAACACTTTTTAAATATGCCAAGAAATATTTCTTCCATCGTATTCACTCGAAAATAATAAAAAAAAAAATGAAGATATTGTCTATATAAATAAAGCTATTTGTGAAATCAAATTCACTTTAAAATATTTCTAAATAATTGAAATATTCTTTTTAACCAAAGCAAAAATATAAACACATACTGTTTAAAACCAACTGGTATTTTTCAGTCATATTCACTTAATGCTTTTCTGATAATGAAAATATCGTCTGTTTAAAGAAAGCTCAAATATAGATACTTGAAGTACAAACAACTTGTAGTTTTGAAATCCTATTCACTGAGAAATCACTGAAAAATCTTTTTTTAATAATTATTAAAAAATGTCACGAATGATGAAAATAGTTTATGTCGATTTACGTCAAACTTGTTTTATCCCCATTTCAGGGTTATGTCACTTACAGGGCTATTTTTCCATTATGCACCGTTTTGGCTATTTACGAAGGTATCATACACCCACACAAATATATATATGTCTCTAACTTAAGTAATGTTACACACACACACATGTCTCTAAGTACGTAAACACATGCCCTGGCACACATACACATACAAATACAGACGGTGGCAGTAGAACTGTGAAAGAGAGAAAGAAATAACGTTATGGATAGGGGAGAGAGTTAAAATAAATAAAAGTTAAGGACGCTGTCTCTTTCCCTATCTGTCATGCCCCCTCTCTCTCTCATCCCTTTATTCTCTCTCTCATCCCCTCACACTCTCTCTTTCTCTCTCTCTCCCCCTCACTCTTTCTTTCTCTCTTTCACCTCCTCTCTGTCTCTCTTACCTACAGAATGGACAACCAAAAACAAATGGATTATTTCTTTCGATATTCATTATAAAATAAGATAAATTGAATTTAGATGAATTCCTTGCTATTTTTGGAAAATTGAAAATATTGTCCATGTCCGATTTACGCCAAACTTGTTTTATTCAGAGTATTTTCTCATTATGCAATGTTTTGGCTTTTTACGACGTTTTGCAGGGTTATGTTAATTTCGAGGTATTTTCCCAGTATGCACTGTTGTGGCTATTTACGAAGGTACCCCCAAAACCCGCGAATCACGGGAATCCGGGGTCAGATTTTCGCGAAACTTGTTTTATTCAATTTTTATTCCCATTTCAGAGGCAACTTGCTTTCAAAGTATTTACCCATTGTGCACCCTTTTGGGTCTATTACATAACAGACAAGCAAGAAAGCAAGCACGCAAGATCAGAGTTTTAGTAGTATATATATATATATATATATATATATATATATATATATATATATATATATATATATATATATATATATATATATATATGTGTGTGTGTGAATGTGCTTGTTGACACCTGAAATATAGCTTAAGAAAAACTTTACAATAAGGAAAGGCACCCAAAATTTGAACTGGTTTATAGAATTCTTTCTGCCTTTGTCACCCTAAATACAGCTTTTAAGAATTAGCTTTTAAAGAATTTCTTTAAACCCATCAACTAATGACCTCCATCCATCCATCCCCCCCTCTCATACCACCAGAAAATATATAAATACCACCATATTTACTTGGACAGTCAACTTCCTGAAGATGTCTCACGAATGCAACAGTTCTAGTTCTGTAGAAGCTTTTCTATATTAAACATTTATACTCTGCTATGCATTGAGTACATTACTTACTGTGGTTACCCCGGAGTGAACCCGGGATAACTTATATATATATATATATATATATATATATATATATATATATATGTGTGTGTGTGTAGCAAAGTAGTTCCACAACAGTTAGATCACCATTACCGAGAACAATTATTTCACCTTATTCGCATCATATATATATATAGATGTGTGTGCATGTGTATATATTTATATACACACATACACACACATATATATATATATATATATATATATATACATACATATATATGTGTGCATATACATATAAATATATATATATGTGTATATATATATGAGTGCGTGTGTATGTGTGTGTGTATAAATGTAATTTGGCTTTTTCGAATTATTCGTTTGCAATTATGCAAACAGCCTATTTAAGCCATATCAGTAGAATGACTCCGTTATTATTGCTCTTGTGTTGGCATATGAACAGAAGGGCAGACACTAATGTTTCTGGGATTAATACTCTTCATCAATACCGTATACTGTTTACTTGCCAACTGTCAGAGCTAGTTAAAATATATGATATTTTCTAAAATATACGGTGACTGATCGGCTTGATTTGCATATTTCAGACTGCTTGATCAGTCAGATTTGCATATCAGCAGATAGGCCAGTCAGTTTCATGAATACGAGCGATTGGTGGACGGCTTCGCCATATTCAAATAACTAACAAATAGTGTTATCGCTCTACAGCCATGTAGAGCGATAAGACTATTTGTTAGTTATACACACACACACACACACACACACGCACACACACACACACACACACACACGCACACACACACACACACACACACACACACGCACACACACACACACACACTCACACACACACACACACACACACACACACACACACACACACACACACACACATATATATATATATATATATATATATATATAGAGAGAGAGAGAGAGTACCAGCGCAGAGAGAGTGGGACCTAGCATGTATATTAAAGCTAAATATAATATATCTGATAAACATATATTTATTGCCGCTCCTAAACAGAAACAGAATCTCTGATTATAGCTCAGGAACCGCGGCATGCAGAGATCAAATTACTAGTTTAATCTCCCATTAAAAAATCACTATTGATCGCAAATCTTGTTTTCTAGAAAATTATATGAAGTGCCTTCATATATAATATTTTACTTAAATAATTAAGAAACCTTATGCTTTGTGCGTCATATTTGATGGGAAATATACTAGTATATATACATACATACATACACACACACACCACACCACACCACACCACCACACACACACACACATATATGTATGCGTCTCTGTGTGTGTGTGACTATAAGCATGCTTTTGATGTATATATATAGTCAAATATATCTGATTGTAAAGTAGTACTTGAGTGTGTGTGCAAATATCGTTGAGTTTATATGAGGATCATGTGGACCGTATTGACGATGGCGAGGCATGGTTATAACTTCGTACTAGATATGACCGAAATAATCAAGCTTAGGGCAATTTCGTATCAGATAGTTAATTAGAATTACTGAAGGAAGAAGCGGAACAACAGGAACAAATAATATGATGGAAAATACGTTTTTCATAATTATTTCAATTGTAAAAAACCTGTTCTTGCTACTGTAACGAAGGCCAAATTGATACGAATTAATTTTTGCTTAGAGTATTCCAAGAAATGAAACATATTAAATATTATTTTATGTGGATTGATAAATATTTTCGTATTTTGTCTTTTAGCAAAGAATACATCTGTTCGTGATGGAGGAATTGTATTTGAAAGCACAACTACAGGTAGGCAATACAAGATGCTTTTGATTATCAAACTTCGCTTCCAATAGAGCAATCATTTAAAAATGATAAGGTATTCTGAAAGAAAATCCTAATATTAGCACGATATTAGAATTTGTCGTTGTCGGCAAATCCCACAAAAATATATAGCAAAACGTATATCTCGGAAACATTATAAAGAATTCAGTTAGTAAAAAATTCTTTTTCGCTTAGAACAGATTCGGATGTGAACAATCTCTGCTTAGTTTCCCGTAAAATACGTTAACCTTCCGTGACGTGTTAACGATGCTAATGCATGACTAGAATTTTAAGTGATGATATATTTCGGCAATTTGATACGATATTCTACAAGTTAATAGAATCTGTGAAATACCATTTGTGTATCTACTGCTGAAACAACAGCTTTATATTACATGACTCTGCGATTGATTGGTGCTATTTATAATGTATATGTCAGTTGTTTATATTTTACTCACGCGTGGATTATCCATTTGTGGTTCATTATTGATGTCATTAAAACTGATCTATTTGCTCTTCACAGAGTATTTTCTTTCTCGAGCGTTTTCAAGCCACATACTATAGAAATAAAAGTGAATAAAGCTAAAGCAGAATTTTATCATGATTTTATTATATCAGCTCTGTGTTTTATTAAGGGACAGTATTACATTCCTTCATTAATATTTTGACAAGCCCTTCGTTTTAATTTGCCAGTTAATAAATGTAAATATTGCAAAGTCTTTCAAGTTGTTATTACTCATCACATACAAATTAAAATTTGACCCAAACTTTAGGCCCTTAAAATTAATTGTTGCTAATAATAATATAATTTTTGAGACCACATTTCCTTTATTAATAATCAACAGTACGGTTTGCATCAAAGTAAATTTACCAAATACCTACTCTCATATGTCCTTCATCAGTGACCTAGCGTAGTTGAGAAATTTGGTGAAAGCAATATCGTTGACTTTGTCACCATTAACACGCATGATCATTTCAATCATATGAGTTTCCTGACAAAATTGTACACTTAGGTATCCATCTGTCTTCCACACTTTGGATCGGTAGTTTTTGCTCAACATTATTATGGCTGCGGTAGAGGGTCGGACGCCATGCTTTGCAGCAAAGAGTTACGGCCCTTTATAATCTGAGTTCAAATCCCGTCGAGGTTAACTTTGCCTTTCTTCCTTACGGGGAAACTGGGTATTTGCTGGCCGTGTGCCAAAAGTAGAAACAATTATTATGGCTGCTGTTAAACTTTGCCTTTCATTCTTACGTGGTCAATAAAATAAAGTACCAGTAATGCACTAGGTAATTGCTGGCCTTGTGCCAAAAGTAGAAACAATTATTATAGCTGCTGTTAATAGAACACTGTATGAACCAGACTATAACAACACTGCCGTGTTTTATGTTTTACGATCGTTCCACAAAAAACATTTATCCTGTACATCACTAAACTAATTGTCACCGTCTCCACCAACGTCCACTATTACCGAGATCACATTCCTTTATTCCGTCTTAACCTTTTGCACGCATCAACCATCCAGAATTCTGCTCTGACTCCTTAAACAGAGATATAGAAAACACCCTGTAATTAGATTACACGAACATTGTCATTTTTCAGCAGTAGAAACAGACAAGCAAACAAATAAAAATCATTGCTAACGTTCATATCAAGAAAACATCACCGCATGTCACTCTCTCTTACACATGAACACCTGGCAACTGGAACCATCATAATCACCTCAAATGCTAGGCCTTACTATTACTGAGGATATCTCATGGTGATATCAATATTCAGAAACGTTAAGACTGCATCTAAATGACTGGTCATTTTCTTCAGAGTCATATATTACTTCTCTACAAACAAGCATAACTCTAATTCTCTATAAAGCTCGGGTAAGTACTACTCTAATATACGAGACAGTATTGCTCTGGGTTCTTAATTTTGTTTATTTCACATATCAGGGAATATATTTTGTGGAGTTGTCCTTTACTGTGGCGCAACATCAACGTTTTTAATAGTGAGGTACAGTCACCAACATACCGCTTTGATGGTGATTA
>OZ024742.1:84362948-84407948 GCA_964016885.1 Eledone cirrhosa
ATGGAGTCGTTAGACTGATTTCCAGCCCCTGAGTTTAAGAATCATGTAAATAAAATTGTAAACGAAAATGGCAGAGGTTATTAAAATAGTTGTTTCTACTTTTGGCACAGGGCCAGCAAATACACAGTACATTACTGGTACTTTATTTTATCGACCTCGTAGGGATGAAAGTCAAAGTTAACCTCGGCCGGATTTGAACTCAGATCATAAAGGGACGTAACTCTATGCTTAAAAGCATGGTGTCCGACTCTCTACCGATACTGCCAATCCACTGCTCTATGTATTAGATAAATTTAATGTCGATATATTTTTGCTTTCAGAAAGTTGCCGGTTATATCCTAATCCAAAGGATCCTTTGGGTTACATAGAGAAATCTGACGATGGAAGAAATTTCACTCGCAATTGTGCAGCCGGAACAATATTCAGCAAAGATGGTTGTACATGTATTACTGACACAAACACAACTCGATACATTAATGGTTAGTTTTGTTCTTTAAACATATTTCTTTCTTCAATTATATCATATATATTATACCTTGATGAACATTATTTTTATTGTAATTTTTTAGTTTTATACAATAAATCACGTAAATTCCTAGTAGCCTTTTACAAGGTCAATCATTTCAGTGGTAGTTTTCAGTTTATTGGAAATATATTATTTAAGTAGTAGTTAGATCAGATTGTTTTGAACATTTTAAAACTGTATAGAAATTTGGATAACTCATAAGTATAATGTGTTGATGGGCAACAATATTATTAATAGCGTATCAAAATTTCATTGACTTAATCTATATCTTAATTATATCCAAATATTTTAAAAGACAGATGATCGAGGTCATTTTTAAGAATACATATTCTAATGAAATAATTAGCCTAGAAAAATATTCAAATAAAATGGAAGTAAATTGAACACTATTGGGTATCAACTGACAGTGTTCTGAACTATCGGCACAAATCCATTATTTTTAACTTTCTTGAAGTTATACTAGAATCTCAAATAACCGCTTCTTTGAACATCTCGAACATCATACATGATGGAGTAGAGAAATGTTAAATCTGAGAGGTTAACAACGTCCCCTTATATATATATATGTGTGTGTGTGTATATATGTATATATATATATATATATATATATATATATATATATATATGTGTGTGTATATATATATATATATATATATATATATATATATATATATATATATATATATATATATTAGTATAACTTAATGCTATAAACATTACTTAAACTGAAAACTTATACCAGGTTTGTCACATGAAACACCCACTCTATATTCCATTGCCATCTACAACTAGCAACAAAAAAGAAAATGCTATTTAATATTATATGATTGAATGTGCATCTCTACCCTTATATATAGTACAATAGCATTCAGAATCACTGTAATAATGCATTTCCATGTTGAACAAACCTGTTCTTTTTTACATCTTCGCTACGTGTTGAAGAATTCTACACGTACATATTCTATACGTACGTATTCTATACGAATTCTATACGTACGCTATTGTTTGTTCATAAGTATTGAATGGTCGACTACTTATCAGTAGCCATTTTACACTTTTCTTCACAATTTTAAATTTCAATTATTTAGCTATAATATATAGTTAGATTAAGAATACATGTTTATGTTTAACTTGAGTTTGGACGCAAACACAAATGACGTATACGAACGAATAAAGTTTTGCTATAAATACGCAAAATATGTAGAAAAGCTTCATAGCTCAGGTTAGTATTTAAATCTTCATGCTATCTATATTTCTGTAGGACTAAATCTATATATATAAAACTGAGGTTGTCTGTCTCTCTGTATGTCTGTCTGTCTACTAAAACCTTCGGCACACATCTCCTCCTAAACCGTAAGTTCACATTTCGGTGAAATTACTACGCTTATAGATGAAGATCCAGCGGTGACATCGGTCAAACAATTTTCAAATCGACCCACGCGAAGTGCAATAATCGAATTTGTAATGTATTGATTTTTCAGTTCAAATGTATAAATATAGATGAGAGACGAGTTACTTCCCTTTTATGGCGTCATTTGCTTATCTATTTATGTTACGTATAAGCGACGCGGTGGACCGAGAACAATTTCATGCAAAGACAAGACTCAGTTTATGGTGTAAATGGAGTCGTTAGACTAATATTCTATTTAAAATAACCGAATGATTTCCAGCCCCGGAGTTTAAGAATGATGTAAATAAAATTGTAAACGAAAGTGACAGGTTATTAAAATAGTTTTTCTACTTTTGGTACAAGGCCAGCAATTACCCAGTACATTGCTGGTACTTTATTTTATCGACCCCGTAAGGATATAAGACAAAGTTAACTTTGCCTTAACATAGTAAAAGTAAATAGTGAAGATTTAGGCCAGTACATACGTATGCGCTGATGAACATACACATACATATACATACGCACACACAAATACACACACACACACACACACACATACACACACACACACACATACATACACACACACACGTAGCCCTGGAGTTTAAGATGTAAATAAAATTGTAAACGAAAATGACAGGTTATTAAAATAGTTGTTTCTACTTTTGGCACAAGGCCAGAAAATTTCCAGTACATTACTGGTACTTTATTTTATCGACCCCGTAAGGATGAAAGGCAAAGTTAACCTCGACGGGATTTTAACTTTGCTTTAACATAGTAAAAGTAAATAGTGATGATTTAGGCCAGTACATACGTATGCGCCGACGAACATACACATAATATACATACTTACACACAAATACATACACACACACGAACACACACACACAAACACACACACAAACACACACACACACACACACACACACACACACACACACACACACACACACACACACACACACACACACACACGTGTGTGTGTGTGTAAACCTTATGCATTTCTACAGTATTTTCACCAAACTTAAGACATAGGATACTTATGTACTCCGGATGGTCATGGGCACTTTCATTTTTAAAGATATTGATTATAGGGCCTCCCGGCAGATAACGCCCTTGGAGTCGACTGAAGCACTGCAGTGCAATGCAACGAAACGCCATAACTTCTGGAGTTCGCTACCGATTTTCACAAAACTTGACACATGGGCTACGTGTGTTCTACAGATGAATCTGAACTCTCAGAATTGGCACATATTGAGTAGGGGACCCCTGGGGGCAGGAACCCTCTTTAGTAAAAAGCCGATTATTTTGTAAAAGTATAGTTTTCGAAGCAGCACTGAAGTATTGACATAAATGCTATACATAACTGCTATTTAATAACCGAGCAACGCCGGGTACCTCTGCTAGTAAGGAATATATTTGCATTGAGATTCATGAACGCTAGCGCCTGATAACTAATAATCCTTGTCGTTTTACGTCAATTTTATCTAATACAAGACCACCCGTGACCGTTGTATCCCGTTCACTTAAAAATAATGTTTAAATAATTGAAATATACACAGACATGGGTATAAGGTGAAATGAAACTGGAAGGCCCATATATATACGTATATGTATGTATATATATAAATGTGTGTGTTTATATATATATATATATATATATATATATATATGTATATATATATATATGTATATATGTGTGTATATATATATGTGGATGTCTGTGATCTATATACACTGGTCATAAACACACCCACATATATACACACACACACATATATATATATATATATACACACTCACACACATATATATATATACAAAACAACACCACCAGCTCTCTCTCTTCCATTCTCCTCTCCTTCCATTCTCCTCTCCTCTCCTCTCCTCTCTCCTTCCATTCTACTCTCCTTCCATTCTCCTCTCCCTCGCTCTATGTCTCTCTTTCAATCTAATCTCTCACAACCACTATCTCTTTCTCTCTATCCTTCTCTCTCTCTGTTTATGAAGGTACCCGGAAAAATCCCATATCTCGGGGACACTTGCTTCGATTTACGTGAAACTTGTTTTATTCCATTTGTATTCATATTTCAGGGTCAAATTCTTTTCAAAGTGTTTTCCCATTATGCACCCTCTTGGCTGTATTACATTACAGACAAGCAGGCAAGCAATGAAAAAAATTAGTAATACATAGATAGATAAGTCTACTCGAATATCTTTCGTTACAATTATTTCATTAGAATATATATTCTTAAAGTATTAACTTATATGTACATTAGACTAGTTCAATATGGAGCTAGGACAATCCTTGGATGTATCTAAGAACTGTTGATACATCAAATTAATGAACTGTTGATGCAATAGTAATGGTATAGTTGTCCATTAACACTTTTAATATTACGAGTCTATGAAAATTTCTCTACAGCTTTTATACTCACTACGCATATTCCATAATGAATATATTACTTAATTACTAATAATTGTTTTACCTTAATATATATTAAAATACATAAATCCTGAATATTTCGTATCTCAGGCTTAACTGTTCATACATATCATGATACACAATTCTGTATATTCTTATTATTTTCATCTTATTTTCTTGATTCATTCTAAATATATTTCTAGCCCAAAAACAATGCCTGCCAAGTTTGATTTATGACTTTGAAAATAATGCGGGAGTGGTAGATAGCTCTAAACATGCACTTGCCAGTAACAATGTAGACATAAAAATTTCCGAAAACAATACAGGCGTGTTCTCTAGCAATAGCAAAATCTCTGTTTGGCGTTTTTCCGATGCGGAATTCCGTTCAGGACTCTACATCACGTTCTCTATCTTGAGCACAATTGAAAAACCTGAACAACAAGTTATCTTTACTAATGGCAAAGATTCGGAGAAGTCGTCTATTTTTGCTGCAATTAAGGGAAATACATTTGTCTTTGAACTTGAAACCAGTGTAAAACGAGAAACACATATAATAGACAAGGTGAGTCTTTTGATATTTTTAATTTGTTAGGGAAGATTATTTAATTATTCATATCATTATAATTTTGTGTTCATTATAATTCTGAGTTCAAATCCCGCCGAGGTTAACTTTGCCTTTCATCCTTACGTGGTCGATAAAATAAAGTACCAGTCATGTCCTGGGTAATTGCTGGCCTTGTGCCAACAGTAGAAACAATTATAATTTTGTGTAACATTCTGCGCTGTATTTTGATGGTTTAGTAAGTGCAACAACGCTGGGACTCAATACCATTTTGTAGTGTCACCGAGACTGATATATGGAAACGAGGAGCTCATGTGTTATTCTAATAATTAAACGATCCGAAAGTTGACAGTTGATTGGACTCGACAAAAAAGGTCTTAAATAGCACGATTGAGTTAAACCGATAATCCGAATACGCGAATATTTCAGGGACAGATGCAATCTATCGAATAAGCATCGCCACAATTTATTTTTACTCAAACATCACTCATATATTTTGGTGTGACTGGCAGTTATATTTGAAGACACTTTTACCAAGTCGTGGCGCAGTGAAATCGAACCAACTATCTTATCACTGTACTACAAACTCTTGAACTTCAGGAACATGCCAGAGCTTATAATTTTCATCTGTTCATAATAATTTACGTGAATGAATAAATAGGCATTTCTTTACACATTTGTATATAGGCAAGCGTATTTTGCTTTCATTTGTTGTTATAAACTAAATGAATTAAGCGTTCTAACCTATATATTGTAGATTATACAAGAAAATCGTTAAAGCAAGTAAAACAAAGTTATTCTTAGATAAAAAGAAACTAATTTATATTTGAAGCTTTATCATGTTTCTAAACAATCTTATCCCGTTCATGTGCATTAATATTTTACAATGATTCCCATTTAACATCGTCTGATGTTAGAACTAAACACTTCAGATAATTATATTTTAAACAACGTCAGAATTATCCCTGGAGATTGAAAAGGAAATCGTACATGTGCATTTGATTCTATTTTGCTATATAGACGAAAATACTTGTGGCACATTGACTGGAGCATCCGATATTTCTACAGATAATTTCTCAGATATGAAACCTCACAAAATATATCATCACGTTATTTAATTTTCTTGTTTCATTTACAAGTGTTGTTAATAAGTGGACATTTGTTATACGGAATTCGAGCATTTTAAAAAACAAGATGATTTATTATTTATAGACATAATGTATATGGTGGAATCTTTTACCCGGCTAATAAGTTTACAGCACAAAAGGTGGTGTAGATAATTGAAATAAATAGAATTGACTCTGAGAGATCATTTTCGTATTTTTAGTGATATAATTGAAATATTTTTGCTGTGTTTTAAAATTTGCTTTAATAAGGCTGATAGCATAAAAAGTACACGATGATCTACATTAACCCAGTAAAGGTATAATTTCAACACAGATATAACTTATTCAATTACTCAAATTAACCACTAACTGTGTAAGAAAATAGGAAATATTTTCTTCAGGAATTTAACAGATCGAAACTAATATATATTTCTTACACTACGAATATGTAACATATACAAACGAGCAAATACAATTATGTGAGAATCAAACCACCATAAAGATCGACAATACCGTTAATGTATCCTGTCAATCAGGAATTATGGTCAGAGTATGAGAAAATATCCAATCATTATTGATGTCCATTGCTTAGGCATTTTATAATTTTTATAAATAACGGTTAGAGTATGATTTTCTAGTGAAAGCATATCTGGAGTTATTACCATACTGATATAGATCAGAATCTTTCCCTACGGTGTTACTTATTCAATTATGTTTAACAATTATAATCTCGAGGCTGGCTCTCATAATTTTGAGGGCGCAATCAGTTATCACTCCTTATTATTAACTGTGCAATTTCAATTAATTATGATTTTTTACTTTTATTCTAGTGCCTTCCTTATGATTAAGTATGTTCGGTTCAGAGACAATGCAATCTTTTAGAATTATGTTTTCTCCGAAGCAATAAGCCGCAAAGTTAGATCCACTTTCTTCAGCTGAATATGATAACTTCAGTCATACAATAGCTTATCTCATGTGACATCCGGCATTCCAAAACACTGATAGATACCATACGAATAGTATATATATATATATATATATGCTTTTTGTGAAGATTACCCTAAAGGCGTGTAGAATAGCAGTTAGGGTATATAGCTCCTGATCGAAAACTCGTGGGTTCA
The DNA here is from genome assembly GCA_964016885.1 of Eledone cirrhosa. Taxonomy (NCBI): domain Eukaryota; kingdom Metazoa; phylum Mollusca; class Cephalopoda; order Octopoda; family Eledonidae; genus Eledone; species Eledone cirrhosa. The sequence goes on from OZ024742.1 coordinate 84,370,079, forward strand.
GTTCCACGCATGCTTGAGACGGGTTCTTGAGAAGGAAATTGATTTCTTGGTGCCCCCATTTGCGGAACTGTTGTTGTGCCCTAAATCGGAGACACATCCAGACCTGTCACTTAATTTCATAACTTCGTCCAACTCATGAGCAAACTTATGTTAACCGATATCTCTAACTCTACATTCCCTCATTCTAAATATAGCTTTCCAACTGCCATGCAATTGCCCTAGAATATTCACAACCCACCTACAACACATGGTTTTATAGCAAACTTACGTTTTTTAAAATGTTCTCGTAAAGACGTCACATTGACAAGTTTTATTATATAGCCAGCAAAACCATATACACTAAAACAGAGACACACATACTTGTGTTACTTCTTCCAGTTTATAGCACTAATAGTTGTGTTGAGATGATAATCAGAAACGCTGGAAGGAAACTGTTAAGATTTGCCATTGAACTATGGCACTATGCTATTTCCATCCGTCAGCATCCGAAAAAAATTGCTTTTTGCATGATATCTTTGAATATTACATATTATATTTGTTCTAATGTAGAATCGTGTTGATAATCATTTCTCTATTGGAGATCCTATTGGAAAAAAGCCATATCTGCTCAACTTTGTCCTATGCGCCAATGAATTAGAACAAATATTCTTTGTATACCGTAAATTATTGTCGTAAATAGAAAGCTTAGATTTATTCGACTCTTTCATCTTTGTAAGAGGCATTCGTATTTGAAATAATTATAAGCAACATAGCGTGTAAACCTTTGGAGGTAAATCGTTATAAACGATATTTTAAGATAAGTTTGTTCCGGAGGAATTTCGAGCCAGGAACTATGGATAACTTCCAGAAATCTCTCGCTTAGCAGGGAAGTTCTGTCCGATGGACCTGCCCGAGAAGTGCGCAGAGCGATGAAACCACTCTGCTCGCACACGTCCAGTGTCGGTGCATTACTGACTTGTGGAGCTATGTCGAACAGCTGTGGTCACGTGTAGGACAGTTTCGGCTATTGATAGAGTCCATAGTGAAGATTCCCTAACGCTTTATTTTTGGCTTGGAAGGGCAGGCAGTTTTCCTCTGTCTGGTGGTGGTAGAGAAAGATGTGTGGTGGACCAGGTTGAAAAGACTGAAGACAAACACTTTTCTCTTCGGCCAATTCCTCATCAACTTTTTCAAGTTTCACTTGGAAAGGCAAGTACATTTGCTAAACAGTGAGTGCATGTGGCGAGAATGGCCCATTAAATGGGCATACTCTGAGCATGCTGGTTAATTTGGGGAGGAGGGTGTACATTTCCCGTGTGCTCTCGAAGGGTTGGATTGTTTAGTAGTGGTGGGTTACCTTAGTCACCCGTGGGTCACCGGTGGTAAAGTTAACCTCGGCGGGATTTGAACTCAGAATGGAAAGGGCCGTAACTCTATTCGTCAAAGCATGGCGTCCGGCCCTCTACCGATACTGCTAATCAACAACAATAATAATAATAATAATTGTTTCCACTTTATGCACAAGGCTAGCAATTTGAAAGGGAGGGTAAAGTCGATTAAATCGAAGCCAGTGCATTACTAGTGTTTTATTTTATCGGCCCCGTAAGGATGAAAGGCAAAGTTAACCTCGGCGAGATTTGAACTCAGACCATAAAGGGCTGTAACTCTTTGCTGAAAAGCATGGCGTCCGACCCTCTACCGATATTGCCAATCCACCGCCTTTGTAGCTATTAATGAAACCATTATTATTATTATAATTGGCAGTATCAGTAGAGCTGGGGATTTGCAGTATCAGTAGCGTGTCGGACAACATGCTTTGCAGCATATCATTTATGGTTGTTTACGTCCTGTGTTTAAATCCCACCGAGGTTAGCTTTCCCTTTCATCCTTACGGGATCGATAACATAAAACACCAGTAATGCACTGGCATCGATTTAATCGACTTTACCTTCCCTTTCAAATTGCAAGCCTTGTGCATAAAGTAGAAACAATTATTATTATTATTATTGTTGTTGTAATGGCGGTGAATTGGCAGTATCGGTAGGGGGTTGGACGACTTGCTTTCTAGCATAGTTACGTCCCTTTACGGTATGAGTTCAAATCCCGTCAAGGTTAACTGCCTTTCATCCTTACGGTGTCGATAAAATAAAGTACCAGTAATGCACTGGGATAATTGCTGGCCTTGTGCAAAAAGTAGAAACACTTATTATTGTTGTTGATTGGCAGTATCAGTAGAAGGTCGGACGCCATGCTTTGACGCATATAGTTACAGCCCTTTCCATTCTGAGTTCAAATCCCGCCGAGGTTAACTTTGCCTTTCACCCTTACGGGGTCGATAAAATAAAGTACAAGTAATACACCGGGTTATTGCTGGCCTTGTGCCAAAAGTAGAACAATTATTATTATTTTTGTTATTATTAAAAAGTGTTGTTGTCTTTAAATTTACTTGTATTTTATTTACAGTCACCCGGTTTTAACAATGTAACCCTACAGTATGATGGCAAAATATTTCGCGTTACTTGCAACGAAAATGTAGCATCAATTCCTCTGTCAGGTAAGTAATGGAACAAAACATTAATATTAATACAATGGCATAGTATACTTTTCAATTTCATATCGTGTTTAATTTATTTTATGGTTCTTGATTAACTAACGTTAGGCAGCGAGTGAAATAATAAAAAAAAAATATATTTATCGCAGTATTTATCTAATTCATTATTATTAATAATCCCAAATGAAAATATGACGCATAATGAAAATCAACTCGATTATTCATCTATAAAATCAGAAATTTTCAAAATCAATTACAAAGATTTGTTAGGAGTATTTCAATAATACTCATGTTAATTGGTGAATATAATGCACAAATAATAGAAAATCAGGGTGCAATTGGTGCTTAAAACCTTACGACTTCATTGCCAATGCTAGGATTACACACTCGTCTAAGAACACTCAGATAATTTTAATGGAATAAAATTACCAGAGATATATGATGGAACATGATGAATATATCGGTTCTCTAAATATAAAATCGATAAAGATGCGAAAATATATGTAATTTGGTGTTTAAGTACATTCATTTACTTTTTGATTTCAAATCCTATTGATATTGTTGACTTTCATACTTTTCGGGTTTCTGAAATATGAGCCAGTCAGTTAGTAGTTTGCTATACGTATCCGCCAAATTATCTGTGTTAATGTGTGACTTAAACAAAATTAAACATATTAACATGTCATATCCTATTTTCTGTCTGTACATCAGCGATGTATTTCTAAATTATGCAGTCTTTGTGTATCGAAATCGAATCCACTTTGCAATCATGTATCATATTATCTATACGATGTTGAACTGACGAAGACATGTATTTATTTTATAATCATACTTTGTTAGAGGTTGAACACTCGTTCAATAATCAAGTACCATATGTATAGCGGACATTTGACTGCATCTCAAATAACAATCTTATTGACAGCCAAATGCACATAATATAGTATTCACCTATTGTTATATTAATTTGAGGTTTCTTTCACACATTAAATTGGATTACATTTAAGTACGCAAGTAAAGAATGCCTCACATTTCCGTTTCTTACTGATATATCAGTGTAATCTTCTGACTACATTACACCGTTTATAACAATATTATAATTTATTGTAATTCTGAAATGAATCTATCGTAAACAAAATAATAAACTAGAAACCATTCTAAGTTTAATAAATCTTCAATTGACAAATTCCACGATTAAGCTTTCAATTTACCGCCTGTCTCACTTGAAATAACAATTCAGTGCATATATTATTGTTTTAAATTGAGTGAAGTTTGTTCATATCTGAAAGCCTTTTTTTGACTGTTTGTTGTAGTTTATCCTCACAACTAGGCATTCTATAATCAAGTAATTCTATAACACGTGTATCACAGTTACGGAAAATTGATTAACATAAGGCACAGTGTCATATGTAAAGATATTCACATTGAGTGAAATTCAGAGTCTGGACATGGTGTATATACTCGACTGCTTAGCAATATAACACGTAGTTTGCTAGTTATAGTTGTGCGTTTTTTTCTTCTTAAAGCGGTGTTAAATACTTTTTGTATGAGTTCATTGCGTGAATTAGAGTTAATTGATTGTTTCGCTTGCAGTGAAAATGGAACGTATGTGAGTAACTTTTTAACATAGCGTCTATTTTTTTAGTAATGTGGTGATACAATGCAGTGATCTATACTTAACTCACGTCATATGTGGAGAATCGAAGGTGAGTTAGTGATTAAAAAGAATAGAATGTCTGGAGTGTTTTAGTGTGTGTCTTGGAGGTATCTGGTTTGTATGATGCCAGTTCACTTTTTTTTTGTTGGAGAGGGGGTGGGTAGTTACAATTCCTATGATTTTTGCCAGCTTTCACACACACACACACACACACACACACACACACACACACACACACACACACACACACACACACACACACACACACACACACACACACACACACACACATATATATATATATATATATATTCGTAAGTGGTTGACTGGTAGATGGTCGAGAAAAGAGTACTTAATATCGAAGCTGAGTTTTTATATTCATTTTATTAAGGCTGATGACCCTGCGAAAAACACTCGAAACTCCAGAATAACAAGACACACTATTTAGCCTTAATAAAATGAGTACATATAAATATATACACACACATTGATATATGTATGTATGTATGTATGTATGTATGTATGTATGTATGTATGTATGTATGTATGTATGTATGTATGTATGTCAGGTCACCAGTTGGTGCTACTGGTAACATGTATCCCAGTACAACCTGTCTCATGGTCGGGTCGTTGGCGACTAAACTGGCAACCGCACCAAGGTTTCTTGGTGAGGAGGGTGACTTTGGACATCCTGCAGGACTAAAAACAAAACCTGTCAAAGGGCAAAGGAGCTCTTAAGAGTCAATGGCCATCCAAAATCACCGGGAGAGATGACCCCTTAGCCTTTGTCAAGGCAGAATTCTAGGAGAAGGAAAACTCTGATATAACACCTGCAACCCTGATGGTATCCAATGATGTTGACTTGTTCTTCTTTTTGGTACATATCATCTTGTTTAAGTGAGTGGGACTGGCTTTGTGCAGTGCCTTTGCTCACTATAAAAGCTTTACGGCACAGGCATTGCTTTATATCTGGAGATCTCTCTGCACTTGTCGTCAGATGGTACCATGGGCCCAGCACAATGTGTCAATAATTGTCAAAAGTGTAGTGTTTGTACCAGAGTTTTCAAATAGCTGGCTGGACTAAAAAGTCACACACGTTCAGCGCATCCGTAGGGGTTCTCCTACATGGATATAAAGTAGTGGCCGTACTCGAAAACGAGTTGGCAGCCACCATGTATGTATGTATGTATGTATGTATGTATGTATGTATGTATGTATGTATGTATGTATGTATGTATGTATGTATGTATGTATGCATGTATGTGTGTATGTATGTATGTATGCATGTATGTGTGTTTTCTCTTTCTCTTAATTTCGAGTATATTTTTTTGACGTGTATGTATGTATGTATGTATGTATGTATGTATGTATGTATGTATGTATGTATGTATGTATGCATGTATGTGTGTGTGTGTGCACACGTGTCCATGTGTATTTTTGTGCATGCGTGTATGTGTCCGTGTGTGCGTTTGTGTGCGTACGTTTGTGTGTGTTTGTGTGCGTACATTAAATCAAATAAAATGGAACAAATTATATACTTCAAACTATCTTTCCTAGCTGCAGCTTTTTGTAAGAAACAGTCTCTATTTAGTTTAGCCCCGATGTGGCTATTGGAATAATAATATTTCAACTCAATCATAAATCAAATTTACATCTGAATTATTAATATCGTTTCATTTTTTCAGTGGAAAACATAAATCTTGTTTTGAAAATTGTATACAAATTATTATAAATCACTAAATTCGATATTCTAACATTTATATTTATATATCATTATTTTCGGAAGGAATTATCCAAAAAAGAACAACTCCTCTAGCTATTGGTTCATACGCTAGAAACTCATTTGCGGGCCAACTTGATAATGTAAGTATACATTTTTGGACTGAAGACTTCTTAATTATGTGCGGTAAAACGGTTTGTGGTGTTGCACTAATATTTTCATTTCTTTTATCTGTACGTGTTTTTTTAAAGCAGATACAGGATAGACTTTGCATTGATTAACCGGGAATCTTGTACATATTGAAGTGATCTATGTATTCCTGTAGAGAATATGAAGAATGATTTTGTAAAGTAATATTCAAATGTGTATCACAACAATCATACTTTTGTAGATCTGAAAACTGCCATTTTTTTTTTATTTGTCGTTAAGATGCAATATGTACAATTCATCATTTTTGTAGCTAGAAAACCCTCATTGCATAAAACTAGTTGAATTCACCAGAAATTATCTTAATACTCTGTAATCAAAAGAGAGTAAAAATGAAGTAGAAATTGATATAATTGAGATATTTGATATAATTGATATGCATTGAGAGATTGAGAGAAATCAGATTGCGCCTTGATGGTTCTCAATTGCCAAAAAAACAAAACAAAAAAAAAACGTAACTATATAACAACGATTTCTTATTAGCCCGTAAAGGAGGTTGTGTCATTACGTTAAGCAGAAATATTAGCAGAAACTAATGTATAACATTTGATACCGTAAATGACATGCTAGAGCTTATGTATAAAGTGTATAGATCTTTTCGGAACCATTTCATTAATGTTACTAGCTGACGTACCCAGCTTCGCCCGGGTAAACAGATGATAAGAGAAGACAGATAAAAGAGAAAATGACTGTATTGATGTTTGTCTGGTTACAGTATCAGGTGAGTCCGTGGTGTCTGTGTGATACAAAAAACAGAGAAAAAAATCTTCCAGATATACCAGATTCTTCGTTGTACGTTTGTGCATAGTATATCAACAATTCTAGGTGCTCCCACCTAGAACAGTGACCTCTAGGAGATGGTTCATATTCTGCCTGACTGTAAAACGTGTATCATTGCATAGACGTGGTTGTTCCACGTTTCTCAAAAGGATGATGGAAGTTCCAATCTTTTATATTATACGTAGATATAGATATAGATAATTAATATAACAGATGATGCTCAGCCAGTTCATCTTCAACCATCGCAGCACGCCGTCGCTGCTTGGCTCCAGTGTTTCGTTGGCGTTGTTCAGCCAGCTCCTTTTCATTCATGGCGACACGTCTTCGCCTCTGAATTTCGGCGTTTCGATGGCGCTGTTCGGCCCGTTTTTCTTCATTCCTGGCTGCCCGCCGTCGCCGCTGTAGTTCACTGTTTAATAAAGTCGAATTGCTTATACTTTCTGTGGAACGCTGCACGCACGCACACACACATTAACATACGCGCACGTACATACACACGCACAGATGGTAATAGTTTCAGCGTTCACATTGCCTCTCTGTTTCTTACTCTCCACTCTCCCTCCCTCATTGGCATTATACATATTAATTTAACTTTGGCGTCGTTGAGATGGGCGGAGTCGTTTGAAACCTATGAACCAATGATAATCGAGAATTATGACACACAGAATACTGACATTGTTGAAATTAATATATAGACTAGCTGACGTACCCAGCTTTGCCCAGGTAAACAGATGATAAGAGAAGACAGGTAAAAGAGAAAATTACTGTATTGGATGTTTGTCTGGTTACAGTATGAGGCGAGTCCGTGGTGTCTGTGTGATACAGAAAACAGTAAAAAAAGATCTTCCAGATATACCATATTCTTCGTTGTACCGTTTGTGCATAGTATATGAACAATTCTAGGTGCTACCACCTAGAATAATGACCTCAAGGAGATGGCTCATCTTCTGCCTGACTGTAAAACGTGTATCATTGCATAGACGTGGTTGTTCCACGTTTCTCAAAAAGATGATGGAAGTTCCAATCTTTTATATAACATGTGGATATAGATATAGATAATTAATATAAAAGATGTCCGTCAATGTAAAAAAGGTCCCTATTTACTTGACATGGTTTATACAAATGCCAAATTAATATGGATATGGATAACATGCTTATCTATAAGTGGTCAGCTATAATAATAAAACAACAAATTATATGGCACGACAATTTATTCAGTAATTTCCAGGCTCTTAGCCACAGTGAATATTGCCCAGAGTTCAACTCGGGGAGGTGGCCTGGTTTTAACTCCAAATGGCGGATCCTTCTACTTCGAAAATAGAATCGTTTTTCAATATTACTCTAGCCATGGCCGGCCATAGGCACCAAACATTTTGCCAGACTCAGCATATGATGAGGTTTTATTACCACTGCTATCAGAAGCGATAAATTTGAAGGCAATTTCTACCAATTCTTGTTGGTTTTATTGCTCATTATCGACAATAAATGACATTGAATAGAAATGATAACTCTGTCAAAGTTCACAATACTGATCAAAGGACACCAATGTCTGAATCATTTACGTCAAATATTCATAGCAGTGAAGGCAATTTCTACCAATACTTGTTGGTATTTATTGCGCAACATATCAGTGAAAGCAATTTTTACCAATACTTGTTTGTTTTTATTGCTCATAACGAGATTAAATGACATTGAACATAAATGATAACTCTGTCAAAGCTCACAATACTGATCAAAGGACACCAATGTCCGAATCATTTATGTCGCTTATTGATAACATTAAAGATATGCATACATCAGCTCAAAGCTTCATTATAGACAATATTCAGGGTTGTTCCTCTGTTAGTGGTATCAATTGCAAATGTTATGCCATCAGGATCGCAGACTCGAGATGCAGCAACATACACTTGCCCATGGCTGAATGCTGGATCATTCAAGTAGATACCGACACGCTTGAAAGTCTGTCCATGTGCCTTGTTGACAGTCATGGAGAAGGCCAAATTGACGGGAAACTGTCTCCGGGTATTTGAAATGAATTCAGATACTCAGTCGGAATATCCATATTGTTCTGCTGATTAGGCTCCATTGCATCCGCACTGACGGTCAACCATTCCTCTCCAGGAAACATTCCGGCTACTTGTGAATTTATTTCATCGACCGTTGCATTCGTATGAGTTAGAATAACGCGTTCCGATATCCAGGCGATATTCTGCCAAAAAGCATTCCAATTAGGGAACACCCAGTCAATCAATGCTTGGCGGTCCAGTGGATTCTTACAGTCTGATTATCACCAACGTGTGGCAATTCATCGTTTCCCAACTGCATCAACCATCGGCCGTATCACTCAGCCTATTCGTTTTGCCCGAACATACGAAGTCGGATATTATCGTGTAATCGCAAACCTCTGAAATGGCGCCACAACGGGGACTTTTTCAGACATGCATCGACAATTTGCGCTCTTTGAGCATTCCTAACAATTGGCAGCGCCTGTCTGAAATCGCCACCAAGAACGATAGTCTTACCACCGAATGGCAGGTCACTACCACATATATCTCTCAAAGATCTGTCCAATGCCTCCAGCAAGTATCTGTGTGCCATTGGAGCCTCGTCCCAAATAATCAGAGACGTATTGCGTATAAGGCCCGCGAGTTCACTTTGTCCTGTAATGTTACAGACACTCAACTCATCCGGAGCCAATGGAGCCTTGAAGCATGAGTGGAAGGTCCTTCCACCACTCAGCAAAGTGGCAGCGATCCCACTGGTTGCCACAGGGAGAGCAATCTTCCTCTAAGCTCTGACTGCCGATAATATAGTGTTGAAACAGAATCTCTTTCCGGTGCCTCCTGGAGCATCTATGAAAGCACAAAGTTGCTCATTAGTGGAAATCGAGTGGAGAACGCCATCGACCAATTCTCTCTGAGATTGGGTCAACATTGGCATACGTTTATCCACAATACGTTGCTGTTCCAGTGGATCAAACTGGAATAGTTCCCTCCGATCGAGTGGCAACCGTCTAAGCTGCAATCTCATGTTCAATGCTAAGACACGTTGCCGCATTTCTTCATCAGGAATTTGCAAATTGAAATCTCTTAAACATTTGAAATGAACTTCAAGCAGTTGCTCAATATTCAGCAAAACAATAGCTTTCATCAAACTTTCATCATCGACCTGAAGATGATGCCTAAAATCATCAGCCATAATTCCCCAATGGCGTTCAAATAACTCTCTTGGATCGGCAGGTTTGCAGAATTCTAGAATCGTGACCAACAACTGCCTTATTTGAGCTGGCATCTGTGTTGCTCCTGCAGCTACCATGGCATTATTCCATTCAGCGTCATCCTGAAGGAGTCCTAGATGCTGACACACAGCCTGGCATGTTTCATATTCCACGCCATTGATTGTTTTCAAATCAGCGAAGCTCTTTTTACCTCTAGAAAAATCATTATGCAACAGAATTCGGAGATAAAACACATCACCAGATGCTGGATGGACATTACAAACCCGTCCAATAGTCATGAATCTCAACTTTTGTTTTCTATCATTCCATTTCTTTCCCTTCTTATCCCACGTATAGTGCGAAGGGAAATCGCAGTAGAGTTGCCTTTGATCCGGGTTCAAAGCATGTTCTCTATTATGCTTGAACCACTCAGTCAATTCCGTCTTAGGAGATGGTACCTCAGCAATTCTTTCGACACCTCTTCTAGTGTCCTGCAAACAGACCATTTGCATATTCTCTAAGTGAACCGTCGATTTCTGAACGCTGGGTTTGCGTTCATTGAGATCAAAATCGAACAATCTCCAGCAAGCTTCGCTAGATCCAATCGAGCGAACATCCTGGAACCTACCAACTTCATCTCCTTGTTTCGCTTCCTCATTCCGACATTGATCATTGCCCGATCATGACCTTTGTAAACATATTTGAATAGATATTTGCAAGCTTTCACTGAGCTACAAATTTCCACATTAATATAACAACGATATTTCATAATCAAATATGGATTGTATGGCACAACCCATTGATTTGTAACCTATCGACCGTTTACATTTTTGACCAAACCGCCATCTGCAGGCGACTGTCTTCTGTATGAGGGATGAGCATCCCCATTGTTCCAGGAAGTGTTCGTGACAAAAGAGTTCGGAAAGTGCATTGGCCATTTTTCATGCAAGGCGCTTTCCGATTTGTAACTCCGCATTGGCTGTGCACCATTGACGTTACCACCAAGTTGCGTAGTGCCTCATTCTTCGGCAGTTCAGCACACACAATGCTGCCGACATCCTCAGCACATCTCAATTTGCAATCTCTATGTAAAATGATCAGCAAATGTGCAATCCTCTTTTTTGGAATTCAATTACGTATGTAAAAGCAACTATACCTCCAAAGATTCCCTCTTTTTCCACATCATCCTTTATCTATTTCAGATATCCTTTGAAAAAACTCTTGCCACAATATCAGAACGGTCCTTTGGCTGTTGTCCTGGCAAAAGTGCATCCTTAATATCAGTCCATTCAGGATTGCATGTAACCGTTATAAACAAATCTGGCTTTCCAAACTTTCTGACAACATCCATTGCATCCTGATAACGAATGTTCTTATATCTCGGGCTGCCGATGAACGACGATGGCAAAATGATGCGTCGACCAATTTGCTTGTAATTGGCTTCATCGGCTGTTAACGCATCCTGTATATTATTATACAATTCAGCTCTGATATGTTGCTGATGTGTAGCTATATAATTTAGCCTTTGATTTTCGATCTTTGCGAATGCCATACAACATTATTCCTGGAACAATCTGCTGGCTTGAAATAGCGCATTTCTCTGTTGATTCCTCTCGTTCAAATGGAACGCGTAAAAGTCGCGAATCGAATTATTGTGTCTATTGCCGCCTCCCTGTTTATGCTGATTCTCATGATCATCTAAATGAACAGACATGTTCTATCCATTTTCACCTTTTGGGAATAAAAGAACATATTGCAATGGATCGTATGCCCTATTTGACTCATTGATAGTCTTGAGACCACCATCTCTGCGATTGAGGACGATATCTCTCGATCCAGGCTTATCGTCCATCAACACAGCAACATCACGAAATCTTTCAGGGGCATTATATCGCCGTTCGTGTTGATTCCTTGGCACTGCGTCACCCTTAATCACCAATGTTTGCTGCTGAACATTTTGCAGTTCAGCCACCAACATAAAATCCATAACATAAGGATTACACTGTCTAAGCCATGATTGCAAATCACGGATCAAATCAGTTAACCTTTGCCGTTCAAATTCAGTTATATTTCCCGGCAACTTCATCCAACCGATATCTGGATCGTTAACGTAAATTTGAGCGAATTGAGGCGAATTGAGTAACTTCTAAATTACCGATACAATGATACAAACGGCCTTGAATGACTACATTCGGTTGCCCTGCTCCACTCTCAAACATCTCACTAATTCTCTGCGGTGCTAAGGTTAATGAATTGTTAATTTGCCGCGAATATTTGCGCAGTAATCTAACTCGGTCTCCTTGATCACCCCACATACTTAGTATTTTAAACTCCGGGACTCCTCATCATACGGCTTTCGCAAGGGTTCTAGTTGACCTTTATGACAGCACATTGTGGTCCACGTCTTTTCGTGCCTCCAAAGCAATTGCTCCACAATGTGGACACTCTGATCGTCCACCAATCTGAAAGTGACACGGTTGCCATGATCCATTTTTAATATCATCCGTTCGCCTTCTAGCCTCTTTACTGGAATGAGGAGCACTTTGGCGACACATTCTCTGAACTTCTGTATTGCGCTGGCGCTGTTCACCAGCTCCTCTTCATCCATGGCAGCACGCCGTTGCTGCTGAATTCCGGCCATCTGCTGATGATGCTCAGCCAGTTTGTCTTCAACCATCGCAGCACGCCGTCGCTGCTTGGCTCTAGTGTTTCGTTGGCGTTGTTCAGTCATCTCCTCTTCATTAATGGCGGCACGTCTTCGCGTCTGAAGTTCGGCCTTCTGATGGCGCTGTTCGGCCTGTTTTTCTTCATTGCTGGATGCACGCCGTCGCCGCTGTAGTTCACTGTTTGATAAAGTCGAATTGCTTTTATTATCACTATTCATTTCGAGCAATTGTCAAAAAATAACGCAATAATAAATATAAAAGATGTCCGTCAATGTAAAGAAAGGTCCCTATTTACCCCCTTCACAACTCTGTGTATGTTATACTGACATACAGGCACACATACAGATCAACTGAGTGGCGATTATACGCATGGAAACGCGCATACGCACACACTCACACATGTTGATAGTTTTTATTTTCTGTGGAACGCTGCATGCACGCACACACACATAAACATACGCGCACGTACATACACACGCACACATGTTAACAGTTATTGCTTTCCTTCCCCTCTTATTTCTACACACATCACACACACACACGTCTCTACACTGACACATATACATAGTGTATAAAAAATGACACAATAATAAATATAAAACATGTCCGTCAATGTAAAGAAAGGTCCCTATTTACTCCCTTCACAACTCTGTGTATGTTAGACTGACATACAGGCACACAGACAGATAAACCGCGTGGCGATTGTTGAACGCCACACACATACACGCATGGAAACGCGCACACGAACGCAAACTTACACACGCACACACTCACACATGTTGTAGTTTCTTACTTTCTGTGGAACGCTGCACGCACGCACACACACATAAACATACGCGCACGTACATACACACGCACACATGTTAATAGTTATTGAACACAGCATTCACACTCTCCCCTCTCACTCCCTCATTGGCATTATGCATATTAATTTAAGTTTGGCGTTGTAGAGTTGGGCGAAATCGTTTGAAACTTATGAACCAATGATAATCGAGAATTATGACACAGAATACTGTCATTGTTCAAATTAATATATAGATAAGTTCATGACAGTTAAAAGAGTTACTGTAAAAAAGACATTTGGAAATGTGCTGAACAATTCATAACTAGGAAACTTATAATTTCAGTGATGCGGCGTCATAGAAGGATCTTGGTTTCATTGTGGGTGTTTTGCAAGAAAGCATTTGTTTCAGATACTATAATCAAAAACATATACAGCTCCATTTCATTCAAAGGAAATACTGTTACGTTAAATATATGCATTGACTTCATTGTGTCTTTAGTAATATCCTTGAGCCACTAAGTAATCCTTGAGCCACTCAGCTATGTTCTAAAGGGTTAAGATACTGAGGGATTGAGTCAAAATATAAGAATACATAACGCCGATTGCTAAACTTCAGTCTGCAAGCAGAGAAATGAAAATGTGCTGTACTTTTCTGTAATTGAAAATGTAACTAGGGTTTCGTATTTATCTAAATATTCCCACGATACAGCTCTGTTTCTTAGTTAAAAGCCATTTTAGTTTTGCCGTGTAGCAAAACTTAAAATAACTAAAATAAGAAACCTATACATATGCATATACGTCGATGCATGTATATATACACAACAACAAAGGCATTCATTTCTTCTTTTTTCTTTTTAACATATACCCGTCTGTGAGCTATAGGAATAGAAACCATATTCCAAATTAAGCTTATTATGAGCAGATCTCTTGGAAGGCAATCATCACTATATTGATTCAACAACAGAACCTCCTAACTGTTTTACAGCTTCCCATCATTCGCCTTTATTCTTTATCCATTTTTAAATTATTTCATTTTATCTTATTTATTTTTTAAATTTAAATTTTCTTTTTTATATTCAGTTGTCTCTGTATATCTTGTTTGTTTTTATTTCTCAACAGTAAGAAGTACCAGACACTTCCCCTAGTCTGTCATGACTTATTAGCTCTATACGGACGTTAAATTGATTAAATACAAAAAGAAATATATTTTCATGAAAATAACTAATGTTTGTAGTTTATAGTTGTGTGAACTGATTTCATTTATTTCACTAATGGGTGGTTTATTACGTACGATATCCGAAACAATATCAGAACATAGAAAGCGACGATTAATTACTATAATATATTATGTCCGTTAAATTACTTGTTTCTACTTTAGGCACAAGGCCAGCAATTACCCAGTGCATTACTGGTACTTTATTTTATCGGTTAAATTACTGTTGTCTTATCTTATCCTTAATACAATGGCAGGGATATTTATCATTATTTTATGTTTTGGTTAATATTTATGTGAAATCACTATTTATAATCAATAACTCATGTTTGTATTTTGTAGTTTCAACTCTTCATGTGTATTCCGAAGGATGTGCAATCGAAATTCGTCAAGTTGAATGCGACGTATGACAAGCCTGCAACCGTTGACACCACACAGCAATCACAATATTAGTACCATTTTAATAATGTTAATGCTAATACTTCACCAGATAATGCAACAGCTGATGTAATACTGTAACATAAAATTCTAACGAAAGAAATGCTAGTGCAGTAACAATTTTAGATGTAGAAAATTCCGAGAGTAATCAATTTAAACGAAGGAATGATACTACTATAATCATTTTAACTAAGGGACTCAAAACAGTGTTGATAGTTTAACAATAGAACTGATGACAACCGCCATGATTTTACATAAATGCTAATATAGCAGCCATTTTGAACCCCATTTAAGAAATGTTTTGTATAAAATAGAATTGTTGTCGATATTTTTATAATTCATTTAAAATAAAAAATTCAGCAGCACTTTGCTTCCCTGCTAATGATAAATTTTGTATTATTAAAGTTACACAACAACTGATATATTTAATGTAGAATAAAACAGACAACAGTGTCTTCGGAATTAATTGTGTTTTGTTTTTAAATATTCATTTTGTATTATTCGAATTGCATATAAACTTATGAACACACATATCACATACAAGCCTACAAATAAACACACACATATATATACTAGACATGAAAAATGCGCAAGCTCAAAAGTGCCACAGAATGTTATAATAAACCTTCAAAAGTGTGGGACTAGAGTTGTTGCTAAAAAATATTGTAATCATTATATATCGTACATTCTGTGGCATCCTTTATAAAAATAGCTTAAACCAACGAAGCCTTTATTTTTACGCTATTTCACTTAGTTAATTCTTAGAGTGTAACATATAAAAATATCATTTACAACTATAAAATAAATTAATTAATATAATAACAGAGCTGCGGAGCTGAAATTTAGGAAATAATGGAGTATCGGATCCTGAGTTGGAGCCAGTCAATTTTTGGCCGACTCCGCAGCCCTGTATAATACATTTCATATTAAAGTTATTAATAAACCTATTTTACACTTCATGCAAATTACCACGAGATATTGATATTAGATATAAGATACAGCGCAATATCTACAGCTGTAAAAGTACGAAAGCGAAGTAATAATAAGTGGCTTAAGGTAATTCCAATATGAAAGTTTGTAGTGATAAAAATTTGATAATGCAATACGATTATTAATATTATAGTTCTATGAAAATGTAACAATAGATAACTAAATTATTTTACTATTAGTATATTTAAGAAATTATCATTATAGATTTGATCGTTCATATAAGCATCATATTAAGTTTCAACACAATTATTTTGTTACTATGAGTATATGATAATAATATTACGTAATTATTTATAGCTGTTATTACATTAAACATAGATGTATTTATTTTTATATGTTACACTCTAAGAATTAACTAAGTGAAATAGCGTAAAAATAAAGGCTTCGTTGGTTTAAGCTATTTTTATAAAGGATGCCACAGAATGTACGATATATAATGATTACAATATTTTTTAGCAACAACTCTAGTCCCACACTTTTGAAGGTTTATTAT
Source organism: Eledone cirrhosa (assembly GCA_964016885.1). Taxonomy (NCBI): domain Eukaryota; kingdom Metazoa; phylum Mollusca; class Cephalopoda; order Octopoda; family Eledonidae; genus Eledone; species Eledone cirrhosa. The sequence continues at coordinate 84,386,771 of OZ024742.1, forward strand.
AACATTCTGTGGCACTTTTGAGCTTGCGCATTTTTCATGTCTAGTTTAATATTTTTTTAAGGCAACGCTTGTAATAACTCTAGTTAAACAGGATATATATTAATAATAAATTATCGTTGTAATGTAATTAGATTATGTAATTGTTATTATAAATTATCTTATAAATATTAGTGTAAGATGTATAAAAATATTTTCAGACTTTTAATATAAACAACTACAAAAAACAATCAATATTAAATCAATATATTATACATAATAGAAAACATAAAATATACAATACAAAAACAAAATATTTACATACAATTGCAATTATCAGTGTATATACATTTTCTTTATATTCCCTGAGCAAATTAATAAGATTTGTTTTTATTGTACATAATTTGATGACTTGTTGGAGTGTATTAAAAGATAGCAACAATTTGTGATTAAATTGTTATCTTAAGCAACTCACTTTTTAATAGTTGTTGGCTGAGCGAAATTGTAAAAGCCTATGAGCAAATATAAAAAAAAATACACAAACAACATTTCCTTGTGTTATTACAACATTAGATAAAATAATTGAGCAATATCGTTATATTTTGCTCTTATTGCACATTAATAGTGTTTCTATTTTTCGGCACAAATCCATTACGGCAGTCCATTACTGGTACTTTATTTTATCGAATTAGTAAGTATGAAAGTCGAAGTTAACCTCGGCAGGATTTGAACTTAGAATGCAAAGGACCATAACAATACTGCAAAGCATGGTGTCTGACGCTCTACCAATACTTGTGTTGAGCTGGTCATTAATTTATGGTGGTCGTGCGTGGAGTAGAGCAATCGCTAGTTGAAATATTATGAACAAAACATTTTTATTTGCCGAAGAACATATTTTCAATACTGTTTGTGAATGTGACGAAGGAAATACATTCTGATATGGAACAGTGTACAAAGTGTGTCTGTGAATAACATAATGTTACCTCATGTTGTTGTCAAGGCATAATGGATTTCGTATATCCAGTTAGAAGATGAAACCTAGCCATCTCGGATTAGTTATATTTCATGCCATGTGTAAACGTGTTTGAGGATAGCAAAATATGCGCGTTAATTATAATAATTAGTTAATAATATTACAAAATATACCTAATTAAACTCTTTGCTTGAAATTTTATCATTCTTCGTTTATATATATATATATATATATATATAGAGAGAGAGAGAGGGAGAGAGATTTATCTAGTCCTTCGCTCAAGATTAATCTATAAGTTTAGATGTTTGCCTTCGTTTAAGTAAATATTACAGTAAGATTTTTAATATAAACAACTACAAAAAACAATTAATATTAAAACGAAAAAATTATCAATGATAAAAGAAGCGGATGCAACTTTTTTTTTTATAAAGTTATATTCCTGTTTCTTTAAAGAACATTTCATTTTTGTTCTATTGTAGGCGAAATAATGCAATGGTTTAATAGGGAAGATATAACTTACGAATTATGTCTCTAACCGTGTAACGCTTTTTAAGTAGATAACTACAATTGAAAATACTAAAGAAATGGAACCAACAATTCAATTTGAAAGTCGTCTAGTGACAGTGTATTACTGGTACTTTATTTTATCGACCCCGTAACGATGAAAGGCAAAAATGCAAATGCTTAAAATTTAAATTGCCTTAATTCTATCGTCTGCTGTTTTATTAAAGGGAGATTATCGTCTGTATTTAATTCTATCGTCTACTGTTCCACTAAACAGATATACCTCCACTATCGTCTCTATTTATACATTTTAACTTATAACTTATACACATTTGATTTGAAATATTTTATCTAGTCCCCCCTCTCAATATTATGATGATTTCTTTCGAATGAAACAGTTCTAGTCCTGTAGAAACCATTTATATATATAATTGAACTGAGTTAAAAATTCACAATATTTATAATTAAATAAGCTCATATATATATGTGTGTATTTATCTGTTTATTGTATTATATATAATGTGTGTATATACAGGATGTCCCCCAAAAATATATACACACTTCAACAGCATTCTAATAACTATTGCCTGTACAGGTAATCAAAGTGTCAATCGAATGTTAGTTTCGTGTTTTAACAGTACAAATTTACAATACACACATAAAACCAGTGTATATACATACATGAGTGTGTATACACATACATGAATGTGTATATACAATATATATGTATATATATATAGACACATATATTCACGGTGCAACGGTACATTAAAATATAGATGCGGGAGAGGGGGGGGGGGTGTATATATAGGGGCGCTGGGGATAAAGGAGTGTAAAGCGTGTGTAATTGATATATTGAAGGAGAGGAGCGTGCAGCGATAGAGTAACAAATATATAGAGAGGGGGAGAGATGGTATTGAAGGGGAGGAGTGCAAAGCGAAAGAGTAAGAGATATATATAGAGACGGAACAGATAGAGAGAAACAGGCGTAAGTAACAGTGGAAGAGATATAGAGAGAGGTACTCTGATTGGTTGAAAATTAGCCAATGACATACGATCGCCACCACCACGGCTATCCCCGAAAAATTTTTTAAGAAGCTACGCATATATGTTAGAACACGAAAAGTGAACATTCTGTTGTTTCACACTTTTCGTGTTCTAACAGATAAGAGTTAGGTGTTCACTACGACATAAACTTATACATACATATATGTAAGGTTTGTATATCGAATAATATAGGATATGTTTACGTAGAAATATTTGAAAGCCTTCAGATATGTATTTCAAAGGTAATGGCTGGTGCCATCCTACCTAGCTTCAGAAGGAGCAAAGGGGGGAAACAAACGGCAGCTGTTTCTGGCAATGGGGTTGTTGTCAAGAATACGCACGCCTATACTCGCCTCACACTGGAACTAACAAAACCCGCAAACATAGTCTTAACACATATCTATTTGGGCTGATTAGCCTCATTTCTATATGCAACATTAGGCTGAAAGATGCCTGTGCTGTCTAAGTATTCCATTATATATGATAAGCAAAGAGACAGGTCATCAGGTCATCTTATGATTGCACAATTGTTATATATTGACATACTAAAGCATGAGACACAGATGACTGTCTTTTCAAATTGTTTATGGCGTATGGTTTCTATATTATTCTGGTATCCCGAGTTTCCATATGTTTTTTCCCTTGGACCAATTACTTACTGAGTATGTTACCAGGGTGGCACTGCTTTTGAGGAATTTCTTGAAGCATTGTATAGGCGTTTGTGATACCATATAACACCCAACTACTGTTAAGTGATTGGCTTTATTTTGCACAGTAAATGATTCACAGTAGCCGCTGGTAAGTGTGTCAACGACAATTTCACCATTAAATTGACTATATATTTCTGACCCGAAAATGTCTCCTACGAAATATTGGAAATCATTATTTTACTAAAATCTGGTGGATTGGCAGTATCGTTAGAGAGTCGAGCACAATGCTTTGAAGCATAGAGTTACGTCCCCTTATGATCTGAGTTCAGATCCCGCCGAGGTTAACTTTGCCTTTCATCCTTACGGGGTCGATAAAATAAAGTACCAGTAATGTACTGGATAATTGCTGGCCTTGTGCCAAAAATAGAAACAATTATTTTACTAACATCTGTTGATTTATAGGCAACAATGAAAGTTCGTGATAATATTCCCCTGTCTCCCTTATCCTTCGTGGTTGCGTAGCTACACATTTCTGGCCTTTCTTAATCTGATGACTAACAGATATTATATTAATAAAGTATGGAGGTTTGTTAAAAAAGTGTTGCGTTCTTAGCTTTGTTGGGTATACTTATCTTCTACAGACAATAAAATGAAATATATCGTTATTACATCAGATTTCCTGCTGGATATTCAGACGCAACTAACGAACAAAAATCAGACTGAAACGTCACACGTCAACAATAAGGGAAATTATACGATTAGTTTAATTTGGATTTATTTTATTCGTCAACATAGGGGATGTATGTATGAAAGATGTATGTATGAAGGACACGTAACTGCTACTTTAATCGCATTTAAAACCTGGTGGAGCACGTCCATATATAAACCAAAATAGAGCCCATTTCATCTAAAGAAGAGAAAGAGAGACAGAGGGAAAGATATATATATATATATATATATATATATATATATATATATATATATAGAGAGAGAGAGAGAAACGAGAGGGAGAGACAGGAGCGTTAAACGAGGTTAGATTAAGATCAGATGAAGAATTGACACCAATACTGGATAGGGATTTTTTTTATCGACCTAGAATAGATGAAAGTTCACTTCGGTGAGATTTGAACTCAGAGGGTTGAGAGCCGAAACATATAAGGCAAAGCATTTTACCCGTCGTACCAACGAATTTGCCATGGCATTATGGAAATAGTAACGAATGTATGAATCTGCCGTCTATATTAAATGTTAAATTATATTAAATCTCTTTTCATTCAATAACTTTTTGAAATCCTAAGTAACAAATCTAATATATCGACCAGAAATCTATCTACCATACAGTTCCGCAATTTTCTAAAATTGTAATTCATGATTTAAAACACAGTAGTCGCCATCATCACCAACTCTGAGAATACTTCGTAATTCAAGCACATTCTTCACATATGGATGATCACACTGCATGATATATTTCAGCTGAGAGAAGAGAAATTGGAAGGCTGATTAGTAATTCAATTTATTCAAACCGGGGCTCTAATGACTACGTGTTCCTTGTGATGTATTAAAAATACATATATCTGCTATCATATAGATTACGAATTCAAAAGGCCACTAAAGTAGAATACTGGTATCAGGATCTGGAATATAACATTATATCGGGAACAAATATCGAAATATTAGTAATAGCTCGTAATATTCAATAACGAAGGGCATTTTATGGGTTATAACCGGTCGAAGTTAAAATAATTGCCACATTTAATTCCTTTGATGCAGTGCCAAATTGAAATCTGTTTCTTTCCGCTTTCCTTAAATATGCAATCGAGAATATGTTACAACATTAATTCCATTACCACACGTTAGAGTGTCGGAATTGATAAATGACTTCTTTTTAAAGGATATTTGATTAAATGTGACCCACACTTCTAATAATATATAAATGTGCAGATATTAAATTGAATCACAAAACATGGTTTCCATCAGTGAAAAGGAAACTAGATTCACACAAAAACATGTGTATATCATTTATGAGTTTCATATATGAAAATCGGTCATTTTACTGCCCACAGTTAACAAAGTATATACTTTCTTAACGGCATGCAAGTTAAGTCATCGTATTTATACGTTACACCTAAAATCATCACCATTCCTCGAACAATGGCACACCATGGAAACTTCTAACGCTACCATATCAAGTAAATATTCAACTTTCTGAAGTTTCTGTTTATATTCTGAATATAACTAAACATAAAACTGAAGCGGATGGTATTTTTTCTTCACAATGGTGCATCAATTATTTACCAAAGTGCTACCATGTGATTGACGTTTCTCCGTACATAATTCATGAAATTATTAGATTATATTCTCAAATAAGATCATGTTTAATTTCTCTGTTATTCGTAACACTCAGTCTAAACAGATTTAAACAATATTCATGATTTCGTATTTTGATCAACGTATTGATCTTCGGCATATAATAGTTTTATCATCAGTTATAGATTTCACGATATTTGGGTATTCTTTGTGACTTTTCTAATTGGTTCAAATGATTTTTTTGATATATCTCAAATCTGATAGGATTATCAATAGAAGACAACACTATTATTGTCGATCTTCTTGGGAAAAATCTACGTGAATTTATATCGCTTTTGATGGATTGCGGTGATCAAATCCCCCCTATATTCACTGCCAGCACTTTGGTCTCACAGCCCTAATGCATCGTAGCAGTGAAAGTGACTGCTCATTATAGTGAACTATCGCGTACATAGTCTAGTCTCGCGTAATATTCCATATTTAGGTACCCGAAACACAAAACCTATTTTTTTAGTCTACGTCTAGTGTGATTTGACTGACAAAGAACCCACTCACTCGGCACTGCTTTCAACAGCCGGGGGAATCCGACATTGAAGACTGAGAAAAGTTACGATGCTTATTCATGTCCATCACTTGAATCTATTTATACTGGGTCCTTTTTCATGCCTACTTAAATATTGAATTATTCTGGTACTAAATCATAGTTAAAGTATTAGTCACACTATGGGTGTTGCTTTGAGATATGAGGACAGATAAACAAAAATGTCTACACTTGATTTATCACATGAAAAATATTTTACACACACTCACACACACATACAAACACACACACACACGCACACACACAAATATATATATATATATATATAAGATGCTGAGGTTACATACATCGTTTAATCTAAACCAAGGTTCTCAACTCATTTCGGCCCATCGAAATCACGACCCCCTCCCCCCTACCTTATTTTTCCATTTTCAGTATACTACTGATTTTGATATCAGTAGATTACTGGGCCAAATCAAATTATGTTAGAATCTTAAAAAAATACTCGTACGAATTAAATTCAAAAAAGTTTTAGAACAAAACAAAAGCAAACTATTTCAAATTATATATTTTTGAAAAATAGACGTGAATGTTCTCAAAGATATGATCTCAGTCGAAAAAGCTACTTTTTTTTGAAATTCTATATTTCCCTGTTAGCTGTTGTAATATTTTGAGTAGGTAGACAATTCTACAATTCAAACTATAAAGTCAAAATACAAAAGATGCAAAATATGAAGAATTTCTTACCTTTCTCTGAAATCACAAACTCAGGGGGAAAATAGTACCTTGCAAAATAAAATACCTCGTAGCAAAATAAAATACTTAGTAGCAACGAATGAATTGAGAAGCTTGGTGACAGTGAGAAAGAAATATCTGTATTCCTTATATATATACATAGATAGATACACACACACACATAAACGCGCACGCACACACACACGCAAATACACGCACACACATACACACACATATACATCCACACACACAAACTTCTGTGTGTGTGTGCCTTGGTTTTGGTACAGACAGAATTTTGTCTCCAGTTTTTATTGCCAGGTCAAAGGCCACTGCTCTTTTCAACAACGCCAAATAACAACGCCATATATATATATATATATATATATATATATATATATATATATATATATATATATATATATATATATATATATATATATATATATATATATTATATATATATATATATATATATATGAGAGACGTAAAATAAGAAAATATATAATATATATATATATATATATATATATATATATATATATATATATATGAGAGACGTAAAATAAGAAAATTATAAAATTAACTTACTTACTAAAATTTCACTCCCAACTAATTAGTTTCTGAAATGGAATAAATATACTTTCCGAAGAAAATATAGAGAAGCATTTCGTCGTCAGGGGAGACTATTCTCAGCTAAGTATTCAGGCAAAGCGTGGACTCTGGAAACTTATACACAAATAATTCAGTGGATAGAAAATAGCAAAGCGTGGACTGAATTCCTAGCCATTGAGAAAATCACTGCCTCTGCGTCGGTGGCAAATTCAAAAAGAATCAATCACGTGACATCGAGGTCAATCAGTGGAAAGTGGTTTGTTAATAAGACAGCGGCCTGCCTGCTACCATAGCAGCAGTCTTGGCCAATATTGCTCGACAAATAATTTGGAGATAATTATAAAGAATTAATATCTAGTAACATATATATACATACAGATGCATATCAATGCTAGCAAATATATAGGTTTTGTCTTAGTAACCTTGTGGTTCAATGCATGGGGTTGCAGAACAATAATATGAGAGACGTAAAATAAGAAAATTATAAAATTAACTTACTTACTAAAATATCACTCCCAACTAATTAGTTTCTGAAATGGAATAAATATACTTTCCGAAGAAAATATATAGAAGCATTTCGTCGTCAGGGAAGACTATTCTCAGCTAAGTATCCAGGCAAAGCGTGGACTCTGCAAACTTATACATACATATATGTATATATGTATATAAATGAAGAGAGAAAGAGGGAGGGACAGAGAGAGTAAGAAATGTGTGTGTGTGTGTGTGTTTGGTACGCGTCTATCTATCTATCTATCTATCTATCTATCTATCTATCTCCAACAGGGGCTTCAAACATGCGGCCCGCAAACTACTTTTCTGTGGCCCGTGGCAGAACCACTATTTCATATTGCATTATAACTGGTGAAAATAAGGCGGTGAGCTGGGGGAATCGTTAGCACATCTGGCGAAATGCTTAACGGTACTTCGTCCGTTTTTACGTTCTGTTTTCAAATTCCGCCGATCTCAACTTTGCCTTTCATCCTTTTGGGGGCAATGAATTAAGTACCAGTTGTGTACTAGGATCGATCTAATCGACTGAATCCTAAACCCCAAATTTCATGCCTTGTTCCTATAGTAGAAATGATTATAACTGATGAAAATCTTCACCCACCACCTCATTTGGCCCACTCTGCCTCTCCTCCAGGACTGAACCCAGAAATATGTGGTCGGGAAGCAAGCTTCTTGTCCCACTGCGCATATATATATATAAATATATATATATGTGTGTGTGTGTGTGTAATATATATATTATATATATACACACACACACACACACATATATATATACCCTTACACACTTAAATATAAATGCATATATACAAATGTATAAATGCATAGCTATATACATACGTAAATGTATGTATGTAGATTTATATATATATATATATATATATATATATATATATATGTATGTATGTATGTATGTAGATTTATATATATATATATATATATATATATATATATATATATATATATATATATATATATATATATATATATATAGATATTATAAAGAAAACGAAAAATCAGTGATGCATCTGGACTTAATTTATTGCGTGTTACAATTGTTTCTCCGGCAGGTAGCTCGAGACGTGATCCTTGTATGGAGAAACAATTGTAACACGCATTAAATTAAGTCAAGATGCATCACTGATTTTTCGTTTTCTTTATAATATCTGCACTCTATTCTGATGAATATCGAGTGTTGATTTTGGCATATTGCCCATGGAAGCACCTTAGCTACCACTATACACAACTATATATATATATATATATATATATATATATATATATATAAATCTACATACATACATATATACATACACACAGTTACGTATATATATAGCTATGCATTTATACATTTGTATATATACATGCATTTATATTTAAGTGTGTAAGGATGTTGACATGATTTATGTTGTTTTTGTTTTTGGTAAGGAGAAAAGTTTTGTATCCAGATTTTATTACCTAGGGAGATTAAACACCACACCTCTGACTGAAAGCTGACCAGGTTCTCAACCTCATCAAACGCTAACGCCGGCCCGTGTGTGTGTATGTATGTATGTATGTATGTATGTATGTATGTATGTATGTATGTATGTATGTATGTATGTATGTATGTATGTACGTATGAATGTGTGTGTATGTTCGTATGTATGCATATGTATACACCCACACCTTTCACCACCATTGCTTCTTTTTGTTGTCATTTCTGTTGAAGTTGTTCTTGTAACAGTTGTCAATGTTGACGTTGTCCTTATTTTCATTTTCTTTGATTTCTTGTGTTTTTCTTTTTTCTCCCTAGGGAATTCGTTGACAAGCTTCTTTTATTTATTTTCTTCGTTTTCTTCATTCAAATGCATTCATACTGGCTGTCTAAGGGACGTACAAATATGACTTATAAAACTTACCAAACTAAAGGGGTTTCCAGCGCCCCTCTAGCCCCCCCCCCCCAATCTTCAAACGCCCCTAACGCCTCCTGGCTCCAAAACGCCACCCTGAGAACCTTTGATCTAACTATATAATAAAGTAAGGAGTGCGGGACTGCATCCAGAATAATTTTGTTATCCCGTTTGTAAAATAAGTTCGATTACTTTGAATAAATAATGAATGAATATTACATAATTTATGTACTAAATTTCGTATTTATAAATAATTTAAAAATGAGTTCTTTTCAAAGTTACAAATTTCTACACTTCCGTTATATCGTCGCCATTACCACCACTTCACCTACCATATATATAGAAAGAGAGTGTTTGTGATGAGAGAGATAGAGTTATTATGAGTTTATACACGCTGACGCGTATGATTGTGCACATACATAGATCTATAGGAATGAGTATATAACTATAATCGCACAAACACAAACTTATAAAAATACACCCTCACGTACATACATTCAGATAAATACACATACTTTCACACAAAAATATTCACACAAACACACATTCACACATAGATTTACACAAACACACACGTACAGTCATGATAGCGTTCGGTGAATTGGAAATGGGAGGGTAAAACAAGTATAACGTTTTATTTATTTATTAACAACACAGTTTAACTCTTTTTTTTAAAACTCGTTTGTATAAAAATTAAATATGCTTACAGAACGACAACACAAACAAATATGATATATACAAACGAAAGGAAAACGAAAAAAGTGAAAGAGAAAAAAAATACACAAGCACGTAATGCACACATCTAAGACCACATAGGCTGGATAATGTAGTTAGCTAACAGAACACGGTAGCAAAAATGTCACTAACTGTGACGTCTCATTCACACAAATACACTTACTTTCACACAAACACATACATACATTCACACAAACACACATTCACACATATACCTGTACACAAACACACATATAGTCATACAGTCATGATAGCGTTCGGTGAATTGGAAATGGGAGGGTAAAACAAGTATAACGTTTTACTTATTTAATAACAACACAGTTTAACTCTTAAAAAAACCCACTTATTTATATAACAATTTAATATAAAGCTTACAGAACGAAAACACTAACAAATATAATATATACAAAGGAAAGGGAAAGGAAAAAAAGAAAGAGAAAAAATACACAAGCACGTAATACCCACATCGGAGACTCCACAGAACAATATGCAGGTGAAAGAATGGAAAACAAGACGCTACCAGAGCAAAAGATAGCAATGTAGCGAGGAGCACTGGGAAACCTCTCTAATAATTTTTGACGTAAGCCAGCACGCTCGCAGCGTTACCTGGGGTAAAGACTAGGCTGAGGTGCTGGAAAAATCAAGTGCCCTCACGAGCATCACCAGTTACCTTTGTTTGGCGAGCCGCCATTGAAGATAAGAACGTCGCTGTCAGTAGCCCGGCTCCCCCAAACGTCTCGAACACGACAGGCTGGATAATGTAGTTAGCTGACAGAACACGGTATTTTAGGATTTTGTTCCGTCAAGTTGCAGATGCTGTAGCTCTCGTCCTTACCGCTGCATCCAGGATGTGGCAAGAAGCAAAAGAGTCACTAACTGTGACGTCCCAGGTAAGGCATCTGCCTCTTGACCAGGAGCACAGAGTAAGACCGTCAAGTCTTTTCCCATCAATTCTGGACAACCCAGACGGTTCCAAAATTGAGGGGATGTTTGCCTGGGCAAAATCTCTTGAGTGGTAATTGCACAGTGTGTGTATGTGCACGCGCGAGATTGTCAGTCTACTTAAATTAGAGACATGTGTATGTGTGTCGGTGTCCCTGTTTTTAAGTTAGAGACATATATGTGTGTATCCCTTTCCTTCGTTTTACACACACATACATTCACACAAACACAAATTCACATTGTGTGATGGATGGGTGGACAGAAGTCCTCAAATTTATATACATGTGAATGGAGTTCTACTGAAGCAGTTAGAGAAGTTTAAGTATCTTCGAGCCGTATTCATGAGTGATGGAATGCAGGAGGCTGAATTAAGTGCAATAATTGCAAAAGCTGATGCAGTAATGCACTAGACTCAGCATTCAACAATCAGAAGAAGGGGGTAGGTATAAAAGCCAAACTCGCTGTCTTCCTGGTATTCCTGCCAACTCCTACAAAAGTAGAAACAATTAATCTTGGATAATGGTCAATTACAAATAAAAGCGGCTCAGAGACCAGAGAGTCACTCCGGGTAGAGCCGCTACTATCCGAATTGAGAGACCACAACTCCGATATTATGAACATGGGGTTAGAATGTCTCAGTAAAGAATCGCTCGACATATTTTACAGGCAAAACCAACCGACAAGAGACCCAGAGGTAGACTCTGAACAATATAGTTGGATAATATCCATGAGCTTGGCTGCTCACGCTTTGGGATCCAGCTGCATCAGTTAGAGATGTTTGATTCTGACAGACTCGCTGAAAGGAGTGTTTGAGAAGGACTCTACTCTCACGACCCTCGAAGAAGATATTGTCAATTTCCATTTAAATTAACATATATATATTTGCGTACAATATCAATATGCACACTACATATGCTAGCAGAAAACCGCCCAGTTCTCCATGCTATCCGGATGTCCTTCATCCATTTGTTGTTGTCATGAGAACGGTATCCTCAGATGATAACTGATATGTTTGATATGCAGCCGGCAGGAAAAAAAACACAAGTCCTATTGCTTGTGTGTCCAGCAGACACACACACATATATATATATATATATATATATATATATATATATATATATATAAACTCTTTATTATATTGGTGGAATTCATAGATTTATTTGCTTGTTATCAGCCTAATAGATTCTATTTGGGTTTCACTTTCCTGATAGTATATCACATTGATTTACTTTGTCACAAGTTCTCGCCGCTCGTGTTCTCGGTGGCCCCTATGCATTTAGTACTGCATCGATTTAAATTCACCATTATATATATATATATAAATATATATATGTGTGTATATATATATATATATATACATATGTATGTATAGTATAATTTGGCAATATACCGTATGTTTAACTGAAAAAATTGTGAAGACCATGCGCTATTGTGAAGACCATGTCACTTACTTCCTTTCCGTGAAAGAAGGGAGATAAGCTTACAGTCTGTTTTTCACGCTGTTTGGCGATCTTCAGAGCCACGCACTCCCTGCTTACGCCGAACATTATAGAAGCTGGATTCTTATAGAATTCCAGTAATAATCAGGAGCTGATTATACAGAGCGATTGCCGGTCCAGCAAAAATTAAGTTTTAGGATTGGTGCTCTGAAATTGCGATGTATACATGAATGTATATATATTATATTTGACAATACACCGTATGTTTAATTAAAAACATTTTGAAGACCATGCGCTATCGGTTTTAAAGTAGTGACTATGTCACTTAATTCTTTTCGGTGAAAGAAAGGAGAGAACCTAATAGTCTGTTTCGCGCATTTTGGCGATCAGACCAATCCTAATACCTAATTTTTGCTGGACCGGCAATCGCTCTGTATAATCAGCTCCTGATTTCCTGATTATTACTGGAACTCTGTAAGAAACCAGCTTCTATAATTTTCGGCGAAGGCCGGAAGTGCGTGGCTATGATTATCGCCATAGATATACATATATATATATATCATACATATACATATATATATATATATATACATACATAAATATATACATACATAGATATATATACATATATACGTATATATATATATATATATATATATATATATATATGTATATGTATATATATATATATATATATATATATATATATATATATATATAAAGATATATATATAATATCGAGAAAGCAAATAGAGGAAACGTTTTAAAATAAATTCTAAAAAATTCGCTGTACTTACTATATGTGCCTTTACCGCGGTTTCATGATCCAGAATAAACGGATTTCTATTGAGAAGGGAGCAATCTTCAGAAGGCTCTTCTCCCCCGAGAATATAAAATTCACGATTTCAAATCACAAACTGACGCCATACAAAACCATCCCAAATGAGAGCGGATATATTGATATGTGACGTCAGGGAGACTGGCCTATAGTTTTTGGTCTCCACTCTACTACCTCCTTTATGGATAAGGCATATTGTGCCTTCTTTCAGCTCCCTGAGTAGAATACCGCTTGCCAAGTAGCTTCTGAAGAACGTCTTCTCTGGAGTTGCTAACGCCCGCTTACATCTTTTTAAGGGGACTGCTGGAAATCCACCAGCTCCAGCAGCTGAGTCTGTTCTAATTTCATCTATGGCGTATACCACATCCGCCTCCGTTATGTCTATGTGGTTGATGGTCGCCATTTCTTCATGGAGTGCTGTGGCACCAAAGAACTCCTCTGGCTTTGTTATTTGCATGTGCCTCAGTGGACATGTGAACACACGTTTGTACAGTTCGTCCAGTATTTTACATATCTCTTGGGGATTCTCGGTTAATGAACTGTCTATATATAAACAAAAATATAAAGTAATAACAGTGCAAATAGTAAACAGTGCAAAGTAGTAAAAACAAAACCTATACACACACACACACACACACACACACACACACACACACACACACACATATGTATATATATATATATACAAACACCGCCACACCTGTATACACAGACACCCACATATATATATATATATATATATATATATATATATATATATATATATAAATATAAATATATATATTTAACGAAGGAAGTGTGGTAAGGAACCAGTTGTACCACAACGCACCAGAGTACTCGATACTTTTTATTATTTATATAAGAAAAGAAAAAAAAGACATGGAAGCATATATATATATATAAACAATAAAAATGAAAATTGAAACAATGAAAAATTCCCCAATAGGCGGGAAACCTCCGAAGGTTACTCGTGGCGAAAACTACACAAAAGACCACAGCCACCCTGACCACCAGGGCAAGCGCCCTCTCTCAATGTTTCCATTTCTCAAACTACAGACGTATATTCAGAGCGGTCCCGTTCACTCGGTCCATTCTCGCTAATTTCACCCACATTTCAACAAACTGATTTTCCTCTTCAAGTGAAACTTGAAAAAGTTAATCAGGGATTCGCCGAAGAGGAAAGTATCTGTCTTTAACCCTTTCAACCTTGTCCACCACACAATCTCTTTCGCCATGGCCACCAGACAGATGAAAACCGCCTGCCCTTCCTCCTCGAAGGAAGACGGCGAGACCATCTGCACAATGGACTCAGTCGATAACCGGATCAGTCCTACACACAACAGCAACTCTTCGACATAGCTCCACAAGTCAGCAATGCTCGGGCACTGAACGAGTCCGTGCACGACGGTTTCGTCGCTTTGCGCGCATCTTGGACAGGCTTGGCTGACGACACTTCCGTGCCCGTAGAGCTTATCTCGAACCCGCAACGCTCCCCGGTTGCACTGCCAGGCCAGGGATTTTTGGAAGTTATCCATAGGCCCTGGGCTGAAAGTTCTCCGGAAGAGAAAAAACAGCTGATCTTCTTCGACGCCCATGATCTCTCCGAGAACGTCGTCGCTCTTCCCCTCCACTAGTCCTCTATAGAAGGCCAAGGTGGATGTTCCACCGATACTGGTGCCCAGCTGGCAGTGAGCGCCGAGGTGGATGTTCCACCGATATTGGTGCCCAGCTGGTAGTGAGCGCCTGGAGACATTCCAGTTTCCAAGTGCTATCGCTCGGTCTTTTTCTGACCCAGGACTGCAGCTCCGTCAAGGAGACGAGTTGTGGGAAAACGTGCCTGGCGAACGGCGACCACACCTTTTCAACGTCAAGGAAGCACTAGAGATGTCGCAGCCTTAGCGCATGTTTGCGCATCATCAGTCATGGCATGCCCAGTCCTCCACGCAACGGGTGTTGACAGATGATGGATCATCTGACCATCGGAGCGCGTCCCTTCCACAAAAAGCGGAAGAGGAGGCGCTCCAATTTGGTGAAAGTTGGGCCGGGACAAGGTACGATCGTGAGGCGGTTGCAGATGACGGATGCCATGTACGCATTCGCCACCACCGCCCGGCCTTTCATGGACAGCTTCTTCTCGGCCCATTTCTGGGTGAGGGAGGCCACCTTCCTCCTCACCTCGCTCCAGTTTTTCTCCATCTGGAGGTCCGGTCTGAAACAGACCCCGAGTAATTTAATCGGTCCGTGAGTCCAACGCCCCACGACGCTGTCGGACGGCATGGACTTGCCTCTCCAGGCTCCGAGCTGCAAACCCACCGACTTTTCCTGGTTTATATTTGCTCCTGTTACCGCTTGGTATTCCTTGAGAGCGGTGCCGAGCATCTGGACGTGTCTGGTGCTCGACACCATCGCCGTAAAGTCATCGACGTAAGCCGACTCGGATTTCCCGCATCCTAGTTCGCGTGGGACACCCCTCATCGCCCCCATTTTGTGCAGTAACGGCTCGAGAGCTAATACGGACAAGAGGGGCGAGAGGGGACAACCCTGGCGGACCGAGCGCATGATGCTGAACGGCTGCGACAGGTGATCGTTCACCATCACAACTGGGCAGATGTCGTTGTACATCGCAGCGATCCAACCCCTGAAAACGGGCCGAAAAACTAGCTGCCTCGAGGACCGCCGCCAGATACCGATGGTCGACCCTATCGAATGCTTTGGATTGATCCAAGTTGATCAGGGCCCCACCCGTGCCAGGTTCCTTAACCACTCTCTCTATGATGTATCGCATGAGGTGGAGGTTGTCGTGTATGGATCTGTCCGGAATGGCGCATGTCTGCGCCTCTCCCACCAGTCACTTGACGACAAGCGCCAACCTCGTTGCTAACACTTTGGCCAAAATCTTGAATTCCGCGTTTAGCAGGGTTATGGGCCTGAAGTTATCGATAACATCCCCCTTGTTCGGGTCTTTTCTTAGCAGCGCCACCGCTCCCCGGCTCACAAAACTGGGAATGCTCCCGTTCTGCTGCCAGTTGCAGTAGACGTCTGCCAAGAGGTCACCGAACAAGTCTGGCATAAATGCATAAAGCTCGTAGGGCAGACCATCCAAACCTGGTGATTTACCCCTCGTGCAGTTAGCCATCGCTTCCCGTATTTCACCGGCTGTTATTGGCTCTTCGCAACACTGTGCTGCAGTCGTCGAGGCAGTCCGTCGAATTATGCACTGAAGTCCATACCCCGATCCACCCGCCGCTGCTCCGGAACAGTTCAGCAAAGTGCTGCTGAAAAGCTTCACACATCTGCTCGGATTCGAGCAACACGCGCCCGTTTTGGTCAGATAAAGACCGAATTGTGGCTTTGTTGCCACGTCGTGCCTCTGCCACCCGGGCCCATTGGACGGCTTTTGTCCCCTCGTGTTTCAGAGCACGCGCTCTAGCTCTGACAACGCAGCCTTCGTGTTTTGCGTTTTAGAATTGGTCGAGTGCCAATATCGCCGCAAGCACGTCGGTTGCGATGCCTGTCCTAAACGCCTCTTCTAGCTTTCTGACTAGCTCTCCCTCTACTCTATTTTCCTCTATAACTAGTCCTACGCTAAACCTAATCGACTCTACTTTAATTGCCCTTTTTAAGGCGAAACTACACCTGTTGTTGACGACCGCTCCCGTCAACGCCCGCATAACTAATACGCTAACCGGTCACTGTAGGCTTTGCGCGCCGGGAAAGACGCGTTAAGCTTCCTGTAACCGGGTCCTTGTCTATGAAGTCTGTCTATGTCGATCTCACAGATCACAAATGTGTGGTCTGTGTAGTACACTATTTTAAATTGTGAACAACTTATACTAGCCTTATCTAGTTCTCTGCAGAATACCCTATCGAGATACAATCTGGATGACCCGATGCGGTTTGTCCATGTCCACATTGGCACATTCGGGTGATCCAGTCGATACCTGTCAGACAGTTCAAAACGTCTGAGCAGGTTGGTGAGGCTCTTGCACCCTCCTCCCCTATCCACTAGTCCCACACAATCCCAGCGTGCATCCAAGATACCGTTCCAGTCACCCACTAACACTAAAGAGTTCCAAGAAAGGTCTCTAGACGTCTGAAGAAATCTGGCCGTCCTGTCCCTGTCGGGGCTACTAGCCTGAAAGGGTTGCCTTCGGTGCCGCTTACGTCCAGCACCACCGACTTACCTTCTGGGTGCAGGAAGATGGTCCGTATGGCGAAACCCAAGCCTTTCCGAAACAACACAGCCACTCCGCCCCCAGCTCACGGACGGCTCGGAGATCCGTACACCTCGTAACTGTCGAAGATCGGTGCGAAAGCTTGTGTTTCGGAGATTCTCGTCCCGTTGATGGCCACCACATCTATGTTTAGTGACCTGAGGTCGTTAAGCAAGTGACCCTGCTGCCAAACCGAACTCAAGCCACGCACGTTTACATTTCCGATCCTGAATACGGCCATGTTGGGTGAGGAACGAGGCAAGTGATAAAGGATCATTTACCTTGATCTTCGGCTCCATTGTGAGTATATCCGAGTATACTCTCCGGTTTAGTGTCCCTCCTAGGTCTCTGAAATCACCAACTGCGTTGGGGAATTTCATTTTAATGTTTGTGTATTGTTTCTGTGGTATTCTTACCAGTCTTATGTTCGTTGGTGTTTTGATTGGTGCTGGTATTATGTAGTCGTGCTGTGAAATGTCTGTGTTCAATTATGTAAGTCATTAGTTTCTTGTTGTGTGTATTTATTACTGTGCATTTGTTTTTCTGGGGGTGGGTGGGGTTCTGCTATTTTCTTGTCGTTGTTGCTGGGTGTGTGTGTTTTGTTGTATTTGCGATGTTGGTGCTTGAGGTGGTGTTGTTGACGGTGTTGTTGTTGTTTGCGGTGGGGTTGCCGCTGGTGGTGATGGTAGTGCTAGTGTGGGTGGTGATGGTGTTGGTGGTGTTGCTGCTGTGAGTCTCTTTGCAGTAGCCTTTACCCTTTTTCCATTTCTTCCCTCTCTTTTCGAAGGCGACGATGCGCTGCTTCTGCGTTTGTGCGTTCTTGCGACCTTTTGCCATCCCTCTCACACATCACACTCCATGTCCGATTCTGTGAGGTCGGGGAGGGGTACCAGCTCCACTCTTTCACTTTCTTGTTGGTGATGGTTGCAGTGGAGTCTCTGTTTCAGCTGCAGTTGGTATTACTGTTGGTATTACTCTCAATGGAGGCACCGACCCAATCTTCTCGTACTTTTTCTGTATTTGCAGTACAGTTGTTTTGTCCTCGATTCCGACGAGGACAGACGCTGCCAGCCTAGAAGGGGCCATCCATGGGGAGGGGGGGGGGACTTGGGTCAGTTTGACCCTCACAATTTTTTTGCCCACAGTAGGAGGGCACCAACACCATTTCATCGCTCCTTAGGGTTACTAAGGATTGAGCCTTTGCCTCCTGGGGTGTGGCAAAAAGCACGTCCACGGTGGCATATTTCTTGCCTCGGGTGATATGCGTTTTCCGCTGCCATACAGACCCTAAGGCTTTGAGCCTCTGTGGCTCTTTCAAACCTATGTGATTTTCTGCTAACTGTACGGTATGTGACCGTACAGTGATGTTGGATTTCGAAAAATTCTTCGGCTGCCTTGCAGATTGCTCGGTGTCCGGTTTTCGTCACCATCTTCCTTGCTTCCTGTAATTCCTCATTTGTTATAAGGATGGTTTCCAGGTTCTTTGTGATACCTGCAAACGAGATTGGTTTTTCTTTCCTGTTGTTATTGTGGACATAGCTACTGTTACTTTTGTTGTTGCTGCTGGTACTACGACTGCCGCCGCCGCTGTTGCTGCTGCTGCTGCTGTTGTTATTGCTGTTGCTGCTGCTGCTGTTGTTGTTTATGCTGTTGCTGATGTTGTTGCGGCTGATACTAGTATTTTCCTCGCCACTGTTGCTGCTGCTGATGTTATTACGGCTGCTGCTGCTATTCTTCATGACGTCAGACGAATGAAATGGCTTTCTGTATTTACCGCACACATGTTTTGTCGTTGTCGTCGTCGTGGAGAAATGTTCCACGGTACGCGCGTTCTCTCGATGAAGAACGCTACGAGAAACTACATTTTTCTTTTTCTTTAATGGCGTCGCTTGCGAAAGAGGCGACAGAGCGAGACCACATTTAGAGAAGGGTGGGAGAGAGACAATCTTTTCTCTAAAGTAATGACGATTGGGGAAGAAGAAGACGGAAGGAGTGGGAGTGACTTGTGAAAATTCTTTTTTGTAGCCATGTTTTTTTTTACGGTTTAAAATGAATATTGGGCACAAATCCCAATAACTGGTTATTTAACCACGTAGAGCCAATTAACGAGCAGAAAGACTCCTCTTAGGAGGAGGGGGATGTCTTTATCTACAATTTGGTTCAAGTTTTAAACAATTTACAATTGTTATAACGGTTAAAAATTACAATACCTTACAGAGCCGAGCCTCCGTCAACCATGGCATCCAATAATAATAATTAACCACAAGGGTTTACACAAAGTAGACATTAAGGACAGTACAGGACAATACAGCACGGTACAAATGGGCATTTCTGCGTGTAAAAGACAAAAAAAGCAGAGGATGTAACAAAAAAGAACAATGAAAGATTCCCCAATAGGAGTGAGACTTCCGAGGGCCATCGTGGAGAAAGCCCATTAAAAAAAGCCACGGTGAACCTGACCACCAGGGCAAGTGCCCTCTCCCAGTTTCCCACCTTCAATTTACAGGCACATACTCAGAGTAGGCCCATTCTCTCGGGCCATTCTTGCCTCTCACACCCATCTTTCAACAAAATGCTGGGAAGAGAGCACTTCCCTCTCTACCCTGATTTTCCTTTTCAAATGAAATTTGAAAAAGTTAATCAGGGCATCACCGAAGAGGTAAGTGCTCGTCTTCAGCCCTTTCAGACGCGTCCACCATACTATCTCTTTCGCCATGGCCACCAGACATATAAAAACTGCCTGCCCTTCCCGGCTAAAGGAAGAGGGTGGGGCAATCCTCACGATGGACTCAGCTGATAGCCAGATCCGTTCTACAAGCGACAGCAGGTGTTCAACATAAACCCACAAGTCAGCAATGCTCGGACACTGGACGAGTGCATGCAGGACGGTTTCGTCGCCCTGCGCGAATCTGCCATTTGGCCAGCTGACGGCACTTCCGTGTCTGTAGAGTTCATCCCGAACTGGCAAAGCTCCTCGGTAGAACTGCCAGGCCAGGGATTTCTGGAAATTGTCCATAGGCTCCGTCCTGAAAGTTCTTCCGAAGATATTGGATAGTTGATTTTCGTTGACGCCTAGAGTTTCCCCAAGTACGTCGTCGCTCTTCCCCTCCACTAATCCTCTATAGAACGCCAAGGTGGAGTTTCCACCGATCACATTGCCCGAATGGTCGAGGGGCGTGAGCGCGTGAAGACATTCCAGTCTCCAAGTGCTCCCTCTCGGTCTTCGTTTGACCCAGGAGTGCAGCTCCGTCAAGGAGACGAGC
>OZ024742.1:84410448-84412948 GCA_964016885.1 Eledone cirrhosa
AGTGTTCTTTAAATACCACATAAATAACGATCCAGAACTAATATATTTGCCAGAAATTTTTCTACAGATCTATAATCATGTGTTATGGTGGCAACTTATATAAAAGTGCGTAAAGTTCCACCCACATACTGACAATTTTGGTATGATGCGGTGGTACAATAGGCATAGTTTACACAGACTCATAAAAGACATATCCAGTATTTTACTTCACATATTTGTCGATTACTTTCAGCCAGAATTTCATAAACACACTATTTCGACCGTCTTCCACATTCGCTGTGATTGTGCAATATTAAATAGCTGCATAATTATTTCATCGATGCTTTTCTAATATAGCCCGTTTACTGAGCAACACTAAAAAACAGACTAAAATATATCCCGCTGTTTCACCCTTCTGAAATTCAATCCCGAATCAAACATCAATTTCGTAAAATCGAACTAATCGAAGAGAATATCTAACACGCCAGGTATTTCGACTCTACTAAGATTATATATTACAAAAATCCAATTCCATGATCGTAAATTTGAAACAAATTAAATAGACAAACCGATGTGATATTTACAGCAATTGAAAGAGATTTTTGCGGGTATATTAATAGAGAGTTATAACAAGAAATTGTTTTGTTTTTAAATGAATAGACATCAACATTGATTGATGAGCGAAAGGTTGACTTGATCTGGAAAGTTCTCATCTTTTTTTGATGCAGCACTAACGAAAGCCTTTCAAATAGATTTCAGTGTTGGATGAATTAAATCAACTTTCAATAAATAGGAATACTGTTTGCGGCCAAGTAGAGACCACACATATTTACTAGAGAAACAAAAATGTCATTTCTATTGCCAATATAATTACTAACATTGGAGATGAATGCATTTCGATACGATCACTACCTCTACCATTTTTGTTTACCTCTTATACTTCTTTACATACAGTAACCTGTAACACTGACATATGGATTTATATAATGATTGATGAAGAGTTCGATTGCCGAAGGCGACGATAGAATAACGAAATATATTCTTTACAATTACTATTAACGCAGTAAACCGAGAGAGATAAACATTTTTGTTTTTGGTTGTGTTACTGTTTAGTTCCACGTGGACTCTGACACTGCAGACTTCATCAACGATCATTCTAACCATGACCAGGTTATCTTTCTACAGTTTAACAGACTTATATTATTTACTGTTTGCTTCAATTGAAGATGGTTATGTGACATGTGACATACATTTATCGCTTATTAATACTTGCTAAAGTATTCTTAACTATACCATGATTTGGGAGGGAACATATAGGTCTAATCAACATACATTATCATACTGGAGAAACGAAACGTGATAAAATACGTCGATGAGCAAAAACAAACCCTCAAAAGAACCATTAATAGTTCCAATAGGAGTGAACAGGATACATTGCAAAAGAGCTATGATAATAGTTACGTGTAATAAAATACGAACTCAGCTGGAGCCGTTTGAATATACGGAGGATTCTACTTAAAAATGGGCAATATATAATGGCATTAAACTGGCATGCAAGAAAGATTGCACCATAGTATTGTGCATACGAAAGACACACGTACGCACACATGCATACGTATAACGGCGTATAAATATATGCATATTTTATTCTGTGAGTTTGCTTCTCTCACCCTTTCGCTCTCTCTCTCTCTCTCTCTCTATATATATATATATATATATATATATATATATATATATATATATATTTATGCATTCACCGACATACCAACACATACACTGACTCACAGGATCACATATATAGTAGATAATGAAACATTTTCCATTATATCCATTTATCAGTTTGTGCTAAATGGGTTAAACATTTCCATGAGAAATAACATTCAATAAACAATCTACCTGCGGGATTTTAGGAAACCATCTCAAAGAAGGTAACGAATTCCTCCTTCTATAATTTTTTTCCAAGAGAGCGTAGGTTTAGTTATGACTTACTTTAGAAATAAAGCAGAATTGAAAACATGTGAGTTGTAATCAGATTTAAATACTATTAAAAGCGATGACTTCCAGAGAAGTAAATATTTTCTTCGAATCTATTTTTGTGTCGGAATAAAAAATAAAAATAAAAACGCTAAAGTAAAAGAAAATAAATAAGAGGATATGTAGAGAAAGGAAGTACAAAAGACCTTTTTAAAACAATGGTGAAATATACATAAAAATCATGTTATAAAATTACAAAGTGATAAGGAAAAACATCAACTGAGGGAAGTCTGTCATCTTTGCGGATTAGTTTGTCATATGAAAAGTAAAACCATAAAAGACAAAAGAACAAAACCAAAATATTTGATAGCAAACTTTGTTTCAAAAATTTATTTTCAGGCGTCAATAATCTACTTGCATGCAAAAAAACTATGTCATCCTTCAGATTATCGAATATAATTGTGTGTTATCTTGAGGTGCCAAATGGATTACAGGGCGAAGGATTACTTTATACTTTGAATGTTACAAAGTATTATGCTCATTCAGG
>OZ024742.1:84417948-84435448 GCA_964016885.1 Eledone cirrhosa
GATTCTGTCTTATATAAACTATGCATCTAAACACCCTAAGTCTACTCTCAACTCCATAGTATATAGCATATCCTCTAGGATCTCGAGGCTCTCCGCCAACGAAGATATCTTCGACCAAGCAGCCGAATACTACAATAAGGCCTTACTAAATGCCGGATTTAACCGGAGAATCTCCTATATCCTTAAGGCTAGCTCTAGAAACCAACCCAGCATAGGACTAATGCTATATTAAGCCATACCTATAACAGAGTACGCTGCGGCCTTGACAGAGTCAAGAACTATAGTATAGAGAACCACACTAAGGAACTTGGCCGCACCGTTAATTGCATGAGTGGCGACCAAGATAACCTACAGCACAGTAAGGGTCACCAGATTGGTAACGATACCCGCTGTAGCCTACTAGAATGATTCCCTAACTATAAGATTAGCAACGGCGGTGGCCTATTACCAATGCCTCCAACCGGCGTCTAGCCACACTGAGCGGCCACCTGAGCATAAAGCGAAGGGGACGCATAACTGGCTACAGTACAGTAACAACCATAAGTACTGTCAACTAGGAAACAAACCCGCGGTAAAGCGGAATCGCCACCGTAATGTCATATGGTTACACGTCCCCTACTCACGGAGTGTGGCCTCCGACATACCGAGGAGATTCTTCGAAGCCTTAGCGAAGAATTTCCCACCCAATCATAAATACAGGAAAATACTTAATAGGAACAATATCAACATATTCTTCTCTACCCCTCCCCCCAATCTAGCAGACATCATAGGAGCAGCTAATGACAGTAAGATCAGCAAAACACGGCACTTTAGCACATATACATCTAGACCCGACAACAACACTAACAGCCTTAACGTCTCCCTAACAGCACCCAATAGTGTTGGTGGCTGACCCGACAGACGAAACCGATATAACCAAGGCGAACCGGTGAATATGCTGGTGACACGCACGGGTCACCCACCGGCAACGGAACGGGCTGCGGCGTGCGGAGGGATAATGGTACCACCCCGCACGCCTCGAGATATAACAGTACCAATGACCGAGAGAGAGACATAGAAAACAACATAGGTAGCAATAGTAATGGCCTTACTTTAGAAACTAGGAGCGACCGTGACAGAAAATGAAACTGACGTGACAGTGGTGGCTGCCCTCTCAGGGGAAACTGCCTGACTGATAAGGTTATTTATAGGTGCAACATAACTAGCCATAATAGAGTTAAACACTATATAGGGGCCAGTTCAAAACGAGATCTAGAACACATCTCCACTCCTTCAGGAACAAAAAAATAAGGCACTCCACGTCTCTTGCCAATTACGTCACTACATTAAAAGACGCCAACATCAGCTTCTCCACACACTGGGATATTGTCGGTAGGGCCGCATCCTACAATTTCAAGAGGAAGTGCGAGCTTTGTCTCATGGAGCTTTACTACATCATAAGAAGACCCTACGAACTCATAAACAGCAGAGACGAATCAGTCATAAACTTTAAGCACCGAATGCAAGCGTCTTACTTCGGGTGGGAACCGACTGCGGCATGAAAACTATAAACTGGGTACCCCTGCCCAAACCATAACACTCCGGAGGACAGTCGGCGTAAGCAAACATCTGTGAACTAAATATGCATCCCCGACCTGGCTCGAACCGGCACTAGTAAAGCAGCACCCACAAAATAATAACACTAAACATCATCATGTGAACGGGTAAAAAAGCCAGTGGGACTAGATTATTCAAACACCGAATGGAGTTACTTCCCCTTGCTCTGCGGCAATAACAACACATGTACTTAAGCGAAGACTGAACTCTGATGTGAATTTAACCTTAATCCCCTCCTGGGTCGCGTATTGATCATTCTTTTTGTTTTCTATGCCCTTGAGAAGCCCGTTCTGGGCGAAACGTACGTAGGTGCATTGTTATATAAAATGTTTTAACGGTATATACTCCTTTGTATTCATTTCTTTTGTAGCCGTTCTGATTATTTTCTCGCCCACTAAATATTAACGCTTCTAATATTCAACCCTGTATGCACAAGTATTGAGCACATTTGCACAAACTATTGGCAACTAAATATATGTATCACTTATCTTTCCTTCTTTCTCTCTCTCGATACTTAAACATAAACATATATATATATATATATATATATAGGAACCAGTAAGACCCCGACAGCTGAGCTCAAGCCGTTTCGACGGCTAATTCTGGACTAAATGAAAATTTATCCTGGTATTTAAATAGCCGATCTTCTCAAGGGGTAATTCCATATATGGTCAAAGTGATTGTCAAAAATCAGTAGTAATTCTGTGGTTGCAAATTAGTAGGGGAGATGGTGGCTAAACCTGCCAGTAGGAGAAAGAGGGGAGGGGGTGGAGTAGACCCAATCAAGCGTTGGTAGTGCCAGCTACAGCTGGGCATGAGGTCAAAGAAGATACAGGGGAGGGGGAGGAAGTCGGAACGGTAGGTAGAACAATGGGGGGTAGAAATAGGAAAGAAAAAATACTGAGAGTGAAGAAAAGCAAATAAGTGTAAAGAAAAAAGTAAAGTAAATTAAATTCTACGACCTAGGTGTCAGGCTATTGTTAGGCGAGAATAAAATAAAGAAATAAATAAATAAGTAAATAAATAAATAAATAAATAAATAAGGAAATGAGTAAGAGAACTAGGTGGGACGGATAAGGCAAGGACCCTTTTAAGAGGTATAAGTACGTAAATGATACGGTGACGGGTCAACAAAAGGGGCCAAAATACTAAAGAGACTACCACGAAATAAACAATAAAGGTTTCCATCCCGGGCCAGCAACGACCCAGTGCAGCAAAGTGAACTTGTACGAGATAATAATTCTGAGTCCCGAGAAAAATATATACTAATGCTAACTCTAAAAGATCTAAAACAAGCTACATGAAAGTTCGTACGAAATAAAGGTAGAATACGGAGAAATAAATTCAGAATCCACCGTGATGATGGGCTCCTTACCCTTAAAGGGTACAACCCCAGTAGTACAGATCGGGTCCGGAAACAATTAATCAGATTCTTCCTCGACTGGGGATTTAAAATAACCCTACAAACGTCCCTGACCCGAGTAAACTTCCTGGACGTAACCCTCGACCTCGAAAACGACCTGTACTACCCATACAGGAAACCTAATGACAATCTGCACTACATCCAGCGCCGATCAAACCATCCTAGGAACATCACAAACAACCTGGTCAAAAACATCTCCCTCCGCATATCCCGTTTGTCAGCTAATGAGCGGATATTCGATGAACATGCGCCTTATTACAACCAGGCCCTCAAGCGGAGTGGTTTCCGGGAGGAAATATCCTACTGTCCAGCTCCCATTAGCGGAACCAGCAGGAGACACCGCCGCTCACGCAATGTAACATGGTTCAATCCTCCCCACAACGCAGAGGTGACTACCCCCATCGGGAAACTATTCTTTAGGCTCATTGAAAAACACTTCCCATTACAACACCGCTACCACAACATAATTAACAAAAATACCATCAAACTCTCTTACAACACTACACCAAACTTCGCACAAAACATCGTCTCCTCTAACAACAAAAAACTCAACCCCGATGGCAGAAATAACCTAATTAGCAGTGGAGAACCGACGAGGAGGTGTAACTGCCCGGATAGATCTATTTGCCCACTCGACAATAGATGCAGAGACCGTAATGTGATCTACCAGTGCAACGTGAGGACGGATACCTCCAACAAAGCCTATATAGGACTTACCGCATGTGACTTCAAGACCCGGCTATACCAACATAGACATACCTTCCGAAACCCGGCCCGGCGTCACGCCACTACACTTTCGGGCCACATATGGGACCTCAAGGACAACAACATCACCTATGATCTCACTTGGAGATTACTGTCCAGAGCCAATTCTTACACGGGAGGACGCTGTCCGTGCAATTTATGCTCGGAGGAAACTTTACAAATGCTGTTTTCGACGGACCAACTCCTAAACAAGAAAGATGAACTGGTTACCGCATGTAAACATAGATTGCGTAGGACTTACCTCGCCCTCAAACCCCATAATGACCCGGGGGGGGGGGGGGGGGGGGTAGACTAGGGCTATAACACCCCAGTTGCCGATTTTGCAATGGGTAACCCCTGCTTGCCAAGGAAGACGTAAGATCTTCTTTGTATTCTTTTATCGCTTCCTTTATTTCCTTCCCCCCTCTCTCCTTTGTCCTTCTACCCCAGCTCTTCTCCTTTGTCGGCGTCTTTTCTCGCCCACCCGAGGCTGCCCTTTGGCCCCATGTAGCCTTAGTACCCCCACCCCCCTCCCCTAGTCTTTGATAGATTTGGCGGACTCCGCCCTTTATAGCAGTTGGCTTAGACCCCGGATATTTTCCCCCTTTTTCCGACCGCTCCCACTATTCTCTGTGCCCTCTATATTTCTTAGTGGCACATGCCTTATTTTTTCGTTTCAGTATTTCTTGCTTCGCTTTTCTTCTGGGCGGGGTGGATTCTGAATTTATTTCTCCGTATTCTACCTTTATTTCGTACGAACTTTCATGTAGCTTGTTTTAGATCTTTTAGAGTTAGCATTAGTATATATTTTTCTCGGGACTCAGAATTATTATCTCGTACAAGTTCACTTTGCTGCACTGGGTCGTTGCTGGCCCGGGATGGAAACCTTTATTGTTTATTTCGTGGTAGTCTCTTTAGTATTTTGGCCCCTCTTGTTGACCCGTCACCGTATCATTTACGTACTTATACCTCTTAAAAGGGTCCTTGCCTTATTCGTCCCACCTAGTTCTCTTACTCATTTCCTTATTTATTTATTTATTTATTTATTTACTTCTTTCTTTCTTTCTTTATTTTATTCTCGCCTAACAATAGCCTGACACCTAGGTCGTAGAATTTAATTTACTTTACTTTTTTCTTTACACTTATTTGCTTTTCTTCACTCTCAGTATTTTTTCTTTCCTATTTCTACCCCCCATTGTTCTACCTACCGTTCCGACTTCCTCCCCCTCCCCTGTATCTTCTTTGACCTCATGCCCAGCTGTAGCTGGCACTACCAACGCTTGATTGGGTCTACTCCACCCCTCCCCTCTTTCTCCTACTGGCAGGTTTAGCCACCATCTCCCCTACTAATTTGCAACCACAGAATTACTACTGATTTTTGACAATCACTTTGACCATATATGGAATTACCCCTTGAGAAGATCGGCTATTTAAATACCAGGATAAATTTTCATTTAGTCCAGAATTAGCCGTCGAAACGGCTTGAGCTCAGCTGTCGGGGTCTTACTGGTTCCTATTACCCACTCTACTACCTCAAGTATTGAGTACTTTGGTGCGTTATGGTCCACCTGGTTCCTTACCACATTTCCTTCGTTATATATATATATATATATATATATATATATATATATATATATATATATATATATATATATATATATATATATACATATATATATATATATATATATATGGATATATATATATACATGTATATGTGTATATATATATATATATGCATATATATACATATATATATATATATATATATATATACAGGAACAAGTACGACCCCGATGGCAGAGCTCAAGCTGTTTTGACGGCTATTTCTGGACACAGAAATAGCCGTCGAAACGGCTTGAGCTCTGCCGCCGGGGTCATACTTTTTCTTATTTTCACTCTACTACCCTAAGTATTGAGTACTCTGGTGCGTTATGGTCTATCTGGTTCCTTACCACAATTCCTTTGTTATATATATATATATATATATATATAT
Source organism: Eledone cirrhosa (assembly GCA_964016885.1). Classification (NCBI taxonomy): domain Eukaryota; kingdom Metazoa; phylum Mollusca; class Cephalopoda; order Octopoda; family Eledonidae; genus Eledone; species Eledone cirrhosa. The sequence continues at coordinate 84,423,708 of OZ024742.1, forward strand.
ACATACATACATAAAATTGAAAAAATGTGAAGAATAACATGATCAACAGTACAAAAAAGGGGAATTCATTTAGAGTCTAACAATTTTTTCTCTGATTGAGTTGTTTAAAAATTGCTGAACACTAGAAGCAGTTTCACTCAATTTTAGATACGATGCTAGCTCAATCATGTCATCAGAAACTGTTATAAAATATATATATAACCGGCAAATCTACAAATTCAAATTACAGCTTCAATAACAATTGTTTCTACTATTGGCACAAGGCCAGCAATTACCCAGTACATAACTGGTACTTTATTTTATCGACCCCGTAAGGATGAAAGGCAAAGTTAACCTCGGCGGGATTTGAACTCAGAATGGCAAGGGCCGTAACGCTATACCTCAAAGCATGGCGTCCGACCCTCTACCGATACTGCCAATCAACCGCCCATCTTCAATAATAATATTAGTAATAAAGATACAGAGAGAACAAACGAAAGAAAGAAAGAAAAAGGAAAATAAAAAGAAGAAAAAGGAAAAAGAAAAAGAAAAAGAAAAAGAAAAAGAAAAAGAAAAAGAAAAAGTAAAAGGGGAAATGAAAACAGAGAAAGATATAGAGAGAAAAACATGTAGAGAAAGGAGGATAGAAAGAGAATAGAAAAGGATAGAGGATAAATGACGTAAGAGAAACAAATGATATCAACAATAGATGAATAAATGTTAATACATGAATAAATGAATAAATGTAAATAAATAAATAAATGAATAACTAAACATATTATATCGAGTATGATACAAAATGATACCAAATATGAAATATGAAAATATGAAAATAAATAAGTAAAATGTGCGAAGAAATTTAAACATATAAAGATTATTGAAAGTGGTTACAATATAGAGAGATGCGAAAGTATAAATATGATAATATTAAATATATTTATGTCTGTATTGTTTATTTTAATAAATTAAATATATAATTAATTAATTATTTGATTAATTAGTTGTATGTTATATTAGAAGTGAAAATTATATGATAAGATAACATATGAGGGATGAAATAGAAAGATAGAGATACATAAAATATGAATGTAAATATAAGAGGTTTTGATGTTGGTTCATTGATAGATGGTGACAATTATAACAATAATGATGATGATGTGATATTATAATAGATCTAAGTGGTACAATTTGGGTTGTGGAATAGATAAGATGAATTAAACTGGTCTAAAGTTCTCAAATTTGGTCGCCGTTTTATGCCTAAAGTAAATAGTTCTTTCAATTTTACTGTTAAGTAGCATTTTGATGTACTTTAACATTTGGAAAAGCTCCATATTACAAAGACCACAGTGGGACATGCCAATTCGATAGGCCTTGCTGTTGATATGTGTATATATATATATATATACACACACACACACACACACACGCACACACACATACACACACACACACACACACACACACACACACATATATATATATATATATATATGTAGAGGTTATATTTAATTTGTTGGGATTCAACAAGCTTAAACATTTTTATAACTGATATAAAGCACTCAACAGTTTAGTGGAGTAAATACACAATATATTAATAAATGGAAACTATATTTATAAAACCATATCTATTTTATTATGCATATTTCAACGCCAACCAAGGCAAATTATGGTGCGCTTTCATCAGATAAAATAAAGATTTGCTTCATAAATAAATATTGACATACCCGCAAAAAAGACAACCTTAACGGTTGGAGTTTCCTGGATAGTGGAGCTAATACTTTATTGAGGGTAATGCAAAGTTATGAGTGAGTATGCAAATGAGTGTCCAAATGGTTGAAAAGATAACGGTTTATTTAAATTAAACTGTTGAAAGAAGATGATATGTAAGGGAGAGAGAAAAAAAGAAAAAAAGAAAGCCGAAAGAGAGAAGAGGAAAGAAAGAACGATTATACATATTGATAGTGAAGATAGAGTGAATGAAGAAATAAGTTTCAATGGAAAATATACACAGCATATATATCTAAGTGAAAGAAGAAGTGAAAGAAGAAATAAGATTAACGTGGAAGAATAATATTTATAATGTAGGGTTCATTACGTTGTGATTATAATATTTATAATGATAGGTTGAAAAATTAGATCAAAATAAAAAATTAAAATGTGACTTAATTTAATATTTTAATATTAAAAATTAAAAATTAAAAATTAAAAATTAAAAATTAAAAATTAAAAATTAAATATTAAAAATTAAAAATTAAAAATTAAAAATTAAAAATTAAAAATTAAAAATTAAAAATTAAAAATTAAAAATTAAAAATTAAAAATTAAAAATTAAAAAAATTAAAAATTAAAAATTAAAAATTAAAAATTAAAATTGAAATTAAAACAGGAGTATTTATATCATATTAAGATGTATTAGTAATAAAATATTGGTTTAGATGTTTATGTTAAGGATTATAAATTATTTAAATAAATATATAGTATTTTATATTAGAGAAAATCTAATATAGTGTATTTTATTAAAGTAAGTTTGGAAAAATTATATTTATTAATAGTTGTAAGTCAAAATTTAAACATCCAAATAATTCTAAATTTATGAAAAATTTACGAGAGTTTACAAAGGAATAACTACTTAATTATATTATAAAAACAGTAAGGAAGTGTAAAGGAAGTTAGAAGTGATTTTTTAAGATCTCAAATGACTCCAAAGATTAAATGTTATAAAGTTAAAAATTTTATCTTCAGAATATAATTAAAACATAAACCATATGTTATTTCATACGAAGTCATAAATTTATCTTAAGAATATAATTAAAACATAAACCATAGGTTATTTTATAAGAAGTCATACTTGCTATAAAGTTAAAAAAGTTTATCTTAAGAATATAGTTAAAACATAAACCATAGGTTATTCCACATATATATAAAGACCTATATATAAAAATCATATGTTATTCCACATATATATAAATATTTGGATACATATATTAAAAACTTTGCAGATATAAAAATATTGGAAGATATGAAAATAATCGTTTTTCTATATCTTTCAAAGAATTTTGTAAAACCTTCCGTAAGTCTTTCAAGAAAATTTTTTCTAAAAAGTGTTTCAAGCAGTGACATAAAAAAAGTTTATAATCTATTGATAGGTGTAATAATATAAAGTATATATATGAGGTAGAGATAATAGAAAGTAAATTAAATATATATGAATCATATATAGATATAGAAAACATTATCTAAAAGAGATTAACCATATATTATATTTTATATATATATTTAAAAGTTGAGTTTAAACGATGTTTACAAGAACTAAATAAATTATTTCGCGAATTAATAGAGTTCTTACTTTTTAGTATAATGAATATTTCGTCAGCGCAAAGTGAGCAATTTTTGGATAGAGCAGTGTATGATGGAGCTTTGGAGATACTTTTCCAAAATATAGAATAGTTAATATTCTTGGATTTTAAGTTCCATATTAAGTTAGATAGAAAAGTTGAAGATTTTTTACCAATATTCGTAAAGGAATATTTATGGTTATTAAAACGAGATTTGAAGTCTGTGGATGTAGAGCCGACATAGTTAAAGAAGTTTTCATTTGTTTTGACATTACAATTGTATACTATATTTTTAACTAAACAGTTATTATTTAGAGGACAGTTAGATTGATTTCTACAATTACATTTATCTGAATTTATATTATTGGGAGCCGTAACATTATATTGGATATTGCTAGAGGTATTAATGCTATTCTGATTTGATTTTAAGTTTCTATTATTAATTCTATTAATATTCTGCGCTAAATTCATAGTGGTGGAATATAAGAGTTTAATAGTATGTCTATTAAAGATTGAGTAATATCTGTGTCTTAGGAAAGCACGTATTTAGAGCTTTAAAATATAATTTAGCTATAGGAGTTTTAATACTTAATGAGAAAGGGGAAACGAACCATAATATATTTCTAGTTCTAATTTTTCTTTTGATTTTCGAGTTAGTGCAAGGTTTCCTATTATAATTATATTTATAGTTATGGTTAATTGGCACATCCTTATTGTCAATGTATTTAATTTCATTACTATAGCCTGCTCTACTTAATGTTTCGTTATAATATTGTGCCTTATCTTCAAATATATTTTTATTCGCTGAAATTATAGAAATATGTTGCTGCACAGAATTTACAATAGTGTTTTTAATGGATCTGGGGTGATTGGAATTAAAGTTAACATAGTTTAAATTCTCATTTATTTTATGAAATGGATAATAAAGACCAGTATTAAGGTTTAAAGTTACATCTAAAAAAATAACTATTTTATAATTATTCTCTACTTCTACCTTAAGATTAACGCTATTAAAAAATTGTATAATTTCTTTTCTTTTCCTATTTATTTCACAATTATTATTATTTTCAATAAGCAATAGCATATCGTCACGATATAAACCACCGGTCATTTCCGGTATTTTCCTATGTAAAGTATTGTTAATAAAAAGCCCCACAAGATCCGTTAATTGCGCCGAGTCCGATGACCCCCATAGTGATATCGTAATTGTTATCCCTATCTGCACTAGTCCAAAAGTGGTTGCTAAATTCAATTAATGTTTTACGTGCAGTTAAGATAATGTGCATTTCATTGCTAGTTAAATCTGTATATTTAAATGCACATGTAAGAGCTTTATTAAGTAGATTAGGAGTGATAGATGAGTAATAATTAGCAATATCCAATTGAATGAATTTATTGTTCTGTTTATATTAAACGAGTCAATAACTTAAACCAGTCAATACCTTCATTAGTCCCATTCCATAATTTTAAATAAGTTATTTCCTTAAGTTGTTGTGGTATGATTCTATCTAAAATATTCTTGCTAAGTATGCCTTTAACTATGTCGGCTCTATTTCTACAGACTTCAAATTTCGTTTCAATAACCATAAATGTTCCTTTACGAATATTGGTAAAAAATTTTCAACTTCTTTATCTAACTTATTATGGAACTTAAAATCCAAGAATATTAACTATTCTTTATTTTGGAAAATTATCTCCAAAGCTCTTTAATACACTGCTCTATCCAAAAATTGCTCACTTTGCGTTGAAGAAATATTCTTTATACTAAAAAGTAAGAACTCTATTAATTTGCAAAATAATTTATTTAGTTCTTGTAAACATCGTTTAAACTCAACTTTTAAATAAAATGTAATATATGATTAATCTCCTTTAGATAATGTTTTCTATATCTATATATGATTCATATATATTTAATTTACTTTCTATTATCTCTACCTCATATATATACTTTATATTATTACACATATCAATAGATTATAAACTTTTTTTACATGACTATTTGAAACTCTTTTAAGAAAAACTTTTCTTGAAAAACTTACGGAAGGTTTTACAAAATTCTTTGAAAGTTCCTTTGAAAGATATAGAAAAACCATTATTTTCATATCTTCCAATATTTTTATATCTTCAAACGTTTTTAATATATGTATCCAAATATTTATATATATGTGGAATAACATATGATTTTTATATATAGTTTTTTTTATATATATATATGTGGAATAAACTATGGTTTATGTTTTAACTATATTTTTAAGATACATTTTTAAAACTTTATAGAAAGTATGACTTCTTATAAAATAACATATGGTTTATGTTTTAATTATATTCTGAAGATAACATTTTTAACTTTGTAACATTTAATCTTTGGAGTCATTTGAGATCTTAAAAAATCACTTCTAACTTCCTTTACACTTCCTTACTGTTTTTATAATATAATTAAGTAGTTATTCCTTTGTAAACTCTCGTAAATTTTTCATAAATTTAGAATTATTTAGATGTTTAAATTTTGACTTATAACTATTAATAAATATAATTTACAACTATTAATAAATATAATTTAATAAAATACACTATATTAGATTTTCTCTAATGTAAAATACTATATATTTATTTAAATAATTTATAATCCTTAACATACACATCTAAACCAATATATTATTACTAATACATCTTAATATAATATAAATACTTCTGTTTTAATTTTAATTTTAATTTTTAATTTCTAATTTTTAATTTTTAATATTAATATTAAATTATTAAATTAAATCTTTAATATTAAGGCAAACTTTAATTTTTAATTTTGATTACTAATTTTTAATTTTAATCTAATTTTTCAACGTATCATTATAAATATTATAATCACAACGTAATGAACCCTACATTATAAATATTATTCTTCCACGTTAATCTTCTTTCACTTAGATACTTTTACGTTGTGTATATTTCTCCATTGAAACTTATCTCTTCATTCACTCTATCTTCACTATCAATATGTATAATCGTTCTTTCTTTCCTCTACTCTCTTTCTCCTTTCTTTTTTTCTTTTTTTTCTCTCTCCCTTACATATCATCTTCTTCCAACAGTTTAATTTAAATAAACCGTTATCTTTTCAACCTTTCGGACACCCATTTGCATACTCACTCAAACTTTGTATTACCCTCAATAAATTATTATCTCCACTATCCAGGACGCTCCAACCGTTAAGGTTGTCTTTTTTGCGGGTATGTCAATATTTATTTATAAAACAAATCTGTATTTTATCTGATGAAAGCGCACCATAATTTGCCTTGGTTGCCCTTGAAATATGTATAATAAAATAAATATGGTTTTATAAATATAGTTTCCATTTATTAATATATTGTATATATATATATATATATATATATATAGAATAGAATGAAACGAAATTTCATTTCTCACTCTTAGTACGGCACTTACTCAAATATAAGTATGTATGTATGTATACGTAAATACATATATGTATACAGACGTACAGTAGTATGTATATATATACATACATGCACACATATATATATATATACACGTATCGGTTTACCGAACATTTATTGCAATGCTCGGTTTGTTTGTTTGTAAACAATCAATGACACAGGAACGATGTACTAGTTTCAAGCTTATTAGCTATCGTCAGCATCGTATACCTTTCTGCCAGATGGTTGAACGTCTGAAAGTATATACTTTCCTTATGCATATTAACGGCTGAGCAGCCTAATTTGAATATCGAGTGAGCTCAGTCGACCGGGCACACCGAAAACGATAAATGGAATAGAATGAAACGAAATTTCATTTCTCACTCTTAGTACGGCACTTACTTAAATGTAAGTATATATGTATGTATACGTACATACATATATGTATACAGACTACTTTAGTATGTATATATATATATGCACGTATCGGTGTACCGAACATTTATTATAATGCTCGGTTTGTTTGTTTGTAAACAAACAAACAGCCCGAATTACGCCGTACAGTGTTTAGGCAACCACGTCACCTTTTTGTTCAACACTGACACAGGAACGATGTACTAGTTTCAAGCTTATTAGCTATTGTCAGCATCGTATACATTCCTACCAGATGGTTGAACGTCTGAAAGTATATACTTTCCTTATGCATATTAACGGCTGAGCAGCCTAATTTGCATATCGAGTGAGTTCAGTCGGTCGGGCACACCGAAAACGATAAATGGAATAGAATGAAACGAAATTTCATTTCTCACTCTTAGTACGGCTGTTACTTAAATATAAGTATGTATGTATGTATACGTACATACATATATGTATACAGAGGTACAGTAGTATGTATATATATACATACATGCACACGTTAATATGCATGAGGAAAGTATATACTTTCAGACGTTCAACCATCTGGCGGGAAGGTATACGATGCTGACGATAGCTAATAAGCTTGAAATTAGTACGTCGTTCCTGTGTCAGTGTTGAACAAAAAGGTGACGTGGTTGCCTTAACACTGTACGGCGTAATTCGGGCTGTTCGTTTGTTTACAAACAAACAAACAAACAAAGCGAGCATTATAATAAATGTTCGGTAAACCGATACGTGCATATATATATGTGTGCATGTATGTATATATATACATACTACTGTACGTCTAAACAGAAAAGAAGGAATTGAATAACAACAACATCCAAACAAAAAATACTGACTTAAGAGAAGTATAAATAAATAAATAAATACATACACAAGCACAATAACAACAAACACATATAAACACACACTAGTAAACTAAGATAGAATACAATAACCAATACACAGTCACCCAAACCCGAACACACATCAAACACGCATACGCATGCGCAGAGAAGACAAAAAATAAATAAATAAATAAATAAACAGATTAAATAAGGATGGCGTAGGCAACAATACAACAGGAGGAAACATAATAGCACCACTGACGATTTTGCAGATGTGCAAAGAAAGAACTTTGTTAGACTATATATATGTGTTTGTGTCTATATTATATCTGTATTTCTGATTGTTGGTCAGTCAATGGTAACATTGAGGACCGAATAAATTAAATTACCCGATATAAAAGACACAGAAGCGAAAACCAACCAAACATTGAGTGTGTTCTGTTATTAATTCTGGCAATATTATTACACAAATATGACCCTCCCAAGTATAACAATATTTGTTTCGACACACGATTTCATGTGAAAAACCTCGTAAAACTAATTCATCGCCGTTATATATATATACATATATATATATGTGTATATATATATAAATGTGTATATATATATGTGTATATATATACATATATATATGTGTATATATATATGTGTGTGTGTGTGGGTATATATATATATATATATATATATATACATATGTGTGTGTATATATATATATCTGCACACATATATATATATATATATATATATATATATATATATATATATATATATATATATATATATGTATATATATATATATATATATATATATGTGTGTGTGTATATATATATATATAACCAAGGCCTCACTCACACAAGGAAAAAGTATATACAAATTTACGTGCCATTCCTACAAACTCGCAAGTTAAATTTCTTAAATATAAGTTATTATATACACTCGTTTTACCTTGAATATCTTCAAACAACCAAATAACCAAAAACAAGTGTATATAAATACACGTGTCTTTCCTACAAACTCGCAAGTTCATTTTCTTAACTACAAATTATTATATACACTAGTTTTTCCTGGGATATCTTCAAACAACCAAATAACCAAAAACTATTAACATCCTCAAACAACCAAACTCACATCCATAAGAGAGGATACATATATATATACATGATTCTTTAATTTCTTCAAATAACCAAAGTCTCACTCACGTATCAAATATCAAATATCAAATATCTAAAAAGACACATAAGGAAAAAAAATGAATATTGCCCAGCAAGCCCACAACAATCGAAGTTGGTCTGATAATCAAATTGACCTCTTAATAAACACATGGTTTTCTCTGTCCCAAACAATAAACATTAACGAGTTGTGTCTCAATGAGATTGCTGAAAAAAACTGCTCAAACATTTACCACGAGGTCTGCTAAGCAGATACACAACAAACTAAAACATGTAGAAGTTTCTTTCAAACTAATTCAAAACCATTTTGAAAAACGTCGACATATTTACTCCAATAAGCACAACAGCAACAACAACAACAGCCACAGCAACAACAACGGCCAGAGAATCAGGAGCCACCACCACCGCCACCACTACATAATAGCTGAGTTACAGAATGACACTACCCCCCAACCACTCTCTCAGCCATCATTATCGCCATCACCATCACCACCGTCACCATCCTCTGCCACATCAACTGCTAGTAATGGACCACTGCTTTCTCTCCCACCACTCGCACAACCTCCATCACAGTTGTCATCATCATCATCGTCACCACTACTGCTTTCTTTCCCCACACCGCCACCACAGTCATGCTGTAGTCAAAAGAACTTTAAAAAATCATCTATGGATCTGTATGCACCCCCCACTATACAAACTAGAAGCAGCAAAATATGCCGCTACTCACTACGTGAGAGGCTATGCACACGTAGCGACTGCATATTTACCCATTTACCTGGTACTAGGCGCAATAACAATGCCAGCTAACACCAAAGCACGCTGCCCACACGCATAAGTCGGAGTCCCAAGATCTGCCAACATTCCCAACGTGAGAGGCTATGTCTGCTGACTGACTGTCCGTTGACTCATCTTCTTGGGACACAACGCACCAATAGAAAAGAGGCTCCATGCCAACACACAAACCAAAATAAAGCCACCCCTGCTGCAGTAATGCTGCTCCAGTCTTTTCACAAAGACACGATTACAACAACAACAAATACAACAACAACAAAAGTAATGCTGCTCCAGTCTTTTCATAAAGACACAATTACAACAAATACAACAACAACAACAAAAAAAGAGGGAACTGCAACCCTATCCAATGGTGTAACCACAAATCCAATCAAAAACTGCTCGCTGAACAAGTTTTTTTTTTCTTTTTTAGCCATGAAACTGGCAAAAGAGATAGAGAAAAATATTTTAGCCATCACCCAACACCATCCTTGCTGTCACTAACACACAATCTCAAAACAAGCCCGCTGCAACAGTCAAAACCAGCCACCCCACTAGCCTCCATATTTTTACTCAATACACAAGGTATCAGCCCATCCATCAATGCACAGAAATGGAAGATCCAATTTATTGAGGATTGGGTTGGTAAGCATCCCTTTCACATCCCCTTCTTCATTCTTACTGAGACCCACCTTGACAACTCCCACTTGGAGGCTAAAGTAAGAGTAAGGAATTTCACAACCATACGTGAAGATCGTTTTGGCAGAAGGAAGAGTGGAACTGCCATTTTCCTGCATGATTCCTTTACGGCAGATGGTAACACAACATTCTCCAATGGCTACTGTGAATCAGTCACTGTGCACAATAAAGCCAATGACCTGACATTAGTTGGGCTGTATAGGCCACACCAAACACCCATAATCTGCTTCAAAGAATGCATCAACAGTATTAAATGCTTTATTAAACAGTGCCATTCTAGCAACATACCTTTGATGGGAGACTTTAATATACCTTGTGTCGATTGGTCTACATGTAGTTTGAAACCAGGCCCCCCAACCTCCAGCACTGACAAAGAGGCTGTCGAGTCACTTCTTGACGTCATGAATAAGTTTTTCTTGTCCCAACTTGCCCTTGCACCAACACGGCATCAGAACATTCTGGATCTAGAATTTAGTAACCACACTAACATGATCCATAATATTACAGTGGAAAAAACCCTTCTCTCAGACCATGACATGGTTCTTTGTAACCTGAGATTCCATCAGCCGAAAGCTAATCCCAGGGTCCTCTTTCCAGCCCACCCATTTGATAACATGGATCTCTACAATGCCAACTGGGATGCAATTATGAACGAACTATCACATGTTGAATGGTCTTTTACTCACGCACACATTTCCACCAACATCAAAACATCTTGGCAGATCTTTGTAGACACTGTCACAAATATATATACAAAACACTCCCACCAAAACCTGTGAACAAAACCAAGTGCAGTATCCCCCAAAACAGAAAAACAATTATCAGAAAAATAAAAAGAACAAACAAAAAAATTAACACACTAAAATATGCCAACAGCAACACACACATTCGATGTCTATCGCCCTGCTTGAATAAAAAAAATATAACCTCCAGCAATGCATGATGACCATCATCAATAATCAGAGAATAGCTGAAGAGAGGTGGACCATTGAGAAAACCAAACACAACCCCAAAGTGTTATTTTCATTTGCTAAATAACACAAGGTCACCGTCTCCACTGTTGGCTCTCTAGTTGATGAAAATGGCACACTCCAAGACAATGCCAAAACCAT
>OZ024742.1:84442948-84445448 GCA_964016885.1 Eledone cirrhosa
CAATGGGTTCATATGACAGTGCGGATGTGTGTGACTTAGTAGGATTATTCCTTCTCCACACCCTCAAAGAGAAATTTCCTTCCCATAATATCGGTTTATACCGTGACGACGGATTGGCATTCTCATACCACCAAACGGCCATAACCTTGATAAATTCCGTAAAGATTTAATCAATACTTTTGCTAATCTTAACCTTAAAATTACTATAGATACGAACCTTACCAATGCTAACTTCTTGACATTAATCTTGATCTACTTACTGCCTATTTTAAACCTTATCATAAACCTAACGAAAATCTTAGATATATACACAAAGAGTCTTGTCATCCCCCAATAGTTTTTAAAAATCTTATTCCCAACATTAGCCGTAGGATTTCCACCTTATCTTCATCTCTAGACATTTTTAATAAAGCCATCCCTTATTATAATAAAGCCCTTAATAACAGCGGATTTACAGAACACATTAATTATTTACCTACTCCACCCCCTAAAACTAACCACAATAATAGGAAAAGGAAAAATTATTTGGTTTACACCCCCCCCCCCCCTTCTCTCTAACTGTCAAAACTAATGTAGGAAGGAAATTCCTTGACCTCTTAGACAAACATTTTCCTCCTAATCATAGATATTATAAGATATTTAATAGAAATGTAGTTAAAATCAGTTACTCTTGCTGCCCATCAATGAAGTCTAAAATCACTAATTCTAATCGTACGAGAATAAATCCAGGATGCTGTTGCAGGAAGCCGGATGAATGCCCATTACAGGGCAAATGCAACACCAAATCCGTTGTATATGAGGCCAAAGTGACACCTTTAATTAACAACCAGCCAGCCAGCCAGGAGTGAACGATATGTTGGCATGACTCAGGACAGGTTTAAACCAGGTTTTATGCACATGTCGCCTCTTTTAAAAACTCCGATAAAAGAACAGCAACGGCTCTCGCAAATAAGGTGTGGGAATTTAAGGATAAAAACATCCTGTACTCTATCGATTGGTCTATTTTGGACCATTCGAGGGAGTACCAAAGGGGTAAAAAGAATTGTTCTTTGTGTACCACTGAAAAATTTAGGATTTTACAAAACTTGAAAGCCACTTAAACTTGCCTGAACTCCAAGACCTAGATCTTCAGATGTTGTCCTCACCTGAAATCACATCTGATCTGTAACTGGATTGACATTCCTACGATGACTTAACAACCTTGAGCTCCTTCTCTGCTCTCTACGCCTTACAACATCCACTACGGTTTTTTTAACCTTCTGAACTCACTTTCTGTACTCTTATATTCTTTTTCTCCCTTATCTCCCCTAAATATTTAAACCTTTTCCTATGTCACTTTTTTTCCATATTCCCCCCTACTTTCTACCTTACCCTTTACATACACACCTTTTTTATTTTTAGATATTTATTTCTGTGTGTGTATGTTGCGTATATGTGTATATATATATATATCTAAGGCGGGTAAAATTCCCGAGATCCATGGACGAGTTCTCTCCAGCGGTCTCTGTCCCTCTTTATCGCTGCCATATCCTGCATCTCCAACAGACCAGTGTCTGTCCTTAGGGCATCAACATATGTTAACCTTGGTCTTCCTCTTCTAGTGTGTCCATGTAGGGGCTCCCAAAGGAGCACTGAGTTCAATGTCAACTCTGGATGTCGGTGAGCATGTCCAGCCAACCTCAGTCTCCTCTGTGTCACTTTTGAGCTGACTTTTGGGATGCTCCCATACAGCTCTGAGTTTTTCATCCACAGTGTATACTGATTAATGTTCAGAGCCATCCTCAGCATTCTCGTGTAGCACCCATCCACCATCTCAGTGAGTCTCTTGGTCAGTGTCCAAGTCTCAGACCCATACAGCAGCACAGACTCCACTACAGCAATGAAGAGGCGGATTTTCAGGTCTCTACGAAGGTCTGACTTCCACACCGATCTCAAGCTGTGACACGCCGCCCAGGCATTGCTCTTCCTCTCAACCACATCATCTTCCCTATTCCCAATCTTTGCTCCCAAATACAGGAAGTCCTCAACCAATTCCAGCGGCTTCCCGCCTACATTAGTGATCCCCTCTGGCTTCTCAACATTCTCTACCAGATATTTTGTTTTAGTCTCATTCATTCTCAGCCCCACACTCATCGACACAGTCTCAACCTCCCGCATCAAATCCTCTGCCTCCTTCACTGTATTTGTCACCAAAACTATGTCGTCGGCAAATTCAGCATCCGATACCTTTTTCGCCCCAACTCTCCTGCTCTGAGCCGGTGCTACAGTAAAGCCAGTGTCCTGGTGTTTCTCCAGTGCAAGGCGCATACAATAGTCCACTACGATGATAAAAAGGTAGGGAGCCAATGTATCTCCCTGGAGCACTCCAGCCAGTATCTCAAAGAACTCTGTCATCCCATCAGGTGTAATGACTTGGGCTTTGGTGTTGGTGTAGAGCAGTGATATCAGGTCCACTATCCTCTTGGGGATTCCATAAGCCTGTAAGATCTTCATCAGGCAG
>OZ024742.1:84447948-84490448 GCA_964016885.1 Eledone cirrhosa
ATATCTTCACCAAAGACATATATATAGTGGGCGTCTGTATGGTATAATGTGTCGACAGAAATTTCGATTAACAATTAGACACATTAAACCACTTGTTTATGTGAAATTAGAAAAATAAGGTTTAAACTTTGGGTTGTGAGATTTATTTAAAGAATTTACAGAAGGAAGCTTTTATGAAAAAGTTTAAGTGTATTATAGATAGTCACGATAAAGTTTCAGGGTAGGATATAGAGTAAAGATTAAGCCCTTACTTAGCGGTCAATAACCAGCCACGACTGCAGACTTTGGCCAGCCCTGCCCTAACTACGTGCCAGCCGTTCCGAGTAATATCGTCTAGCGAAAGAAATGGAAATTAATTTTTCCGAGCACTCCAGGAATGTAACGGTCTTAGGCGTGCTAGCGGGAAGTCCGCCACCGCCGGCTGGCCATCGTATATACGAAACGATTACTAGTAATTCACACTGGTGGGGGATTTAGTTAAGTGCTAGTAGAAGGAGGCATGATAAAGTTAAAAGTTATGATTAAGCCTAGAATTTAAAGGTACTGTTTGGCGGTCAAAACCGGTGGCGCGTCGGGTCCCAAGTCTGACAGGGCCCCAGGGCGAAGCAGCCGTTCCGAGTAATTTCGTTTTTCAATTTATTTATATATATCAACTAGAAATTGATTGACATATATATATATATATATATATATATATATATATATATATATCTAAAATAAACACATGAAGCAATCAGTGGATATGGCGCATGTCTTTCGGACATGACACCCTTAATTTAATTTTCGATATATATATATATATTTATGTATATATGTATGTATGTATATATGTATATATGTATATACATATGTATATATGTATGTATATATGTGTGTATATATGCGGGGACACACAAATCATCGGGCTGGATACCCGATCGTGAGGTTAAACCAGTAGGATTGAAGGACCCTAGCCTTTGTTCTAGGAGAAGGCAACTAAGGAAACTGGGATGACTCCAACATAAAATCTGCGTCTCAGTAGTTGCCGATGATTTGTATGTCCCCGCGCATACACACACACACAGGTATTTCACGATATAATTAATTGATAATTATTAAAAACGTTATATCGTGCAATGGATATACTCGATCGATGACGAGGGTGCAGCCATCATATATATATATATATATATATATATATATATATATATATATATATATATATATATATATATTCATATATATAGTGACGAAACATAAGTCAATTGCATCAACTCATAATCCTTTATTTACTGCTATATATATTTTGATGAGAGCCATTGAATGGCTATGACCTCATCAGGCAGTTAGTCAGTTCTTAGATATGCCAGCTCTGTGTGTATAGTGTTGATGGTATCAGAGCCTTATATATATATATATATATATATATATTTATATATATATATATATACACATGCATGTATATATATTTGCACACACACACACACACATATGTATATATATCTATTTATCCACGTTAACACGCAGCTATTTGGGGAAATCATATGATTCTACTTGCTCGACAACCTCTACTTCTTGTTCTCTCTCTCTCTCTCTCTCTCTCTCTCTCTCTCTCTCTCTCTCTCTCTCTCTCTCTCTCTCTCTCTCTGTCTCTATGCTTCTTGCTCCCTTGCTCTCACAGTCTCTTTGGTATTACAAGTGCCATGCAACCTTATTGCAGGAAACTACACTACCAGGAAAATAACTGATGAGGTACCGATGCATTTGGAGAATCAAATTTGGAAACAGAAGCAATTCCTTTCAACATGACTTGAAACATAGTATTCAAATGCCGTGCATGTCCACTCTGATTAAAATGGTAATCTATAGTAAGTAAAGAGGAGAACTCACCATCAGCTGCTGCATAACGCTGTGATCAAGAATTACCGGAAAACCGATCGGAGTGTTATTAGAGACATCAATGAATGCTGGCTTAAATATCACTCCGAAGCTTAACATCCAGACCGGACTGAACCTCTGGACAACAATTTATCCCCATTTTACCCTGAAGGATCACAAACAGAATTTTCCTAACAACCCATCTATTCGGCTTATTAACCCTATTAAATCTGATTTAATTAGACTTAGTAAAATAATTTTAGATAGGATTATACAAAAAATTACATGTTTGGCCCCTCTAGCCCTATGGAATAATTCTTTCGCGGTGATTGATTGGTTCAATGGCATATGCAACAAGAAACATTGCCGTCTTATCCAATTTGACATCAACAACTACTACTCTTCTTTTACTTTACCACTTCTTAGAGCTATTAATTTCGCCAAAGCGCTCACGGTGGTTAAGGATTTCGAAGCTGATGCCATCTTAAATGCTCGTAAGTCAGTGGTAAATTTCGACGACACACACTCACTTTCTCACTCTCACTCTGTCTCTCTCTCTACTTTATAGGGAACGTTTCATTTAGTAGAAATCACCTCAAGTCGATTTCGCCAGAAATTCATTTGACGGGATAACTCTACACCCGAATACACGAGGAGATCCAGATGTGTGTAGAGGTAGCATAGTTTAGTGCTTTAGTGTTATGCAAAACAAGAAAAACTGAAAAAGTTTACTTCAGCAGATGTTCATTGTATCCAGGTTGCATTTTTTTCCATTTTCATCTGTGTACATACACGAGGCGTTTCCACCTTTTATAGGATTCTAAATGAAAATAAATACGTAGAATTAATATTACAACAGTAGTCTGTTTTCCTTGTTTGTAAACATAACTATTTGGTATCATGCTGATGGGGTGAACGTTTCGATATTTGTTGTGATAGTTCAACACGATAATGAATTCACCAGGTTCTAATGCAACGCTTATTGTGTTGTTGGTTCAGTGCGGGTTTTGTTAGCGAATAGCAAATACGATGGTTTTCCTCAAGTCCTATCCATTGTTATACAGATATGAAATAATTGTCTTGTCCTTTGCATTTCATAACTTGAATGGTTCCCAGATATGTAAGAACCCAAAGGTTCGTTAAAATAAAATTGAGTCTTTGATTTTGTTTGTCATATTTCACAGTGAATTAGAAAATGAAAAGCAGAAAGGCAATTTGGCTGCTCGAGCGGAGTTACCTCAGACTCGACTCGCCTCCAAACAACAAGTGCCCTTCTGTTTTCTCTACCATCACGTTGAACATGGGTAGACAATTTCAGTTGTCGTTAAATACACTCGCCAGAAGATCCATCAAAATGGCAAAGAAAACATCCGCACTTCAATTGAGAAATTGCTTTTCATTTTCTAATTTACTGTGAAGAAAGAAAAAAATGAATGATGACAGTAAAAGCAATTGCCAAACGTGAAATTTGGAAAAGGGGTCTCGAAGAAGCCGGGACGTTCTCAAGCGAAAGGATATCCCATCAGAAAACAAAGCTTTTCTTGATATGTTGTTTAAAGCTCGGATAACTTCATTCATGGCTGGTGTTGATGAGAAGCGTTCAGAAGCAGGAAAAGAAGTGAAGATGTCTCAGACAGTAGCCCTTGAAGGTTCGTCATTCAGCTCAGCGATTAGTGATGATGATGATGAAATATTCAATGCACCACCCTGAATGTTAATGTGACGAACGTGTTATCTCTCCCCCCGCATTTGTTACAACGGCTTACATACTTTTACTTACTTTCTTCCTTTTGCTTTTCTCTTCGTTTTTCTTTTTTATTTTTTATTTGTTTCATTCATGACTCTCGTGCTATATAAGGCACCACACTTTTCCCTGACCTCACATAAAATTCTATGTGCACTTGTAGCTTGATTGTGTGCTAAATTGTATGTTTTTCAAAATTAAATTTAAAGCAGGGGAAGCAGCAAATATGATAACTTTATGGTCACGTTGACTCATAACAGAAATATTTTCATTGCTAATATATGGTTAAAGGAGTTCAAGAATTTGTCTAGAGTTATTATTGTCAAAGCTGAGACATTCTGACTGCAAATAAGAAGATTATAGAATGTGCCATGCAAACATACATTTTTAAATTTCTTCCTATGAGTTGTAATGTTCGATGATTGAGCGTATCACATTTTCATGTCTTTATCTGTCAAGTCGTGTATAGGTAGTCACGTGAGATTTAAATCTCTGAAATCGGAGGTTCTAGTTTCATCAAACTTTGGTAATATTTACTGAATATGCGTTATTCACATATTGAAGCCGGGTCCAATTAATTGCAATAGAAAGATCTTATAATATAATCTCAAAATCGTAGATTTTGAAATAAATTGTACGGTATGTTAGGCCATAAGCTAGAATAAAAGAAACAAGAAGATCGTTGTAGGTTCTTTCTTGTATCTAGTCAGATAATTAATAAATAGATTTCCGAAATATTTTTCGTTTAGGCCATTTGTACTCAACAATTTCGTGGAGCATTCCTTTGCTGTGCCAACATGTGTAGTATAATATCCATCCTCGTGTGGTAATCAACATAATAGAAGCAGGTATTATTACACAATATGTGAGGGAACGTACAGATAAGAATTAATTGTTTTTATTTTGGTCTGGGAGTGAAAATGCAAAGACAAAATACCGGATATTTCATGAAAGATGGAATTAATAATGGAAAGACCATGGCTGGTGAACTGGAGATAAGAGATATTTGAGGCAGGGTGTATGGCTGTATGTCAATAAAAGCAATTTCGATGCAGAATAGTTAGTTATTTACGTAGAAGTGTTTACGAAAAAAAATTCAAAACATGACAAAAATTTAGCAAAATACTGGTTTTCGTTAAAAGAGAATGCGTCTGACATACTTGAAGTGTTAACAATTTTGTAATGATAATTCATACTTCATGAGTAGATATGTAATTATTGACAAATATTTCCAAGTCTGCATCATATCAATTTGATGAACTTAGTTCATTTGATATCAACTTTACCATTAATAACAAGTATACATAACATTGTTGGTGTGTCTCAAGGCTGCTATCCCTATGTGCTCATGCTAATATTGTATCACTAAAATACTACTCACATACACAAAGGCGAATAAACATCTAAACAGCTTTAACGTTCAGTGAATAATGTTTTCGATCCGTTAGACATCAACTGAAAGAAAAGTAGCAACCGACATTTCTTGTCATGGATTTTGTTTCAGAGATTTGTATTACATGCCTCGTTCGGTTGGCGAATAAAGACTATGATCCGCCATTAACAATAGGAATACTATGTGCTTTCTTCTGATTGTTGTTACACTGAAAGGTCAGTAAAATATTATCGATTTTCTCGATATTGATGCCTTCAAATACACTTCAAATTAACGCTCACTGTAAAAGTACATATATGTTACTCTCTATTTTCTATCCAACCATCCAACTATGGTTCTTGTGACATGATTTATAATAGAGACTGCGCTCTCTACCACACTTTGTATTTCTTCACACATCACTCTAGCTAGTAAAAAATAAACTGAAAGAATTCTTTATCTAACAATTTGAAAACTTGTTACATATGTATCTAAGTGACAATCCGTAGCAAATTTTACACTTCTAACCACAATATCTACTCAGAGAGAAATCACATGCATTTATATTTCTCGGACTGGAACAAGATCAATGCATTTTATCTGAAAATAAAATATCACACTAAACATATCAATATCAGTGTTGAGAAACCTCGTTTATGGTAACGGTGTCTTCCAAAAGGTATACGAGAAATTTGTTTCGAAAATTATACCGATGGTCATCAAAAGTAGCAATAGATCCACACACGCAAATAAATATCCCGCTAATTCTTATTAAGTTTATCATAGAAAAACATATGTAGTGAGTAAATATGCTCCGACATTATATTCGCATACGAAAAGAGAAAACAAGCATGCGGATTTTACGTGCTTTGTCAAAAAATGATTGTCTTGACCAAAGTAGCAGAATTATAAAGACTGATGAAAGAATTTTTACCAGTTAAGAACAAATTGTTTCATCTGAGTTCGAGATAAACATTTTCCGGAAGGAATAAAAATTATATCTACTGTGAGAAAAAGGCAAATATTCCGATATGAGCTGTATGCATTACCCTCTAAACGTTTTTGTTTAAGTTAAACTCCTGATTGACTGATGTTACCAACTCGAGGTTGAAAAATTACTGAAGAAAGATATCACATTTATAAGTAAATCAAGCTTAATTAGTATGTGTTTCTGACTAAATGGCACGTGGAAAATGTGCATTTTCATAGCTGCTTTACGTTTAGAGATGTGTTTTGATATTTAGCCTATATGACTATTGGTTTCGTTTGATCCGAATAGCGGAATTGCTTTCAAAGGGAAACTAAATAACATGGACAGAGCTCCTCGCCATTATTTCTAAAACATTTGTAGCCTAGTGTGTATGTATGTAAAAGCCCGTATCTAACTTCTGTTGAAGCTGTAGTTTCTTCGGTATTATTTACACATGGCGGTGCACATATCATTCCCAAGTTGGAAGAAAATTGATGTCCTCAAAAGATGGCGAGAGGGTGATAAAGGGAAATAGATATAGAGAACAAAATGCCACCAATACAGGTCTGGTATATCGACCTCAAAATGTTGAAGGGCAAGGTTGACCTTGCTAGAATTTGAGTGCAAAGCAAGAAACAATACTGCAAAGTATTCTATTCAACATTCTAACAACCCAGTCAATTCTCCCCTCTATGCAGTTTAGTACAAATTGCATAAAATTCAACCTGCGCCAATCAAATGTAACATGTGAACGACCAATAATTTTGAGTTATATGTATGTTTTAATATATGAGACTGGTATGTACAATATCGTATAAAAATTAGTATCTAAAGAATCAATTAGTAGAAATGTGGATTTTTTACGATAGAAATGATGGATGTCACACAAACAACTGAGAGTACAATTATTAGCTCTTGTAGATAGAAGGTAAAATAGAGCGTCCTATACGTTCACTAACCCATCCCTGTCATAATGTAACAAGGATTATTTTGTTTTAATTTGTTTTTCCTTGCAATGTGCTCCTACCTATTCGATATTCTCCTTTTCTGTGGTGATAATTTTCTTATTCCTCTATTTGTCTTTCATTTTCATCATCCTCGTCATCATGGTCATCATTTTAAGTCCTCTTTTCCCTGCTTGCAAGGATGGGACGGGTCCTATTCAGCACAGCACATCTCCACTTGACACGGTCCTTCGTCATCTCCTCCGTGAGCACCAGCGAACTGAGGTCTGCTCTCACCACCTCCGCCAATGTTTTTCGTGGTCTTCCTCCTACTGGGATTTCTTCGCACTTCTTTAACCAGCGGTCATCCTCCATGCGCATCACATGTCCATACCATCTCAGTCTTCTCTCCCGCACACCACAACCTATCCCTCTTATACACAGTTTCTCTCTCAACTCATCTATGCTTGGCACATTAATATTGCACTTCCAACGGAGCATGCTTGCTTCATTTCTCTCCAGCCGTTGCATATCCTCTGTAGTTTCTTCCAATGTCTCACTACCATGCATCATCTCGCATCTTACACAGGCATCATATAACCGGCCTTTCGTACGCAGGAAGAAAGCCTTCATTGTCAACAGAGGCAGCAGCTCCCTAAACTTCCAACCCGTCCTTATTCTAGATACTATGGCCTCGGAACACCCCATCTACCACGCAATTTGTTCACCTACGTAGCGGAAGCTATCAACCACTTCTATAGAACCCACCTGCATTTGGAAATTGTGTCTATCACTGCGATTACTACTGTCAAATTTCCCTGTACATCTACTGCATACATAGTTTTCCGTGCCTGTTAGTTTGCCTGCTATCCCACTACAATTCGTGTGTACCCAAGATCTGCATTGTGTACATTTTATAGAATTTATGCCAGTTCCTTTTCTACATATATAACATGGCCATCTCCTTGATGGAACCAGACTTTTGTCCTCTTTTCTACTTATCATCACTTTTGTCTTAGCTATGTTCACTCTCAGTTCTCTTGATTCCAACTGCTGTTTCCATAGCCAGAATTTCTTCTCTAGCTCATTTACTGATTCTGCTATAAGAACCAAATCATCAGTATAGATAAGTTCCCATGGGCAACCAGTCTTAAACTCCTCTGTTATGGCTTGGAGGACTATAATGAACAAGAGCGGGCTGAGGACCGAACCCCGATGTACTCCTACTTGTATCTGGAATTCTTCACTAAACGCCATTCCTACTCTCACTTTACTGACAGCACCTCTGTACATACCTTTCACTGTCCTCACAAGCCATTCTTCTACACCTCGTTTCCTTAGGGACCACCAGATGACAGATCGGGGTACCCTATCAAACGCCTTCTCTAGGTCAACAAAAGCTAATTATAGTGGCTTATTCTTCTATAAGAACCTCTTTTGTAGTTGACCCACTAAGAAGAGGGCACAAAACCAACCTGCATCTCATCTAATTTGACCCTTTCTCTAATCAGTTGCGCTAATATTTTCTCTGCCACTTCCATAACCTGATCCATCAGCTTTATGCTCTCCAGAGCATCCCCTTTACCTTTGTAGCAATTTATGGGAATGCTGCTGCACCAGCCTTTGGGTATCACACCGCCGAATATAGCTTGATTGATGATGCGTGCAACCAGTATAGTGCCTACTTCTCCTGATGCCTTCAGCATCTCAGCAACTATCCCCGACGGTCCAGCGGCCTTACCATTTTTCATTTACTTAATTGTCTCTTGGACCCTATATTCGTCAATCTCAATAGCTGGTATTTCTGTCGAGTCTACTGGGAGGGGGAGTTTCTCTCTCTCCCATTTGTTTTCCACATTCAACAGTCTCTCATAATGACATTTCCAGACTCCTTTTTCTGATCATTCGTGACACTAAGTACACCAGCATTATTCCGGACACACTTATCTCCAAGAACATCCTGATTTGCACTGACACACTGCCTTGCAATGCGGAACACCGCACGTTTCTGATCTTCCAATCGCAGAACATTGGCGAAACACCTACTCTCAGCCTCTCTGCGTGCTTAAGTACACCTGACTTCTAACTGCTCTCTTAGCGGCTGTGTATCCTTCTGTACTCCCACCATTGTCCAAGCATTCCATGCTAGTCTTTTGTCTCGAATGGCCCTATTTACCGTGCTGTTACACCACCAGGTCATTCTCTGTCTGGTTGGAGCTCTGCCCCAGCCACAAGCTTCTTAAGTAGCCTGCAGTAAATTGTCACGTAAGAAATTCCAGTTATCATCTATGTCAAACGACTCTAAATCGTCTTCTTGTTCGTCATATACATCTTGAAGGGCTTTCCTAAATTTATATTTTAGTGAAAGGTCTTTTAGCTTCCAGACCTTTCTTTTCCACACCTTCCTGTATGTCTCATTCTATGTCTTGCTTACTGAGATGTCACTAATGACTAACCAATGCTGTGGGGTACATTCTTCTCTGGGGTATGCCTTAGTATTTGACACAATCTGTCTGTCTCGCTGCTTAACTAGCAAGAAGTCAATCTGGCTTATGTGCCCGCTTGATTTGTAGGTTATTAGTTGGTTGGTAGGTTTCTCGAAGTTAGTGTTGCAAATGGTTAGTGCACTTGCATCACCAAATTCAAGAAGCCGAACTCCTTCTACATTTCTTGAGCCATAACCGTGCCCACCATATACCTTAGTGTATCCATCCTGGAGCTGTCCAACATGACCATTGAAGTCCCCTGCTAGCACTACGATGTCTCCGTCCTCTGTCATTGTGGCTATTTCTAAAAGTTGCTCGTAAAAGCAGCCTTTCTCTTCTTTACCTAGGCCTGCCTGGGGAGCATAGGTAGAGATGATTGTCAGCAGTCTCCTGCCTACAACTAATCTAGGATTAATATTTTTTTTCTAATTCTAACTACGTCTATTGTCTTATCGATCCATCTCTCAGCCAGTAAAATGCCTATCCCACCTAACTCATCATCATTACACACCCAGAAAAGCTTATAACTAAGATGGTTGCTGCGATTAGTCTTGCAGAAGCACCTCTCCATCTCAACACTTGCACCAGCACACATCCACATGCCTTCTCTCCAGCATCTCCACTATCTCACCAGATCTACCTGTTAGAGTGCCAACATTAAGTGTGGCAACTCTGAAATGCGACGTAATTTCAGCAAGGTGTGACATAGCTTTATCTAGTATGTAGAATGTAAGAGATTTAACTTCAGTTTGTAGCAGGTTGCATGACCGTATAGGGCTGCTTTAGAACTAGCCATCCTTTGATAAAAGAGAAAGTCAGTAAAACATGTCTAAACGGATGAAGTTAAAAACAGAAATCAGCAGAACAACTTTCAGGTATAGAGGTATATCCCTTATCGTTTCAAAGTGACGGCATTAGTAAATAGAGAAATGTGTTTCAACTTTTCTTTAGTTGGGAGACATGGTTTCTGATAAACTAAAAGAGAAGTGAAATAATATAGTAGAACTTGTTGTCCGTTGGTGCATTCATATTCAGTTACTCAATGAAAATCCGTTAACGTTTTGTTTGTACTTATTAATATTTGGCTTTTTATCCTGTAGCTACGGGCCTTTTTGATCAACCAGATTGACTTCGTATACATTCTCTCAATCTTGTTTAGGACTCTGATGTGCCCTTCAACATACCATTGTTTATCATATGGAAAGCAGTATAGCTCCAACTGATTCAGGTGAAGTTGAAGTAACGCAGTATTCAATGCTACTGTATTTACTTATGTACTGTTACGTATATCGGTACGTGCCTTGTGAGAATGCGTAGGAAATAAAGCTAACTGATTAAGGTAATTTAACAATATTCCTTTGGGTTTGTGAATGTGATTATAGCTTTCTGTAACAATACAGTATTCTCTTCTCGTGCTCAGGTGGTTAGTCACTTTGACTATATTTGTTTCATCGTCTATAGTGGTGTTAAGTGACGACAGTGACAATGTGAAATGGTACTTAATGTTTTTGTCTTTGAATTATGCTGGAAAAATATATCTCAGCAAGTACCAACATCATCCATAGCCAAACGTGATCCATTCAAGTATATTGAATGTTTTAATTAGTGGGATTTCAAAGTATTCTGTGAATGGATTATAGGTTTTCGAGTTAAATCCTCGTATATTTGACATCCATTCGTGCAGTTTGTTTACTTTCTTGACACGAGTCTGATGCCCGGCTGTATTTTATTTATTGTCTGTTATGATATGAATGGATGCAATAAAATTTCTAGGAGCCACATTATACCTATTTATTTGAAGTAAGAATTTTAAATGTGTGATGGTGAATTGAAGGTATTGTTTACCTATGGCAGATTTCGCCGATAGACTACACAATAACCCTATTAAAGAATATAATGTTTTGTGATATATACTACTTTTATTGAATGGGTTCTAGCTGACACAATTTAAAGAGGAACATGATTTCATTGGTTTTGAATTTCTATGATTAAATGAAACCTTCATCAAACCGTAAAACGTTGCATTCATTCGAGAAACTGCAAAACCACATATGAAATTAATGTACGGTAAAATTGCTCTAGACTACAAAGACTATTGAACATTATGGCAAAATAGTGGATACAAAGTTATTTAACGTTATATTATTTGGTTCAAATTTCTGTTTATGGTGAGCAGTATAGTTTCATATATTCCAGATATATATTCAATACGTTTAAGGAAAATTAAAACGCTAGGCTTTTATTCCAGAAATAAAGGAATAGTACCCTCAAAGGTAAGAGAGGAAAGAGGGAAAGGATAATGACATTTTCTATATTGCATTCATGTAAATAAAAGCTAATGGTATTTTTTATATTTAGGAATAAAAAAATACCTGATAAGAGAAAAGTAATTGACAACAAAATATATATTAACTCTTTAAATCGTCTACGACTGAAAGAATCAAACGATAACCAACCAAACATTAAAGGGAAATTTGGCATCACTATTCAAAATAAAATATAGTTATGCAAAAGTATATATGGCAAACAAACAAGATTGTTGGATTAAACACACACACACACACACACACACACACACATATATATATATATATATAATATAATATAAATATAGACGAAAATAAAATTATTTCAGTCATATTTACCATAAAAATAGTTCAATACGAACACAAGCTAAAAACTATATTGTGTAGAGCTTCTTTTATACAAGTTATATTTAGGTGTAATTATGTATAGTATATTAAATGTAAGTAAATATTGCAAGGAAAAATACATTTTAAAAGAAACTTATAATTTTAACTTACAGTTTCCTTTGACAAAGAATATTACTAATTACGATAATTATACAATAATTAAGACGTCCAAATCATAGGTGAGCTTCGTATTAAAACATACATTACAGCTTCTACGAGAAAATTACAAGTGAATTTCCTGTGTTGTTAAAACAACTAGGCAGTAAAACTCTCATAGCAAAATATAAAAAAAAAATCATGTTCACTTAATAATGTTTTAGTAATTAAAATATACACAGACATGTATGCAATGTGAAATGAAACTGGAAGGCCCATATATAAATATATATATGTGTGTGTGTGTGTGTGTATGTATATATATATACATGTGTGTGCGTGTGTATACATATATATGTATGTGTGTGTGTATATATATATGTGGGTGTCTGTGATCTATATACACTGGTCATAGACACACACACATATATATACACACACATTCATATATATATATACAAAACAACATCACCAACTCTTTCTCTCTTCCATTCTCCTTCTCTGTCTCCGCTCCCTCTCTCTATGTCTCTCTTGCAATCTACTCTCTCACAAACACTATCTGACCACAGAATGTTGACCCCCTTGCTGATGCCGCGGTGCATTGCAGCGATCCAGCCTCTGAAGACGGGCCCGAAGCCAGCCGCATTGAGGACAGCCTCCAGGTATAAATGTACAACCCTATCGAAAGCTTTCGATTGATCTAAATTGATCAGAGGCCCACCTAAGCCAGGTTTATAACATAACCTCTCTATGATGTATCGCTCGAGGTGGAGGTTGTCGAGTATAGACCAGGTCGGGATTACGCGTGTTTGCGATTCACCAAACAAATTCTCGACGACAAGCACCAACCTCTTCGCTAACACCTTGGCCAAAATCTTAAATTCTGTGAGTTATGGGCCTGAAATTATCTAAAGTATCCTTCTTGTTGTTGTCTTTCCTAATCAGCGTCACTACGCTCCGACTCACAGAACTGTGAATACTCCTGTTCTGCTGCCAGTTGCAGTAGAGCGCTTCGAGGAGATAAGAGAACAATTCTGGCATAAAGCTCGAAGACATTCCATTCAATCAGGGTGACTTGTGCCTCATACCACCGACTAGGGCATGCCGCCTTTCATAGCGTCGGCCGGTGTGAGACGCGGTAGACCGTCGAGGTTGGGACTGAAATCCGCCACCGTCTCCGACTCCCCGCTTCCCCCGAACAGTCGAGCAAAGTGCTGGCGAAAGGCCTCACACAGGAATCGTTCAGCTCGGTCCGTCTGGGTCGGTCAAAGACCGAGTTGTGGTTGTGTTACCACGTGGCGCCTCCCAAACTCGGGCCAATCGAACAGCTTTCGTTCCCTCGTTTCTTAGAGCACGCGTCTTAGCTCTCGCAACGCAGGCTTCCTGTTTCGCATTGAAGAAATGGTCCAGTGCCATTCTCGCAGTTAGCACGTTGGTTGAAATACCACTCCTAATCGCCTCATCTAATTTAGTTACTAACTCCCCTTCCGTTTTATTTTTTCCTATCGCTACTTCTTTATTGAATGCTATGGATTCTACACTAATCGGTCTCTTGAGAGCGCCCCCCCCCCACCTGTTGTTTACGATGGTCCCTGTCAACAGCAGCTTAATTAATTTCTTATCTGACGACCGTATGTAATTGTGGACAACCCATGCCACCTTTATCCATTAATCTAATTAGAAATCTATCTAAGTACGAACTAGATGTCCCTAAACATTTTCTCTAGGTCCACACTGGCGAATTAGGGAAATCTAGTCGATACCTGTCATACAGTTGAAACTGGCTGATCAGGCTTTTGAGGTTTTTGCCCCCCCCCCACTTCTATCGGCTACTCCCACACAATCCTTAGGTGGGTCCAAAATGCCGTTCCAGTCTCCGCTAACACTAAAGGGCGAGGCGTTCCTAGAAAGACTTTCAAGGCGCCTAAAGAAATCTGGCCGTCCTGCCACAGTCGGGCCATAAAGAATCACCAGTCTAAAAGCACCACCTTCAATATTGTTCACATATAGACCCGCCAACTTACTGTCTGGGTCCAGGAAGATCGCCCGTATCTTGAGACCCAGGCCTTTCCTAAACAGTACTGCCACCCCACCTCCCATTCCAGGCCGACTAAGAGATGCGTAGATCTCAAAGTCTTCAAAAATAGGAGCTAGTGCGTGTGTTTCAGAAATCCTGGTCACATCCACGGTTAATGACCTCAGGTCGTTGAGCAAGCGGCCTTGCACTCAGTCCGACCCCAGGCCACGAACATTATTCATGCATCCCACCCTTAACATCTCCCAGTTGGTCAGAAAAAAGGAGAAAGAGAGGGTTACTTACTCCTGGGGTGCTGTTGTAGGTTGGGTGGTTCGACCTCCATGCCTGGTTTGGAGGTGTTCCTTTGGGAAAGCCTTTAAAAGCCTACTTGAGGCTTTTACACCGGGTGTTCCCACGTCGTTGGGGGAATCTCTCCCTAATTGTTTTGTAATTGTCTAATGGCATCTCCTCCAGCAAAGGTTTTTGTG
The DNA here is from genome assembly GCA_964016885.1 of Eledone cirrhosa. Taxonomy (NCBI): domain Eukaryota; kingdom Metazoa; phylum Mollusca; class Cephalopoda; order Octopoda; family Eledonidae; genus Eledone; species Eledone cirrhosa. The sequence continues at coordinate 84,462,616 of OZ024742.1, forward strand.
ACAATTTGAAGTGCAGGTGCTAAATGCCTCCCCTTGTGTTATGAGGTTCAGCAATTTTTCGTTTGATTTTCTAACTAACACAGAGTTAGGTGTTGTTGTGGTTGGGAATTGATGCTGTGTGTGTCTTGTTTTAGTTGTTTATATTAGTGGTTGTGTTGTTGGTGGATGTGCTGTTTGTATTGACGGTTGTGTTGTTGCGGCGGGTGGGTATTGTAGTATGTGCGAGTGTGTCTTCTTTGTTTGCTGTCGTTTGTATTGGCGTGTGAGAATTCTGTTTTCTTTTTTGTTTTTTAGTTTTTAGTGTTCCTCTTCACCTTCGCTGAGTGATGAAGAGGTTGCTGTGTTTGTGTCAGATTTAAGTGGGAGTGTGTGTATGAGTGTCTGTGTTTCGATGTGTGTGTTTGTTTTCGAGAGGGGGGAGCGGGAGAGTTTCTTTGGAGTGGCCCCTGGGTGGTATTTGCAGTTGTTGTTGGTTGTGGTGGCTCTCTGGTCATTGACGGTGGTATTGTTGGTTTTGCTGGTGCTGCTGTTGCAGAATCTGATGTTGGCGCTGTTGTTTTTGGCTGTTATAGTCATTGTTGAGGCCCCGGGGTTGGCAGCAGCAGGGATTTTCGGGCCCTTGCATTTGTTAATAGCTGAAAGCAGAACATTTGCAAGTGTGTAGTTTTGCCACAACCGAAACAGTACGGCCTTTTTGCCCTCAGTCATTTCTTGTAGACGGATCTGGAGACGGATCTGCTCCGGGATTTTCCTTAGTTCTTCAGATTTAATCTGGAGATACTTATCCAGATCAACCCCGGACCAGTCCTCTCTGGGTGTTCTGGTTACCTCTATTATGACGGTATCTGTCTCCTCCACAATGACGCATCCCAAGAGTCACCACATATCTAGTCCTGGTGGATTCTTGGGAATTCGGACTCTAACAGTTCTTTTTTTCACATGTGGGAGGGTTGCACTATAACCTTATTGGTTTTGCAAGGGGTTATCGCATGCTTTAAAGCGAGAGCTTCTTACTTAAACAGCACATAGATGGTGCCGTATTATTGACCCCTCGCTATGTATTCTGTATCATCTCTGATGCATCCTAGTGAGCTTCGACGTCTCCTTGGGGAATGTTGGTGGCTTTTTTTCTCTCATCTGAGATGCATCTAAAGACCAGAGTTCTCCTCTCCACCGCCTCCATGTCCTCTGCCGGGACAGTTAAGTTAGCCCAGATTGGCTCTTGTTTGATGTGCTTCCATGCCTGAGCCAACTCTTTCTCCTTGTCCGTCAAGTCCTTGCTAAAGCATGTCCTTTTCCTGGCGGCTTGTGGCAACGAAAGAGTTTTTCTCTTTGTTACAGTTGTTCTTGTTGCTGTAGTGGTGTCGCTTGTGTTGCCATTGTTGTTGGTGTTGTTGTCGTTGTTGCAGTTGGTGTTGTTGTTGTTGCAGTTATTGTTATTCTTGGTATTGTTGTTTTTGCTTTCTTCCCTTGTTTCTTTATTACTGTTTTTGCTGTGACTATTCATGTTCTTGGAGGAGATTTTAATTCCGTGATTGTTTCTGTTGTCTGTGTTTTGGTTGTCGCTGTAACAGTTGTTAGTATTCTCACTGTTGCTGATGTCATTGTTCATGTTGTTTGTGGTGGTGTTGTTTCATTTGTTGTTGCATGTTATGTTTGTATTAAATATTTTTTTACTTGTGTTAGCAATGGTGCAAGTTGTGTCTGCCGTATCCCTCCACTTAACGTTTAAGCCACTGTCACACGACAGCAGACTTAAAATTGGATATGGGTGGGCGTGGCTCGGTCATGTTTCTTTTTTCTTTACGATACAAAAATTTGAAGAATAACAGAGTTCAAATATTTGGTCAAAAAGGCCCAAATATTATGGGGTCACCTTTATACAGGCCAATGAATAGGAGCTTATATACAGTTTGAAAAACTCAAAATAACCAACCTTCGGGAGCCGATGTGAACACGTCCGTAGCAAACGATAATAATAATAATAATAATAATAATAATAATAATAATAATAATAATAATAATATTTACCACATTCTGAGAAGTGGTATGAGCATAAGCCAGAGGCGGTGATAGAAAACGATCAGGTGAAGGTGCTGTGGGATTTTAGGATACAGACGGACAAGAAACTGGAACACAATAGACCTGATCTGGTGGTTGTGGACAAAGAAAAAAGATCGTGCCTGATTGTGGATGTGGCCTGCCCATTCGACACGAGAGTGCAAGAGAAGGAGAGGGAGAAAATTAACCGATACCAGGACTTAAAGTGGGAGGTAAAAAGGATTTGGAACTGCCATGAAGTCAAAGTGATCCCGATTGTCATAGGCGCACTAGGGACCATCTCAAAAAGTTTCCAGGGATAGTTAAAGAAAATTGGCCCCTTCACGCTTTTTGGAACGCTTCAAAAGGCATGCTTGCTGGGAACAGCAAGAACCCTCCGATACGTCCTGAATATCTGAGGCTGCAGGTAGTGGCTTGATATTCATTTCAACAAACTTTTCAGTTAACTAACATCAATGACTGAGACTCAAAGAGTAATAACAATAATAATAATAATAATAATAATAAGTTACCTGAAGAGTAACCCCAAGGAGAAAGGCTATAGGAAACTGATGCATAATATCTGGAAGGAGATTGGTCTATTTAAATTAGATGAACAAAAATTGGCCGGGCAGGCTCGGGTAATAAGAACTAATGGGTGGATAAGCGAGCTGGAACTGGAGCAACTGAGCAGATAGATTAGCTTGGAAATGGAGAGTGGAGTATGCCAGGCAAACGAGCCAGTGGGAAATGAAGGTGAGGAGGTCGAGAAAACGGAGGAACCACCCGAAGCAGACAATGATCTGAATGCTGAGATAAATAATACCTGGAACAGAGATACGGCCACTGAGGAGATGAATGCTGACGGGTAGGACAAGATTTGGTTGATATCCTAAAATTAGTGGTAGATGAATTGAACAATGATAGTGGGAAACCTATGAACCTAAGATTTGTAGACAGGAAAAAGTTAAAAGAAACAACAGCCAAGGTAAACAAAGTCATCCCATACCTTGAGGCGAGGAGCCTTCACCAGTGCAACAATATCCTCAAAGCAACAGCAAATACGGTGAGGAAACTACTTGGTATAAAAGCGAGAGGAAACAACAAATAAGAAAGATCAGAGCCTTGGTGGAAGAAACGACTGAGTGGTCAAATCAGGGAAATGAGAAATGACATTGGAAAGCATGAGTCCCTACTGAATGGGACACTAAAAAACATAGACACTAAAAATAGACTGGAAATAAAGTACAAAACTAGGAGGAAAAATCTAAATATTATCATAGAGGAACTGAAGCAACGCATTGTAGCAAAGAGTGCAAAAATCAGGCGATAGGAGCACAGAATCAGTCAGTATAAACAGAACCGCATGTTCGACAACAACCAGAAGATGCTGTTTGGACAGCTTGAAGGGAAAGAAAGAGGCAACGACTTGATCCCTGAGGCGGGATAAACTAAAACATTCTGGAGAGAAATATGGGAGCAGGATGTTAAACATAATGACCAGGCAGTATGGATTGAGACAGTACAGAAGGAGATCAGTGAACAGGCACACCAACAAACTGATTTGAGTATCACAGTTGAAACTCTTAAGGGGCAGGCCAAAAAACTAATCAACTGGAAATCACCAGGCCCAGATGGTGTGCAGGGGTATTGGATTAAAATTATAACATCCCTCCACCCGAAACTAACAACCATGTTCAATGACTGCTTGATGTCCGGTGAGGTACCAGAGTGGTTGACAAAAGGTACCACAGTTCTGATAATGAAAGACCGAATCAAGGGTAATGATGTTACCAATTATAGACCTATCACATGTCTGTCCGTAATGTGGAAACTGTTGACAAGCATTATGTCTGAGGAAATCTACCATCACCTCCACACAAACAACTTGTTACCGGACGAACAGAAAGGATGCCGAAAGAAGTAACGTGGTACAAAGGACCAGTTACTTATTGATAAGATGGTAATGAGGAATTGCAGGAGGAGACACACTGGTCTTGCCATGGGATGGATAGACTACAAAAAGGCATTTGACATGGTGCCTCATTCTTGGATCACCAAAAGCCTGGAGATCTTCAAGGTGGCAGATAACATCGGACAGTTTTGGGGCAAAAGTATGAAGTCCTGGGAAACAGAGTTAACATCACTGGAGAATCCTTGGGAAGCGTGAAGATCAAGAGAGGTATCTTCCAGGGAGATAGTCTGTCCCCTCTGTTTTTTGTCCTTGCCCTGATGCCACTGACCAGTGTACTGCGAAAAGGGAGAGTAGGATACAGGTTGGGAAAGGGAGGGCTTACCATCAATCACCTCCTCTTTATGGACGATCTTAAGCTCTTCGGGAAGAGTGAGAAGGAGTTGGATGTGCTTGTTGACACTGTCCGTATTTTCAGCAATGATATATGTATGCAATTTGGTATTAATAAGTGTGGAGTCTTTGTGATGAAGAGGGGTAAGTTGAGCAGAAGTAACGGAATCCAGATACCAACAGGTGAGATGATAAGGGAAATTGACTCTGAAGAAGGATACAAGTATTTGGGTGTTCTAGAGGCTGATGACATCAAGAACAAAAAAATGAAGGAATTGATAAGAACTGAATACATTCGGAGAGTAAGGAGCGTATTAAAGTCACATCTGAACAATAGGAATGCCATAAGTGCAGTAAATTCCCGAGCTGTGTCTATTATTAGGTACAGTGCGGGAATTCTGAGATGGAATGTTGCTGAACAAGAAGAAATGGATAGGAAGACTAGGATGCTATTGACTATCTACAATATGTTCCACAAGAGGAGTGATGTCGATAGACTCTACTTAAGGAGATCTGAAGGTGGAAGAGGTCTTATCAGCATAGAGGACTGTGTTCAGATGGAGAAAAACAACCTACATAAATACGTGACTGATAATAAGGAGCCAATGCTCAGAACTGTACTGAAGGATGAGACAATAGACCAGGGGATGTCCAAGGAGGAAATAACATCAAGGAGACAGAGCAGCCTTCAGGAAAAATCCCTTCATAGTACCTTCTTTGAGAAAACTGAATTCAGAGATCCACAGACATGGAACTGGTTAAAAAGAGGAGACCTTAAAAAGGCTACAGAGGGTTAATGGCTGCGCAGGAGCAGGCCCTCAAAACGAAGTGGTTGAAACACCATATTTACAAGGAGGAGGCTAGCCCACTGTGCAGGATCTGCGGAGAGAGAGAGGAGACTGTGGCTCACATTGTATCCGAGTGTAAACACCTAGCCCAGACTCACTATAAGGGCTGGAGACATGATGTGATGGGAAGGGTGATCCACTGGCACCTATGCAAAGTAAACAATTTACCACATTCTGAGAAGTGGTATGAGCATAAGCCAGAGTCGGTGATAGAAAACGATCAAGTGAAGTTGCTGTGGGATTTTAGGATACAGACGGACAAGAAACTGGAACACAATAGGCCAGACCTGGTGGTTGTGGACAAAGAAAAAAGATCGTGCCTGATTGTGGATGTGGCCTGCCCATTCGACACGAGAGTGCAAGAGAAGGAGAGGGAGAAAATTAACCGATACCAGGACTTAAATTGGGAGGTAAAAAGGATTTGGAACTGCCTTGAAGTCAAAGTGGTCCCGATTGTCATAGGCGCACTAGGTTCTATCTCAAAATGTTTCCAGGGATGGTTAAAGAAAATTGGCCCCTTAAAGCTTTTTGGAACGCTTCAAAAGGTATGCTTGCTGGGAACAGCAAGAACCCTCCGATACGTCCTGAATATCTGAGGCTGCAGGTAGTGGCTTGATATTCATTTCAACAAACTTTTCAGTTAACAAACATCAATGACTGAGACTCAAAGAACAATAATAATAATAATAATAATAATAATAATAGAAAGAAAAGGTTCATAACATACATGCCCCATGGATAGACAGACAAATGAAAGATACAGCTCACCTTGAGGAACAAACATGGGAAAATATAACAGTTGAACAGTTGCGCTTGGCTCTAAGAAAAACCAGCAAATAGAAATCCCCAGGAAAAGACAAAATACAAAACTTTTGGATAAATGCCTTCACAGAGTCTCATGAGCTGTTAGCCCAACTTTACAATGAAATAATTAAGGAGCCAGAAAAGATACCTTCATGGCTAGTTAACGGCATTACATTCCTGCTTCCGAAGAATGATGAGACAAACAATCCCAAAAATTACAGACCGATAACTTGCTTGACCACAATGTATAAAATTTTAACATCAGTCCTAACTAAATACACATATGACCACCTGATAACAAATGACCTATTTCCCATTGAGCAGAAAGGGTGTAAACGAGGCCCATATGGCTGTAAGGATCAGCTTCTGGTTAACAAAATGATACTGGAAGATTGTCATAATAGACACAAAAATCTATCGATTGCTTGGATAGGTTATAAAAAAGCATTTGATAGTTTGCCACACAGTTGGATTGAAAAATGTTTAGAGATTTTCAAAATATCCCCCGTTGTCAGGAGGTTTTTGTCATTCAGTATGAAGACATGGAAAACGACACTCCTTTTGAATAGTGAAACAAAATCACTGGAAGCTGGAGAAGTTAATATTAATTGTGGAATTTTTCAGGGTGACTCTTTATGACCGCTTTTATTCTGCATCGCACTTATACCATTAAGTAAAATGCTCAATGAAACAAAACATGGATATAAAGTCTATGACAAAACCATTAATCACCTGTTCTACATGGATGACCTGAAACTATTTGCAAAAAATGATGAACAATTGCAAGGGCTATTATCCACTGTGAAGCAGTTCAGTGATGACATTAACATGGAGTTTGGACTAGATAAATGCGCCAAAGCAACGTTCACCAGAGGAAAGCTGCTGAAGAGTTCAGACATTAATCTTGATCGGGGGAACGTGATAAGAGAACTTGATCAAGAAAAAACTTACAAATATCTAGGTGTTTGTGAAGGAGACGGAATCAAGCACTCGACAATGAGGGAAATGATAAGGAAGGAATGTTACCGCAGAGTAAGAGCAATCTTAAGAACGGAATTGAATGCAAGGAATAGGATCGATGCCATAAACACGCTTGCCATACCAGTAGTAACCTACAGTTACAATGTCATCAACTGATCAAGCACAGAGATCCGTAGGCTCGATACAAAAATTCGAAAATTCTTAACCATGCACAGAATGCATCACCCTAAGGCAGATATAGATAGAATATATCTCCCTAGGAAAGAAGGAGGACGTGGGTTAATCCAGTTAGACATTGTGTTGAAAACTGCAACAATTGGATTATCTACATATCTAAGGGAATCACATAATTGGATGATCAAACTCGTTTTGAAACACGAAAGCATCAAAAGGTCATATTCCATTACAAAAGATGCACAAAGATACAGTAATGGACTACAAATTTCAGAAGTCCCATTTACTGCTGAAATGGAAAACACAGAAAAAGCAAAGCAGGTAAAAGTAACTGCAAAGAAAGAACTGCTACAGAAACTGGCTAAGAAATGGCAAGGAAAGCCTCTGTATGGAAAATACCCAGAGCGAGATAACAATCCTGATGTTGACAAAACTTTAACCCATCAGTGGTTGGCATCCTCTGGAATGAAATCGGAGACTGAAGGACTGATTATATCGGCACAAGATCAGTGTCTGCCAACAAAAAATTATCAAGCCAACATAATAAAAAATGGGTGCAGCCCATTATGCCGTGTATGCAAAAAACAACCAGAGACCATTGACCAATTAATTTCAATGTGCAGTCCTATAGCTCCAACCGAATACCTAAACAGGCATGACAGAGCTGCACAATACATACATTGGATAATGTGTAAGCATTTTGACCTGCCCCATCAAAAGAATTGGTGGGAGCATCAACCACCTCCCATACTTGAAAAAGATCACATCTCAATCTTGTGGAACTTTAGCATCCAAACAGACCGAAAAATAGATGCATACAGACCTGATATAATATTGAAAGACTTTCAAAAGAGGGTATGCCTGCTAATTGATATGTCTGTTCCAATAGACAAGAATGTATCTATAAAAACATTTGAAAAATTGAGCAAGTATAAGGACCTGGAGATAGAAATTGGAAAAATGTGGAAATTGAGAACTAAAACAATACCAGTGGTTGTAGGCGCTCTGGGAATGATACCTAAGGGGTCTAATGATTACTTATCGCAAATCCCAGGAAACCCGCGTATAGGAGAAATACAAAAGATAGTACTAATGGGAACTGCCCATATACTAAGGAAGATTCTGTCAATATAAGTACATCACAAGTCTAAACACTAAAGATGCATGTGTGAATATGTATGTTCTTTCTTGAACATGGCGGACCTTGTTGTCTCTTGAGGTCACTGGTTGTGACTTGGTGATAACTCGTATGAACATAAAGCAAGATAAATGCAACTGTAATAATAATAATAATAATAATAATAATAATACTTTCTTTATTAACCACAAGGGTTTACATAAAGTAGACATCAAGGACAGTACAGGACAATGCAGGACGGTACAAACGGGCATTTTTGCGTGTAAAAAACAAAATCAGAGGATGTAACAAAAAAGGAACAATGAAAAACTCCCCAATAGGGGGGAGACTTCCGAGGGCCATTGTGGAGAAAGCCCATTAAAAAAAGCCACGGTGACCCTGACCACCAGGACAAGTGCTCTCTCCCAGTTTTCCACCTTCAATTTACAGGCACATACTCAGAGTAGGCCCATTCTCTCGGGCCATTCTTTCCTCTCTCACCCATCTTTCAACAAAGCTGGGAAGAGAGCACTTCCCTCTCTACCCTGATTTTCCTTTTCAAATGAAATTTGAAAAAGTTAATCAGGGCATCACCGAAGAGGTAAGTGCTCGTCTTCAGCCCTTTGAGACGCGTCCACCATACTATCTCTTTCGCCATGGCCACCACACAGATAACAATTGCCTGCCCTTCCCGGCTAAAGGAAGAGGGCGGGGCAATCCTCACAAGGACTCAGCTGATAGCCGGATCCGTTCTACACGCGACAGCGGGTGTTTAACATAAACCCACAAGGCAGCAATGCTCGGACACTGGATGAGTGCGTGCAGGACGGTTTCGTCACCCGGTGCGCATCTCGAACATGCCCGGTTGACGGTATTTCCATGCCTGTAGGGTTTATCCCGAACTGGCAAAACTCCTCTATAGCACTGCCAGGCCAGGAATTTCTGGAAATTGTCCATAGTCCCCGGCCCGAAAGTTCTTCCGAAGAGATCGGCTAGTTGATTTTCGTCGACGCCTAGAGTTCCCCAAGTACGTCGTCGCTCTTCCCCTCCACTAATCCTCTATAGAACGCCAAGGTGGAGTTTCCACCGATCACATTGCACGACTGAATTGTTCCTACTTTTGGCACAAGGCCAGCAATTACTGGTGCATTACTGGTACTATATTTTATTGATCACCATGAGGATGAAAGGCAAAGTTAATCTGGGCGGGATCTGAAATCAGAACATAAAGGGCCATATTGGTCAATAAGTCGATATTTCTATATATCGTTCTATTTACAATATATATACACACACATTTATATATAGATACTTACACGTCATGTATATATATATATGACGTGTAAGTATGTTTTGAAACAGTGAGCAGGTTTGAAATTAGAAAATAGAATAGCTTTCACCGTATTTTTGACTAAAGAAATTTTAGCCTGATAATGGGATTTAGAACCCTCAGATAAATGGAAAAATATGAGTATTGATGTACATCAATATTCATCTTTTTCCATTTATCTGAGGGTTCTAAACCCCATTATCAGGTTAAAATTTCTTTAGTAAAAAATACGGCGAAAGCTATTCTATTATATATATATATATATATATATATATATATATATATATATATATATATATATATATATATATATATATATTTATTAAAATAACAGATTAAAGTTTAAGCAAAGAATCGCTGCTTTCACCCTTAACGGGATCTTCTGAAGATCCCGTTAAGGGTGAAAGCAGCGATTCTTTGCTTAAACTTTAATCTGTTATTTTAATAAATATTTGCTCTACGGTTCTTATATATTCGATATATATTTTCCTTATCGAGCCCTCTTTGGATTTTAGTCTTCAATTTTATTATTATTACTATATATATATATATATATATATATATATATATATATATATATATATATATAAGGAAAAAATCGGAAATCGAGCACCTCAGATGGTTGACTGTAATTTCTTTTTTGAAGAAATTACATTCAACCACAATCTGAATGATTTGCGGTGCAACCCAACGAAATTTAACTACCTGTCAATGCCACTGGTGTAACTAACAAGACTTATCTCGTCCTAGAAACTGAGTGCTCTTACCATTGAAAATATATATATATATATATATATATATATATATATATATATATATATATATATATATATATATATATATATATATATATATATATATATATATATATATATATATATATATATATATATATATATATATATATATATATATATATATATATATATATATATATATATATATATATATTAATATTATTCAAAATATTAATAAATGAAGACATTCACATAATCAAAATATGTTTTATTATATATATTTCGAAGGTACTGTGCTGTTTTTTTCAGTACGTTCCCGTCAGATAAAATACATGAATTGATGAATGACATACTTCAACTGTCTTGATGGTTCAATTCCAGTATTGGCAGTGATTTATTACAACAAATCTCAACATTTATATACCACAAATAATAACATCATAAACTTAAATATGATGAAGAACAGTATGTGGAGCGAGATATAAGTATAAGGAGGGGGTGAGTATGAGAAAATGCAAGAATAAATAAACACGTACATACATAAATATTTAAATGCGTAAATATCCGAGGCCGTACTGAAAAAACACCACAGTACCTTCGAAATATATATAATAAAACATATATTTTGATTGTGTGAATGTCTTCATTTATTAATATTTTGAATAATATTATTAACTCCTGAAAACTTCCTTGTAGAGTGCAGTTAATCTATTGTAAAACTATATTCATTGAGTGATCAATGAACCATATTAATGTTTGGTTATATATATACTGTAGTAAAAGTTTGGTAGGAAATATTCAAGAGTAACAGCACTTTCGCGAAACAGTTGTAACACGCAATAAACTGAGTCCAGATGCATCACTGATTTTTCGTTTTTTTATACTATTCACACTCTGCTCTGTATGAATATTGAGTGCTAATTTTGGCATACCGCCTATGGAAGCACCATAGCTACCATTATACACACGTATAATGGTAGCTATGGTGGTAGATTGGCAGTATCGGTAGAGTGTCGGACGCCATGCTTTCCAGCATAGTTACGTCCCTTTACGATCTGAGTTCAAATCCCGCCGAGGTTGACTTAGCCTTACATCCTTACGAGGTCGATAAAATAAAGTACCAGTAATGCACTGGGTAATTGCTGGCCTTGTGCCTAAAGTAGAAACAATTATACACACGTATATATATATATATGTATATATATATATAATTAATACATCTACCAACATATGCGTACAGATGTACACTAATACTAGTAAATATATAAGTTATGTCAAAGTACCTAGGTGGTTCAATGCAGGGGGATGCAGAACAATTATATGAAAGACGTAAAATAAGAAAATTTTAAAAATTAAAATTTAACTTACTGAAAATTTAGTAAGTAAGTTAAATTTTAATTTTAAAAATGTTCTTATTTTACGTCTTTCATATATATATATATATATATATATGATCAGAGCAAACAACACGGACACTCTATCTCAAAATTATTTTTGAAAAGCATTTAGAAATGCGCAACCGGTAAAAACTTAAAAACTTAAAACCACAACTGAATACTAACCCATACAATTACTAATACTCTTTTATTCCTAATTAAACTATTTTTCAACGGTGAACAATTTTTCAGCATTTTCTATTCCGTTTACCAATATATAATAACTTGTGTGTTACACCTCTATTCTTTTAACTATATATATATATATATATATATATATATATATATATATATATATATATACGTATATATATATATATATATATATATATATATATATATATATATATATATATATATATACGTATATATATATATATATATATATATATATATATATATATATATATGTATATATATATATATATATATATATATATATATATATATATATATATATATATATATATATGTGTGTAACTAACAAGACTTAACACGTCCTAGAGACTGAGTGTTCTTATCCTTGATGAATATTTCCTACCAAACTTTTACTACAGTATTACTTTTACTACGAGTTAAGTCTTGTTAGTTAGACCAGTGATATATACAGGTAGTTAAATTTCGTTGGGTTATGCACCCCAAATCATTCAGATTGTTGTTGAATATAATTTCTTAAAAAAAAAAATTACATTCAACCATCTGAGGCGATCTTTGTTTTTATAAGGGGCTGAATGAGTTGGGGTGCATAACCCAACGAAAGTAAATTACCTGTGTATGTAACTGTTGTAACTAATTATATATATATATATACCCCAAATACTCAACCTATATTAACAACATTGTCTCTTGGGTGTTTTCTTTTCTTCGAGTGTGAAAGTCTTTTAAAAAGCGAAATTGAAATATTATCAAATATATAGATAAGTTGAGTAATAAAAGAATAATAAGTGAGGTAATGTCGTAAGTAAAATTGTAATATCCTAGAAAAAATATATTCCAGAAGAGAATAAAGATAGTTTTTATAATATCCTTGGGGGTTTAAAAAAGAAAATATTTTTAGTTTGGAGAGGTGGCTCCACAGGGAGATACCAATGTCCGTGAGTGGGATCCATGGTAATAGAGGTCCTTTAATCAAGCAAAGATGAATGTAGGATTGAAGCAGTTGATAGATTTATGTAGCTTTTTGTATGTTACATCCTTTGACTGCACATAATTGGCATGATATCTAGTCATTTGCATTGGGTCGGGGTCTTTCAGGAATCGTTCCTTTCATAGCGAAAAGTGTGATACTGTTTTTACGTATTCATTACTTTGAGGATTAGTTCTTGCCCTTTTACCCGAATATCTGAAGGACGTCTCTTGTTTTAGGAATCGGACTTTATGTTGGCTTTCCGATATTCCAACAAAGCTTTCAAGCTCTTGTTGATTTAATTGGGTAAAATGAACTTCGTTCTCATACATTACAGCTTTCTACATGTACACCGGTATTGCTAATTTTGATTGTATGGATGTTGAAACTCTGTCTCTATTTGTGGCCTACAGAGATATGTTTATATATGAGAGCTAGCAATCTCTTTCCGTCGCTGGTCTTAACGTTCAGGGTGATGGGGGATGGGTACTATACAAAATTACTGGCTCTATTATTCTTATTTCTAGTTCTACTGTGTTTCTCATGGAATAAAACACTCTCTGTTATCACTGTTGCCAAGGAAGCTATTACATAAGGGGGCTGCCCCATCGAAGATGTCTCTATTAATCGATAGTTTAAACATACGCTTTATTATGTTCGCTTTCAAATCCTTGAAGTCTATGTTTGAGAGTTATGAGCTTCTGTTGATAAATCTAAGCTGTTCATTGGGTTTGTGGTACGACGTATACGTATTTGTATGTAGGTTTAATACAGCCACCACCTAATTAACTCTAGTGATATTTATATATGAGGTAATTATTAGGTGAAGGTTGTTGAAAGGGGCTATACGGTATTTGACTAGAGTTATCGAGAACATGGCCGCTTGGAAGCCATGTGTGGACACATAGAGAAGTAGAAGAGAAAGAGAGAAAAGAAAAGAAAAAGAGAGAAATATGGCATTGAACTTGAAGCAATGGTTATACGAAACAATGGTTATTTTACGAATGAAAGATTTTACACTTGATCATGTATCACGTTTGCTGGAATCGTCTTTCAATAATTGAAGGATAATGACTGAAATAAAATTCGATTTTTCGTTATATATTTTCCTCGTTTTTATGCTCATCCCCTTTGCATCAAGCCATCGTCCTTATATACGATCTGAGTTATCTAATACGTGTATGAGTTACATAATAAGTGGTTAGGAACATACTAATAATAAAGGCTTTCAAAATGATTTTACGGATTTCATCAGCTGTCTTTATACAAAATTCTAGTTATTGATTATTGTAGCCTAGCATTTTTGTTAGATTCTGTTTTGTTTGTTTCATTATGCTTTGCTTGCTAATCTATTAGGTTAAACATCACCAAATAAAAATAAATGTCATTAATTTCTTGAGGAATTAATAATTATAGCAAAGTCTTTGAAATGCATTTCTTGATCTAATCTTCTTTATTGCAATAATTAAACAAAGTAATGCTTGAATCATGTATGAAACTTTTAGTTGGCTCTGCTACTTATGACTGTTGACCTTTGCTGACACACTTAAATTTATTTTGCACTTAATGCAGTATACACTCGATTGAAACTTATTAAACTGAAATGAAGCCATTTGACTGGCGGATAAAAAGGAGAAAGTTATGAATATATCACAGTAGTTCTATTATATTTCATCTTCCTTTGACCAGTGAAGCGTTGCTTTATCGATAGTGGATGTAATTGCTTGCAGAATCACATTTCTCTCTGTGATCTTCTTTTGCTGACTAATTTTCCTTCCAATATTGGCAAATAGAAGAAGCAACTGCACAACATTCAAAGAAATATAATCAATTAAATATCAAATAGCAAGTCTATCTGAGATGATTATTGTTTCTTCCTTTAACATGAATGTGGTTGGATAAAACATCTAACACTAGTAACCCCGACTCAATATATTGGAATAAAGCACAACGTAAAAGTGGATATGATTAACGACGTGTCTCACAAACTATTTAGCATTATTTTCTGAATATTTTTTCACAATTATATATAGCATTTGTAAAGACAATCTATGGAATGATATATGTAGAAACTTAGATGTGTGTGGAATTGTGTAGATCTAACGGCGTTAGAGTCCATTGTCAATTCTCAACAGAATTCTGGATGCAGAACCATAATCGACAAATGTTAGAGCATAGACTCATAATCACCAGAGAACGGAGTAGATGGTGTAGGGATTTGCATAGCCATATTGACTTCAAATTTTCTGGCTAAATTGAGTAAAGGCATGCCATTAAACATTACGGACACCAGTTTCAACCACAACATTCACTCATCGTGTAATGCATGACATGAAGAAATGGTAACATGCAAGTAAACTAATATATGTTTCGGTCAGAACTGACCAATGTCATATCTAACTTTATGTCCCATTTTGGGACAATGTAACTCACAAAAGTTTATAAGATCTTGTTCACTATTCATGATTGTAAGTACAATGTTGAAAATAGTATGGCCATTTGAGAGGGTATACCCAATTTGTACGGCGAGTCATATTGACTTTATTTTTCGTGTCGAAGCTGAAATTTAAATTGTTGTCGACAATTACACATAAATCTTATGTTATCAGATCCTCTTAGACATCATGATGAATGAGAATATGGTTGTTAAAGCACATTGATTTCCAAAGCATATGAGCTCAATAATTCTTCCATTAACAGAATATTATTTTATTTCACCAATTGAACTGTCATATTTAGCCTATATTGACATTTCCCATCACGGGTATGTAAACTGTGAAGCAAAGTGTGCCAAACACATTTTTGGGGGTGACCTTTGTGAGACTTCATTCGAGTCGAATGAGCCTAACGTGTTGGGTTTGGCTCAGAGAGAAACACTTAACGAGTGAAGTAGTTTTCAGATATTCCAGGTTTTGGTTGATATTCCCAACATAATACTCCGTTCGACACTGTCGACAGATTTTCTTTAGACTGGGTGGATAATAACTTGCTTTGAAACCCCTGCCGAATCATGTAAAATTAGTCTAGAATCCATGTAAAGCAGTGCCGAAAAGTATGTCTAGGTTGATATGGGGGGAGTTATTTTGCTTTGTATTACGTAAGTGAACTTCAAAAGAATCAATTAAAACAGAGCGGTATTTAATCTGTAGAATTTACTCCATGCATTTGATATGATAGTAGAGAATATCATCAATCAACTGTCTAATATGTGTTCTGTTTTATTTCTGAAATGAATGTAGCACATGCGCACTTTGTAATATTATCAGAATGGTCTAGCCTCGTTTTCCGGTTTTAGGGAAGATAATCGATCTTTAGAAATAGGTATTATCATTGATAGGTCTATTACAGGTTAAAGACATTTCGATCATCAAACGTGCTGTTGAAATATTTTAAACTCAAAGGTAATGACTAAACAGGGAAGCGCAACGTACCACACATTACAGCGAATCTAGAATAATTTCACAATATAATGCTGAGAAACATTACAGTAGATTTACGAGAAAGTGCTTAGCTGTACATCAAAGGTTGACAGAAGAACTAAGCTGCTGAAATAATCATACATGATTTAATCAAGTCATTGCCAGCCGCAATCGATGTTCCCATATCGACACCATTCAAGACAGGTAGTGTTGGTCTGTGCAAACATGTCTCTATATAGCCAGTTTGCATATGAATATCATCAGCTACATTATGTAATCCCTCAATAGCTGCATTGAAAAGCAGCTCTGGCAATAAAACCAACAAGAGTTGGATACATGCAAATTTGCTAAAGTGTTTGTAAATTTGCTAATTTGCTTGTGTCATTAGAAGCCAACTATATGCTAGCGTATTCATTGATTACGCAAATATATTCAACCAACTACTTATTAAGAATGGCATAGATACCTTAACTTAATGTTCATCTGATAGTCTAAAGTATACAGTAAGATACTAAGATGCCTATATAAGGTTAGATTTATTTTGATTAGAAGTGAAATTTTATTATCAGTCTCTCTCTCTCTCTCTCTCTCTCTCTCTCTCTCTCTCTATATATATATATATATATATATATATATATATATATATATATATATATATATCTATATATATATATACACACACACATATATATATATATATATATATATATATATATATATACATATGTATATTATGTGTGTGTGTGTGCGTGTGTGTGAGTGTGTGTATGTGTGTGTCTGTGTGTGTGGTGTGTATGTGTGTGTGTGTATTTTATTAAGATTGAATTAGAAAGTAATTTCGTTAACCGAAATATAATGTCATGTTCAAAGTGCTCCCTTGTCTCCTATATTCGTATTCGTGTTCACCAGAGAAATATATGAATAATAAAAAAAACTACAGTGAAGAATACCAAACCCATAATATAAACTGAATAAAATATCTAATGGGTTTAGTGTAATAGGATTAATGTTGCGACATCAGCTAATATTAGGAAAACAAATGCGTGCGCGCGTGTACACATGCATACACACACACATATACAAAAACGTAAAAAAGCAGACTCATATACTAATTCATACACGTGAGGAATATCTATATATCTATCTATCTATATATGTATGTATCTATCTATCTCGCTATCCGTTTCTCTCTCTCTTTCTCTGTATATATATATATATATATATATATATATATAGCTAAATCTACCAAAATACACGGTAGTGTCCAATCCGTATGAAGAACTCAATGTAATCCCAATATAGAAGATATCATAAAAAGAGAAGATGCATTCAAAAATTTACGATAAATGTCATAGGAAAACAGAGTCGAGATAAATTAATAAAAATAATGAAATAAAAACAAAGAACAAGTTCCTTATATACAAAAAATTCATCATTTTACGATCGTTTCTGGGATGTATATGTGTGTTGGTATGTATATCATGTTTAACACCTATGTAAAACTATTACAAATTATCAGAGAAAATATACATACCCTCACATATACATGCCGTCCTCAGAAATGATGAGATGTGTTTATTGAAAAAAACAAAGAATTGATATAAAGAGTCTGCTTGGGAACAGGTTTTGAATTGACCAATAGAAATGATTTAGAGGTCAAGTTGATAGAATAACAGTAGTAGAAATTAAATCTAGGAGTGGAGGAGAGCAGATTAATGCTTTGAATGAAAAGAATATAATGGGGAGGAGAAAATGAGGTAAAGTCAAGAAGATAGTGAAGTGTACACGAACATTTGATGTTATTAAAGAATGGTGTTAAAAACGAAGGAAAACAATGGGGGGGGGGGGGGGGTAAGGGTATTAGTGAGAAATACCAATCGCATTTAAACTACAAGGAATCTAGATACATAACAGGAAATTAAATTAATTGATAGGTATACTTATAGGGATACAATTATATGAATTAAAGCAATAAAAAAAATATATATGGAAAAACTGAGACAGATAAAAAATATTATAAAGAGTATTGTATCTATACGAACATTGAGGATATTAAAGATATTAATTATAATTAATAATCATAGGTATTTAATGTGATAAATAGGGAATGCGATTAAATGAAGTAGTGAGGTTAAAAACAATTTTAGGAAAAGAGAGCTGTAAGAGGGAAATAAAATTATGAAATTCTCTGTAGTAAAATACTAATTATAGGTTAACTAAATAAAAAAAAACAGTTATAATAATTTGTAAAATATAAGAGTAAGGTATATATTAATTAGGTTTATAATATTTGAAGGTTTTTCTAATTCTATGATTGCAAGATATAAATAACTCCTGTCGCTTATTTAGTAGGATATCCTTAGATTTCATGATTTCAAAAAGTTCTTGGGAGCATAACCTACACTCGTATCTGCCATTTTGATAAGGGGTGGCCCTTTTAATCACGCTCCAGGTCAGGTTATAATCAATGTTCTTCTTTCTATAATTATTAATTGTTTCGGCCAAGGATGTTGTATTAGCTAATGCGGCATTTTAAAACTATGTTTGTGGGTATTAAATCTTACTTTAAATTGGTTAGACGTAGCTTCTATATATGAATGAGTGGAATGCTTAGTGCTAATTTTACATTTATAGACTATGTTATTAATAAGACAATTTCCCTTTAATGGGCAATTTCTTTTGATTCTAAAGTTACAACCATTCTATTTTAAGGGTACCAAAACATTGGTACGCTTTCATCAGATAAAATACGAAGTATGTTTTATAAATTTTGACATAACTAAGGAAAATACCTTATCGGTTCAAGTTTTCCTTGGATAGTGAAGGGATAAGAGAAGAAAAGTCAGATATTTCAAATTGTTAAGATGACTTTGCAAATGATTATGCAAATGAGGTTGAGGTAAAGGGCTGAAAAAACGTTATTTTAGACGCTATGGAGAATTTAAATAATTATGATATGTTTTTGTATGCGTAGGAAAGAAGAAAAAGGAAGAAGAGCTTGTATTTACGTTAATTTGAAGGAAAAAGTGGAATATTATTCTAGCCTTTAAATTTAAATTTAAATTTATTTACCTATATTATGCGTTTTAATATTGTATATATAATCAATTAGATTATATGAAGAATTATGTTTGTAAGTAGTTGTATCTTATTACATTACAATAGGTTATATGTATATAAATATCTATATAGATTAATAATTGCGTATGCATTAGTATTATAGAAATAGAAATAATTTACAATTATTAGTTGTTTATAAAATCTAATATGAGTTACGAAGGAAGCTAATTTTATATTTTACAGAAACAAATAGGTGGTTCAAGTTGTGAGAGGAGAATAATTTGTAGATTCGAATATTTTCTTCAACATTGAAAATGTTTTCAGAATATTGTTAATTTAGCGAAGTTATTTAGATTATCATACATAATATGTTTATGTTTGCACGATTCAGAGAGGATAGAAAATTCCAATTTTGTTTGTTAACCGTTAAATTTGATGAGTGATTAACTCAGAACATATATAGAGAAAATTATATATTATTTTGTGTGAGATTAATTATCTTAGTGTGAATGTTTGAATATCAAAAAGAGAGGAAAAACGTAATGTGCTTTTCGAAGAACTATCGTAAAGAGGATACATTTTCAGAATGTCAATTAAAGATAATCAATCTACATCTAAAAAAATATATCTAGAGGGGTGTCATTAGAAATATTATGTCAGAATTAAAAATATTAAACATATATATATTAAAAAAATTTATGTGAAAATGTAGAAATATTAGAAATATTAGAGATATTAAAAAAAATTAGAAATATTAAAATATTAAAAGTATTAAAAATATTAAAAAATTTTAAAAATTTACATTTAAATTTTTAAAGAAGATAGGATCATGTTGAAAGTGTAATATTTTAAATTAAAAATAGTTCTGAATGTGGAATTTCGACGATGTATGCAAGAAGAAAATAATTCTGTTCTAAGATTAATAGAGTTTTGACAGTTAATTATATAAAAGATTTCTTCGATACACAAGTTACAGAATCTTGATAAACCCATATTTCGTTATGCAGGTGCTTTCGAAATCATTCTCCAAGATATTGAATAGTCTATATTGTTGTCTTTTAAGTTCCAATTTAGTGAAGTAGAAGATTTTTATCAGATCTCCTAAATGTGTGTTTATGGTTATTTCAGCGTTCTTTAAATTTTCTTGAAATAGCACCAATATAGTTAAGTATTTTGTCTCTAGTTTTAACTGTGCATTTATAAACTACGTTTTTGTCTAAACAATTATTTTGTAAAGGGCAGTTTGATTTGATTCTACAGTTACATTTTCTGGAGTTGTTGTTGTTTGGAATGGTACTATTATTCTGAATATTGTTGTTAGAAATATTATTATTGCTATTTTGGTTAGTTTGGTTAGGGTTTAAATTTAAGTTTCTATTATTAATTCTATTTATATTTTGTGCTATGTTCATAGTAGTAGAATAGGATAGTTTTATAGTATGACTGTTAAAAATAGAGTGGTATCTGTGGGCTTTAGGAAAACATTTATCCAGTGCTTTAAAGAATAGCTTTGCTAAAGGTGTTTTACTACTTAATGAGAATGGGGGAGAGTACCAAATAATATTTCTAGTTATAATTTTTTTGATTGGTTTAGTGTTTAAGTTAAATTGTTTATTATTATTATAATTAATACTAGGATGATTTGTCATGTTATTGTTATGTATGTATTTAATTTTATTCGAGTATCCTGCTCTATATAAAGCTTCATTATAATATTCAGCCCTATCATCAAAAATATTTTTATTAGCAGAGATGCGTGAAATCCGTTGTTGGACTCTATTGACAATAGTGTTTTTAATATTTCTAGGATGATTAGAATTGAAACTTACATAATTTAGATTTTCGTTAATTTTATGGAAAGGATAGTAAATACCTGTTCTAAGGTTTAAGGTTACATCTAAGAAGTTAACGATGTTGTAGTTATTCTCTATTTCTAACTTAAGGTTGTAGTTGTTGAAAAATTGTATTATGGATTTCCTTTTCCTATTAATTTCACTATTGCTATGGTTTTCAATTAAAAGCAAGATATTGTCACGATATAAATCTCCGGTCATCTCTGGCATTTTCCTATGCAGTACATTATTAAATAATAACATCCTTCATAACTCATATTAAAAATATAAACAACTAATAATTGTAAAGTATTTCTATTTCTATAATACTAATACATACGCAATTATTAATCTATATAGATATTTATATACATATAACCAATTGTAATGTAATAAGATAAACAATACTTACAACTATAATTCTTCATATAATCTAATTGATTATATATACAATATTATAACTCATAATATAGGTAAATAAATTTAAATTCATACTCTGGAATCATATTCCACTTTCCCCCCAAAATTAATGTAAATACAACCTCTTCTTCCTTTTTCTTCTTTCCTCCGAATACAAACACATATCATAATTATTTAATTTCTCCATAGCGTCTAAAATAACGTTTTTTCAGCCCTTTACCTCAACCTCATTTGCATAATCATTTGCAAAGTCATCTTAACAATTTGAAATATCTGACTTTTCTTCACTTATCCCTTCACTATCCAAGGAAAATTTGAACCGATAAGGTATTTTCCTTAGTTATGTCAAAATTTATAAAACACACTTCGTATTTTATCTGATGAAAGCGTACCAAAGTTTTGGTACCCTTAAAATATATATAATAGAATAAATATGGTTTTATAAATATAGTTTCCATTTATTTAATATCATTGAATATTACACTCCAGAAAACCTGTCAAGTGCTCTGAAACAGTTATAAACATTTATATTTGTTGAATTACCAACAAATTGAATATGCCTTCTGCTTATATATATATATATATATATATATATATATATATATATATATATATATATATATATATATATATATATATATATATATATATATATATATGTATATATATATATGTATATATATATATATATACGAATACACCTATATGAAATTCCCTTCGCCACCACATACAACATACAGACACACATACTCTCGTACACACGCGTGTATCTGAATATGTATGTCCCTATGCGTGTGTATGTATGTTTTACTCTATATTCCGATTTGAATTCTATAGGTGATGATGTTATTAGTAAACACATTGTGAAACAGTTAAACAGTAAAGGAAGTAGATCTATTTGTTTACTGGAGCCATATTAGTTTAATGTTAAACATCTATTTGATTAAATCGATCCCAGTGCGTAACTGGTATTTTATTTTATCGACCCCGTAAGGATTAAAGGCAAAGTTAACCTATGCGGGATTTGAACTCAAACCTTAAAGGACCGTAACTCTGCTGCATGTTGTTCGACGCTCACTGCCAATCCACAACAATATAACAAATCAATGAAAGAACCAATTTCAGTTGAACACAAACGCTATGCATATGAGCAAATACCAAACAAAAAGGATATATTAGCGATACCGGATATATCTCCAAGGCTGTAAGTCACCTTTTCTGGTATATATTCTAAGTAAAGAGAATGATCATCATATAAATCTAAATGCCAGTATTGGCGATACATTTAAGGGGAAATTTCGGTACATATCCGTCAACATAATAAGTGAGTTTCAAAGACAATGTACAATGAATATTTATAAGTTTCTCAGCCGTGTGATGTAGAAAATTTCCCGTGATATATATAATTTCCTAGGAATTTTGAAGTAGGAGTTCCAGATGGTATGATGGAAATGCAGTGCGTATCATTTCCCGAGGCCAACATGTTAATCTGTAAACAGAATGACCATGCATATATCTTCTCTTTATATGAATGTATGATTTTTATTCGAATTTATTTTAACCTGTGGTTGGTAGTTTATCGCTTTCGTAATGATGAAAAGCACAGTTAACTTCGGCATGATTATAACACAGATCGTAAAGGAGCGTAAGCCTATACCACAAATCATATTGTCCGATGCTCTACTGATATTGCCAATCCACCGCCCTTAAATTAACTTAATATTAACCATTGATTTGTGTCCAACTTCATGTATTGTAATATCTCATTAATTATTTGACTTTCATGAAATAATGATTTATTTTAATATTTAAAGTTTTACAATGCTCTTTAATATCGTCTCAAATAAAGTTCTACCTGTGTCAAGCTGTCCCTCTTTCTCTCTCTCACCCCCTCTCTGTCTCTCTCTCTTTCTCTCTCAATATATATATATATATATATATATATATATATATATATATATATATGTGTGTGTGTGTGTGTGTGTTTGTGTGTGAGTGTGTGTGCGTGCGTGTGTGTATGTGTGTGTTTGTGTGTATGTAAGTATGCATTATATGAAATTCTAATATTGCATGTTTAGATTTTAAGAAATAACTTAATCGATTTTTCTATTTTGAAACACCCAGACTCCACATAGGGTAAATACCAATTAATACTAATTTGCTGTAAACATTGGAAAGGTTGGTTATAACGCCTAACATAAAACAATAGTGAATAGAGGTTTAGTCATGTGATGGTCTG
Organism: Eledone cirrhosa; assembly: GCA_964016885.1. Classification (NCBI taxonomy): domain Eukaryota; kingdom Metazoa; phylum Mollusca; class Cephalopoda; order Octopoda; family Eledonidae; genus Eledone; species Eledone cirrhosa. The sequence goes on from OZ024742.1 coordinate 84,486,484, forward strand.
CATTAGACAAACATTGCATTGGAATATTTGTTGTAGCTGCTTCTTTTGTTGTTTATACCAATTAACTTTTAATGTAGTCACATTTAAAATATGCTTTCCCGGCAGTGATTCTCCCATGTCTGTTCTTCAAGCATAGAATATGTCGAAATATATTATCTAATATATTATTCCATTTTGAAACAACAGGAACGTTATGTTGAGGTTGGTGTTGTATTTGTCTACCAGTTTTAGCATATCGATTGTGTTATGTGCTCTTGCGTCGTGGGGAATTAAACCAGAAACCAACGTATTAAGAAGCTGCAATCTACATCAGCTTCATTTAAAATCTGTGAGATTTATGCACAGCAGTTGAATGTCTATTACTAGCATTTTCACAGTGTTACTGCAATTAATTAATTAAGAAATTAACTGTCGAAAGTTAGACAAAATCTGTATAACTATAAAAAAAGAGAAAAAATTGACAAATTCGTGTAGAGCTAATGTGAAACTAAATTACTAATTATGTTTTTAGAATCTAACATGATGAACCACCAGGATATTTTGCTCTATATTTTCTCACCGGACCACCTTCTTATTTTGTAATTTACAAGCAAGAGAATCATGAATATATAAAAACCTAAATTGGTTAAAATACTATAAAATGATGATATAATTGTTTCTACTTTTGGCACAAGGCCAGCAATTACCAGTGCATTACTGGTACTTTATTTTATCGACCCCGTAAGGATGAAAGGCAAAGTTAACCTCGGCGGCATTTGAACTCAGAGCCGTAACTCTATGCTAGAAAGCATGGCGTCCGACCCTCTACCAATACTGTCAATCCACCACCCTAGCATGGCGTTCAATCCTCTACCGATACTACCAATCCACCACCCTAGCATGGCGTCCGACCCTCTACCGATACTACCAATCCACCACCCTAGCATGGCGTCCGACCCTCTACCGATACTACCAATCCACCCCCCTAACATGGCGTCCGACCCTCTACCGATACTACGAATCCACCCCCCTAACATGGCGTCCGACCCTCTACCGATACTACCAATCCACCACCCTAGCATGGCGTCCGACCCTCTACCGATACTACCAATCCACCTCCCCAACATGGCGTCCGACCCTCTACCGATACTACCAATCCACCACCCTAGCATGGCGTCCGACCCTCTACCGATACTGCCAATCCACCACCCTAACATGGCGTCCGACCCTCTACCGATACAACCAATCCACCACCCTAACATGGCGTCCGACCCTCTACCGATACTACCAATCCACCACCCTAGCATGGCGTTCAATCCTCTACCGATACTACCAATCCACCACCCTAGCATGGCGTCCGACCCTCTACCGAAACTGCCAATCCACCACCCTAACATAGCGTCCGACCCTCTACCGATACTACCAATCCACCACCCTAGCATGGCGTCCGACCCTCTACCGATACTACCAATCCACCTCCCTAACATGGCGTCCGACCCTCTACCGATACTACCAATCCACCACCCTAACATGGCGTCCGACCCGCTACCGATACTGCCAATCCACCACCCTAACATGGCGTCCGACCCTCTACCGATACTACCAATCCACCTCCCTAACATGGCATCCGACCCTCTACCGATACTACCAATCCACCACCCTAGCATGGCGTCCGACCCTCTACCGATACTACCAATCCACCTCCCTAGCATGGCGTCCGACCCTCTACCGATACTACCAATCCACCTACCATCAACATGATGATATCATGTGGAAACGTTTCAATCATTTTGATTCTTCTAACGAGTAACTTATATAAAAGTTTAGGTTCTGGATCAGCATATCATGTCGCACGAAAAAATAACTAATTCATGTATAACCGTCGTGGTCCACCAAAGACCGGATCGTGGCTTTGTTGCCACGACGCGCCTCCGTCACTCGGGCCCATTGAACGGCTTTCGTCCCCTCGTGTCTGAGAGCACGCACCCTAGCTCTGACAACGCAGCCTTCGTGCTTTGCATTGAAGAATTGGTCAAGGGCTAATTTCGCCGCAAGTACGTCGGCTGCGATGCCTTTGCTAAGCGCCTCGTCTAATTTTCTACCTAGTTCTCCGTCTGCTCTATTTTTCTCTATTGCTAAAGCCTTAATAAACCTAATGGACTCTATTCTAATCGATTCCGTTGTTTATATTTCATATCACATGTAAAGTGGATTTCATCTATTTCTTGTTATTTCTAGAGTTAGCGAGGCCGCCGAAAAGTAATTTGTATAAAACCTCAATAAAGAAAAACAAAACAAAGCAATTTATACAACGTATGGAATTTGGGCCACAGCTATATAAATGAATTAAGAAATAAAAGTAAAATATGCAAACAAAATAAAATATTTCCTTGCCTTATGACTATGAAATAATGTAATAAAAAAAAAAGAAGTCTCATTTAGTAAACTATCATGGATACTTTTATATCTACGAAGCAAAGTTTAGAAGTAGATTGTGAAATTACTCGCTTATTTCTCATCATCCATTTTATTCTCTTTTCAGAACAGTATCATCAATCTCCCACTTATCCTCTTATTCCTGCTCTCCCTCCTCCCGGGCGTCGGATGTCCCGAATTGCGTTGGGGAAATTAATTTTGTGTATATGTTTGGTTTATTAGGATATTTTTTGTATATGGATTGTATGATTTTTTAGAGCGTTATGTAGTTTGTTTCTGATAAGCTGGTGTTGTGTGGCTTATAACGCAGTACATTTTTTTGTTAATGTTTATTGTTGTGTACTGTGAGGAGTTTGTGTATTTACTGTTGTTGTTGCGGATGAGCTTTTGGTTGTGTTTGGAATGTTTACTGTGTTTGGTATGTTGTCTTTTGTGATGTTGGTGCTGAGTGTGGAGGTGAACTGGCGGTGTTACTGTTGTTGTTGTACTGGTGATGCTGGATTGAATAGTAGTGTAGAGATGTTGGTAATGTATGTTCTATGTGTGTGATGCGCCTTTGAGTGCGAATTGTCAACTTTTTCCTTTTTTCTTTTTTGTTCAGTTTGCCTATCGCCCTCATGACTATACTCTATTGGGGAGGGGCATGTCTTGTATTTCTGCTGCTGTTATTAATGATGGAAATACTGTTGTTGTTATTGAGATTAATGGTATTGTGACCACTATTTGTGCCAGTGTTGGATGTGACGTAGACAGAAGAGGAATCTTTCTTGTTTCCTGAGGGCTAAGGGCCGTAATGTACGATTTTGCGCCACATATGTGAAAACTTGGCCTTCCGACTTATACTGTCACGGGTATGTGGGGCCTGTACACATAATCTGTTATATCTGGGATGGTTTCTCCGTTGTATTAGATTGAATTAGAGGTTCCATCCCAGAACCTGACCAGTTTTGGGTTTTTATATTATATAAATCGCGGATCTTTTGTTTCTTCAACGTCCATGAGGACCGCTACATGTAGCCAGGATATAGCTATTGTAGACGGCACCTGGATCAGTCAAATTTGTATCAGTCTTTGACCGCAATGCGTGGGCAGCAGATTGATTCCCTCGCTCTGAGTTGTGTGAGGGAGTGTCATCTCATTTCCTACGTCTATTGCCCACTATTCCTGCCTCGGGCGATATGGATTTTGCGCTCGCACACGTAACCAAAAGCCTTTTGGATCTGGGATTCGATAGCTAGCTCCACCCGGCGTGACCTCATTCCAATTATACGGTATGTTACTGTACAATGTCGCACGTTTTCACATACGTCAGACGGACATTTGAGACTGACTTTTCAACATTTGCTTGGCCTCTTTTATTTCATTTTCGTTTACTTGTATGATGTCCGTATTTGTCGTTGCACCTGCGAAGGAAACGGATGTTTTCGGTGGGATTTTTCTGGGTTGTGTTTGGAGGTGTGACACTCGTGTCTGCGTTTTTTACTGTTGTTATTGTTGTTGTTATCATGCTTATTGTTACTGTTGTGTCGTTGTAGGTATCATTCTTATTG